>OZ010604.1:53839841-53854841 GCA_963932145.1 Acanthosepion lycidas
CGACACGGCATGGTAAGACTACTTTCACTTTCTCTTTCAGCTTTCATAAAATATCAATATTTTCATCCACGAGACGGTGTCTCAGGATTGTTTTCACTTTTTCTTTCAGCTTTCATCAACTATCAATATCATCCTTTACGAGACAGCATGGTAGGACAATTTTCACTTTCTCTTTTGGCTTTCATTAGCTACCAGCATTTTCATTCAAGACACGGCATGGTAAGACTACTTTGACTTTCTCTTTTGGCTTTCATAAAATATCAATATTTTCATTAACGACACGGCATGGTAGGACTATTTTCACTTTCTCTTTCGGATTTCATCAACTATCAATATTTTCATTCACAACACGGTTTGGTAGAACTATTTTCACTTCCTCCTTCAGCTTCCTTCGGCTATCAGTATTTTCATTCACGACACGGCACCATAAAATATAAATATTTTCATTAACGACAACAGTGTGGTATGACTATTTTCACTTTCACTTTCACTTTCGGCTTTCGTCAAATGTCAGTGTTTTCATTCACGACAAGCAATGTCAGGTCATTTCAACTTTCGCTTTTGGTTTTCAATAAACAAACATTTGTTTTTGTATTTATGGTAAACAAACTTTTGATGTATTTTGTCTCTGTCTTTTGTCTTTTCACAAACCGATATTTATTTTTATTCAGGTTCTAGTATCCGTGTTGTGTTATCCAATTCTCATGAACAAGAGAGTAAGAATTAAGACAATTGCGTACAATTAACAATAACATATTTTATTTCTTTAGCTAAAAAATAGGAAATATACGAAAGGGCTAAATGTAGGTATGTATAAATGTTATTTTTTGTACATACGTGTGTGTAAAGTTGCTATAAGCGATTGCGAGAGATATTTATCAAGTGTTCTTGGCAAACTTGTACCCTCGTTCCAGAAAAGAAACTGAATGTCAAACGGACGATTTTCCCTTGACACCGCTATTATTTTAACTACCTCCACCCCTCTGTAATGTTTATTGCTTTAAGAAGCGATGATTAGAATTATAATAAAGCCTAAGCACATAATGAAAGTAATGTTATACATTTTTTGTTCTTGAGAATTTACAAAAAAATATATTAAACACGATTTATTTATTAGATTGTTTATTTACAAGAATAATTTTATATTTACAACATTCTAAACATTAATACAATGCAATATTTATCATTTACCAATTTATAAAGAAATACATATGAAAGAGAATTTAT
Source organism: Acanthosepion lycidas (assembly GCA_963932145.1). Classification (NCBI taxonomy): domain Eukaryota; kingdom Metazoa; phylum Mollusca; class Cephalopoda; order Sepiida; family Sepiidae; genus Acanthosepion; species Acanthosepion lycidas. The sequence continues at coordinate 53,841,069 of OZ010604.1, forward strand.
ACATTTTCTTTGTTCTTGAGAATTGTAAACAAAAATAATAAACATTATTTATTTATTAGATTATTTATAGGAATAGTTGGCAAGATTATCGGCTAATTCATTCGAACTTTATAAAATGGTAAATAATAAGGATTTCCTTATAGTTGGTTCACATATATTTAGTAATGTTTCATAAATTTATGAATAAAAAATTGTTTTCATATATTTACGAAAATGTATAGAAAGTGCGATGATTTCTGAATTATCAACACTAAATTCATGTTCAGACTCTTACAATATCTTACCTTTCTTAGGAAAATCTTCCGTTGTCACAATGTAAGATATTTACAAACAAGAGCAATTTATTGTTTTTTTCTCTAAGTAGTGAAAAACTGGATGAAATTGACTGAGTTGTGTGTCTGGATGTCTGGAGATGTTGGATGCCAGAAAAATTTTAAAAATTTAGCGCTCCTTCATTTCCAGTGTTTCCTCTTGCTACATAAGTATGACGGATATATACACACATATATATATATATATATATATATATATATATATATATATATATATATATATATATATAAGACAAGGCCAAAGAGTTACTGGACGGAAGAAGAAGAAGAAGTTAAAATCAAGCCCAGCCGAGAACAGAATTCGACCCAACCAGATCGAAGTGAAGAAATACAACTCAAGTCGAAGAGAAGAATCAACTGCGAATGATTGATAGAAATTAGCCCCAGTGTCGAACTAAACCACACTCCGACATACACAATTCTAGAAAGTAGACAATTCGAAATCGTTAAGTTGTATGATAGAAGCTTGGTGCCATAGTCCACAGAGCGGGTCGGGAATGAGAACAATTTTTCTTTATGTAACGGACATTAGATATAAAAGGTTGTCACCCTTTTTATATATATATATATATATATATATATATGTATATGTATGTATATATATATATATAATTCCATATATATATATATATATATATATATATATATATATATATAATTCCATATATATATATATATAATTCCATCGACCCATGTTCGATGAAGTTTTTTAAGGGAGAAAACACATTATATAGAATTCGTAAACTTTGTCGTTTTTACAATGTTATAATATATAGAAATAAATATATTGTCTCATGCATATACATATATATATAGAGAGAAAGAGTTGGGAGAGAGACAGACAGACAGACATTTTCTAACCCGACATTACTTCTTATTACTATAAATCTGTAGTTCTCAACCTTTTTCTACCTATGAATCACTTTTATTCTTAAATTTTGGGGTGGACCCCCAATAACCATTCGATGAAAAGAAGTTTATTTTATTGTTTTACTAGGAGATATGTTTTATTATAGAAATAGTAAATGTTTTGAATGAAGTAAAACTAATTTAATGGAAATAGACTTGTATTTATCAACTAAATTCTACGGAACTTTTATGCACACCAGTAAAATAACTCTTCATAAAACATTTTAAAATGGATCCTGTGGTTCATACGCACTCCATTTGAGAACTTCTGTTATAAAGTTTATTTTACTGGGCACAGATATTTGACTTGTTATCCCTGTTTTTTTTTAATTTCTTAAACAATGAAATCAATAACAGCCAACCTAAATTGATTAGGAGTCCTACTAAAGAAAGATTGTACCTAAACCGGAATCGAACATGTATTTTCTTTTCCATCATGAGAATGGCTTCTATCAATTTTGCCACGGAGGCCGCATCTATAGAGTCAGGTTTAAATTACATCTTAATTATCTATTTAATAATGTTAGGTAAAAAAAAAATCCATTAAAATTACTTCATTATCTTTATCAGAATACAACAGCTGATTGTCCAACTGTTGTATTCTGGTACACTTGCATGTCTTGTAGTCCGCCAATCGGTGTGTGTCTACTTAGATTTATATCTTGGTCAGCCTGTGAACTTTTCAGCCGATCCCCGTATTAATTAATGGGGAATATAACATCATGACGAAATTTACATGACATCAGCGTTGCATCCTTTCATTCTCTACGCGTCCCTTTTCCCTTTTCTCTTTTCTCCTCCTCCTCTTTTTTTTTCTTCTTCTTCTTCTTCTTCTTCTTCTTCTTCTTCCTGCATCATCATAATCATCATCATCATCTTTATACCGTTCTTCTTGTTTTACTTTTCCTTCTTCTCTATTCCTCTTTTCATCATTCGTCCTTGATATGACGATAAGCTACTTCCGGTAGCAAGGCCTCTGGTCGGGAGGCTGGAGTTTTTGAGGAGCGTGGAACCACCTCTTAATTGTTGTAGTTCCCAGCTCCACCTTGACTCGGGGTGGTAGCAACTGTTAGGGCCTCAGCTATTGGGTAAATAGTGAAACTTCAAACAAAAATCAAGATTACATTTTTATAATAAAATGACTAACAAGACATTTTATAGCAAAATCACAATCAATGCAACACTAAACAAATAGTAAAATTATATTAAAATTACCAACAATACATTTTATGATCTACAAGCTATATAGAACTTTTTACCTTGAAAGTATAAAATTATGTACAGAATGTTTGTAGCTAAAGCCATGAAATTGTGCCCAAAACATTTAGATTTCGACATGAAATAACCCATAGAGGTATTGATATGCCGCTAAACAAAATCAACCAATCAAATTCTTCATCATGTCTATTCCTTTCTTCTATGTTGCTTTCTTCTTTCTTTCTTTCTTTCTTTCTTTCTTTCTTCTTGTCTGAGTTCACTTTTCTCTTTTTTTCTTCTTTTCTCCCCTCTTATCTCATATTTCTTCTTCGTTTTATTTCTATCCCTTTCGTTTACTTTTTCTTTCTTTCTTTCTTTCTTTCTTTCTTTCTTTCTTTCTTTCTTTCTTTCTTCTTGTCTGAGTTCACTTTTCTCTTTTTTCATTTCTGTCTTCTTTTCTCCCCTCTTATCTCATATTTCTTCTTCGTTTTATTTCTATCCCTTTCGTTTACTTTTTCTTTCTTTCTTTCTTTCTTTCTTTCTTTCTTTCTTTCTTTCTTTCTTTCTTTCTTCTTGTCTGAGTTCACTTTTCTCTTTTTTCATTTCTGTCTTCTTTTCTCCCCTCTTATCTCATATTTCTTCTTCGTTTTATTTCTATCCCTTTCGTTTACTTTTTCTTTCTTTCTTTCTTTCTTTCTTTCTTTCTTTCTTTCTTTCTTTCTTCTTGTCTGAGTTCACTTTTCTCTTTTTTCATTTCTGTCTTCTTTTCTCCCCTCTTATCTCATATTTCTTCTTCGTTTTATTTCTATCCCTTTCGTTTACTTTTTCTTTCTTTCTTTCTTTCTTTCTTTCTTTCTTTCTTTCTTCTTGTCTGAGTTCACTTTTCTCTTTTTTCATTTCTGTCTTCTTTTCTCCCCTCTTATCTCATATTTCTTCTTCGTTTTATTTCTATCCCTTTCGTTTACTTTTTCTTTCTTTCTTTCTTTCTTTCTTTCTTTCTTTCTTCTTGTCTGAGTTCACTTTTCTCTTTTTTCATTTCTGTCTTCTTTTCTCCCCTCTTATCTCATATTTCTTCTTCGTTTTATTTCTATCCCTTTCGTTTACTTTTTCTTTCTTTCTTTCTTTCTTTCTTTCTTTCTTTCTTTCTTCTTGTCTGAGTTCACTTTTCTCTTTTTTCATTTCTGTCTTCTTTTCTCCCCTCTTATCTCATATTTCTTCTTCGTTTTATTTCTATCCCTTTCGTTTACTTTTTCTTTCTTTCTTTCTTTCTTTCTTTCTTTCTTTCTTTCTTTCTTTTCTTTTCCCTGTCCTTCTTCTTCTTCTTCTTCTTCTTCTTCTTCTTCTTCTTCTTCTTCTTCTTCTTCTTCTTTCTCACTCTCACTCTCTCTCTCTCTCTCTGTTCCTAATGATTTTCACATTCTCTTGCGTTACCTTATTTCTTCCACTTCCCATTTTTCTCTCTTTCTCCTTCTTTCTTTTACTCTATCTTCCTCGCTTGTTTCTTCTCTTTTTTTTTTTCTTTTCTTTTTTTTTTTCATCTCCTATTCTCATTTCTTACGTTGCCTTTTTTGGCTCCTTTTATCAAAAAAAAAAAAAGGACAAATATACCAACTCAAGTACACGAACTTATTTTTTAACACTTCTCTTTCTTCAACTCGTATGTTTTTCGTTAAGATAAAAAAAAAATAAAAACGGGGTGGGGTACGAAAACCCACCCAACAATGGCACCTCGTAGACAAGTGGCACATTAACAACCTGTGGCGAACTTCATGGGCACAGCCGAAGAACCTCGAAGTAAAAGTCGCGATTTAAGAGACAACTTTTAGTGTCAACATGGGAAGATTTATAACATTGTTGCCTTTTAGAGGCCATGAATGTCTTTGGAAATGGTGACACCTTTAAGTACGCAGCCTGGGTAAAGGAGTTTATATAGGAAAGAGGTTTTGGTGAATGTAATGTTGAGAGAGAAGAAAAACACAAGGGACAGGATCAGATTTAATGATAAAAGATAATCAGGGGTTAAGTGACAGAATTATGATTGTAATTAGCGTAGTTATCAGATAAATGTTTAAATATCTGTCTATATTTCTAAGATGAGATATTGCAATTATTTACATTGTTCGAACTGTTGTCCTTATCTTTATTGCCATATTCATCTTTCATCTGTTGTATGCTCCGGCCTTCTTCGGGAACTTTCTATATTTCTGAGGTGAGATATTGTAATTATTTACATTATTTACATTGTTCTGACTGTTGTTCTCATCTTTATTGCGATATTCACGACATATGCCGCGGCCTTCTTCAGGATCTTCCTATATTTCTGAAATGAGTAAATATTAGGTTGGTGCAAAAATAATTTCGTTTTCTCACATAGTAACATATGTTAGAAAACGAAATTATTTTTGCACCAACCTAATAATTACAATAATTGTTTACATTGTTCGGACTGTTATCCTCATCTGTATTGCAATATTCACAACGTTTCGGCTTTTGTACGCCCCGGCCTTCTTCGGGATCTTTCTATATTTCTAAGATGAAATATTGCAATTATTTACATTGTTCGGACTGTTGTCCTTATCTTTATTACCATATTTACGTTTCCTCTGTTGTATGCTCCGGCCTTCTTCGGGAGCTTTCTATATTTCTGAGGTGAGCTATTGTAATTATTTATATTGTTCGGACTGTTGCCTTCATTTTTCTTGCAATATTCACGGCGTTTCGGTCGTTGTACGCTCCGGCCTTCTTCGGAATCTTTCTATATTTCTGAGGTGAGATTTTGTAATTATATACATTATTTACATTGTTCTGACTGTTGTTCCCATCTTTATTGCGATATTCACGGCGTTTCATCCGGTGTATGCCCCGGCCTTCTTCAGGATCTTTCTATATTTCTGAAATGAGTAAATAATTACAATAATTATTTACATTGTTCGGACTGTTATCCTCATCTTTATTGCAATATTTACAACGTTTCGGCTTTTGTACGCCCCGGCCTTCTTCGGGAATTTTCTATTTCTAAGGTGAGTTATTGTAATTATTTACATTGTTCGGACTGTTGCCCTCATTTTTCTTGCAATATTCACGGCGTTTCGGTCGTTGTACGCTCCGGCCTTCTTCGGAATCTTTCTATATTTCTGAGGTGAGATAGTGTAATTATTTACATTATTTACATTGACTGCTGGCCGCATCCATATTGTCATGTTCACGACGTTTCGCCCATTTTACTTCCGGTGATTGGAATTCAGAACTGAATCAAAAAAAAAAGCCTTGGCTGAATCCAGTGACTTGACCCAAAGAGTTGTCAGTTCCATAGCTGACTACGGCAGTGGTGAACCAAAACTTGGAGAATTGAGTTAAAGAGAGACATCGTCATCATCATCATTATACCGTTCTTCTTGTTTTTCTTTTCCTTCTTCTCTATTCCATTTTTCATTTTTCGAGACATGGCACGTGTATGTAGAACAATCTACTCCGATGGACAAAATAAAGGGTTCCGTTCAAAATTCTAAACGCCTGAAGAAGGCTGGAGCGTACAACAGCCGAAACGTCGTGAACATGAAAATATAGATGAGGACAACACTCCGAACAATGCAAATAATTAAATAAATTTTCAAAGTTTTCGAAAATGCATTCAAGTCTCGGATTTTTTCTTTATTGCTCTTTTTTCTTTCTTAAATTATATTTGATGATGTTAATTATGTTCTGATAATACTTATGTTGTGGATTCCGTGACTGGAATCCTGTATAAATAAATAAACAACGCCCGTAATTGAGATAGAAAAATAAGTGTATTAAACGTAAGAATACAGACTTGAAGTGAAGATTAGTAGTCCAGGAATGCGGGTTAGTAGAAAGTATATGTACAAGTCTCTTTAAGTAAAGCCGTAATCTCTCTCTCTCTCTCTCTCTCTCTCTCTCTCTCTCTCTCTCAGAGACTGTATCTCGACGTATCACAGTATTTAAAATCCCACCCAGGAGGAATATATGTGGCACAAGGCCGAATTTAAAGTGGGTTTCTCCAAGCCCGTAAGCGCGGCCAAAAATATACCCTTTGAAACCGCCTAGACGGGTTCATGGCCTGTAACCCTCCCCGGACTAAACCTTGCCCTTCGGCAAAGCTTCGTCCGGGCTCCTCTCTGGCAAAACAGAGAGTTCGACAGACGTCGAGACTGGATCTCGACCTATCTCAGTATTTAATATTCCACTCACGAGGAATAAATGTGGCACAAGGCCGAATTTAAAGTAGGTTTCTCTGAGCACGTAGTCTCAGCCAAAAAATATCCCGCATAAGCTGGTTCGGGAACTGTCTACCTCCCCGGACGAAACTTTGCCCTTCGGCAAAACCTCGTCCGGGTTACTCCCTGGCAAAGCAGAGAGTACGACAGACGTCGCACGCAGTCAGAGACTGTATCTCAACGTATCTCAGTATTTAATATCCCACCCACGAGGAATATATGTGGCAGAAGGCCGAGTTTAAAGTGGGTTTCTCCAAGCCCGCATGTTCGGCCAAAAATATACACTTTGAAGCCATCTAGACGGGTTCATGGCCTGTATACCTCCCCGAACGAAACTTTGCCCTTCGACAAAGCTTCGTCCGGGTTCCTCTCTGCAAAAGCAGAGATCTCGACGTAACTCATCAGCAGGTATTGTCTCTGTCAGTATAAGTATACTTTGGACGAGTCCATCTTATATAAAAAGGGGAGAACATTACAACAACTCAATGGATTCCTGAAGATTTTATTGACTTCTTTTCACTATAATGTTTCTTCATGATGAGTGCCAGCGAATACATCGGGCGAAAAAGTCCGGGTTCACTCGTAAAAAGTAGAAAAATAACTCGATTAACGTTGATTATTACCTTCCACAAGCCACGACATTCGTTAGAATCGAATATGTTGATTTTTATCGATTTAGAAGGTGGGATCTATGTATAATATCGATATAGTGCAAAATTGATCGTTGACCTTTTACAGAGTTATCTGCACACGCACACAGGCGGTATTTAAAATAACAGCGTATATTTCTGCGTATAGAGCGACCTGTAAATCTAAAAAATTACCTTAAAAAATAGGGAATATGCTGAGGACTACATTTTAGTTCATTTCATCGTTTTTATGCTTCTACAATTATACATATCAATTAAAGAAGAACGGGCATTATTTTTTGATTCACTCTCGTAAAACAATTGTGAAGGAAGGAGACTATGTTGAGACTTAGATTTAAGACTCTTTATTCATTTTGTTCGGCTTTGTGCGCTTCTGCTATTAAATCAATGGAAAATATAAAAAGAAAATACATTACATTTTGATCGACTCTCGCAGCACAGTTAAGAAGGAAAGTGACTATGTTGAAATATAGATATGGAGTCTAGAGATGTTTATATTTGTTCTGTCCTCCCTTGTGTCCTTCAGCTATTAAATCTGCTGCAATTAAAGAACAACAGACGTTATCTATTCTCAGAGCACAATAGAGAATGGAGGAGACTATGTTGAGAAATATGTTTGAAGTCATAAGATTTTTGTGTTCAATATGACTTATAAACTTCTACTATCAAATATACTCTAAAGACACTATTTACATTATTCGGACTATTGTCATCTTTGTCGCCATATTTATTACAACGTTTCGGCCTTTCAGTATCTGTCTATATTTCTGAGATGAGGTATTATGTATATTATTTACATTATTCGAACTATTGTCCTCATCTTTGTCGCCATATTTATTACAACGTTTCGGTCTTTCAGTATCTGTCTATATTTCTGAGATGAGGTATTATGTACACTATTTACATTATTCGGACTATTGTCCTCATCTTTGTTGCTATATTTATTACAACGTTTCGTATGATTTGAATGTCGAACTGAACTCTTTATTTCGCTCACTGGCATAGACTGTTCTAGTTCCACGTGCCATGTATAATGGATGTCATTTATCAGTTATCTACTGTTAATTCCCCTCTGCAAGTTCTCCAATGCCTTAACCAGGTATTGAACTCACACTCTTTGGGTTCTATCACTGGATCTAACTTACGCCTATATTCACTGTGACATATGTCCTTGAAGATACCTGTGTATGAATTTCTGGGTATTATAAACCTAATGTTTTCAGCAATCACTTTTTTAACAGAACAGTCTACCCCAGCGAGCGAAATAAAGCGTTCAGTTCGACATTCCAACCACCTGAAGAAGGCCGGAGCGTACAACGGCTGAAAAGTTGTAAGAAATATGTCGACAGGGATGAGGACTATAGCCCGAATAATGTAAATAGTATACATAATACTTCATCTCAGAAATATAGACAGATGTTTGAAAGTTTGTTTCATTGAAAGGAAAAACGTTGTCAATTTTAAATCTGTTCATTTGTACCCCCTTACTTCTTAAAATACTGGTAAAATGGTTGCTGAAGACATTAGGTTTATAATGCTCAGAAAATTCATACACAGATATCCTCAAGGACACATGGCACAGTGGATAAAGACGTTAGTTAGATCCAGAGACAGGACCCAAAGAGTTTGAGTTCAATATTAATGGTTAAGGAGGTAGAGAACTTGGAAAGGGGAATTAGCAGGAGATAACTGATAACTGACATCCATTAGACATGGCACGTGGAACTAGAACAGTCTATCCCAGTGATCGAAAGAAAGCGTTAAGTTCGACATTCCAGCCACCTGACGAAGGCCAGAGCGTACAACGGCCGAAACGTTGTAATAAATATGGCGACAAAGATGGGGACAATAGTCCAAATACTGTAAATAGTGTACATAATACCTCATCTCAGAAATATAGACAGATACTGAAAGACCGAAACGTTGTAATAAATATGGCGACAAAGATGAGGACAATAGTCCGAATAATGTAAATAATGTACATAATAGCTCATCTCAGAAATATAGACAGATACTGAAAGGCCGAAACGTTGTAATAAATATGGCGACAAAGATGAGGACAATAGTCCGAATAATGTAAATAGTGTACATAATACCTCATCTCAGAAATATAGACAGATACTGAAAGGCCGAAACGTTGTAATAAATATGGCGACAAAGATGAGGACAATAGTTCGAATAATGAAAATAATGTACATAATACCTCATCTCAGAAATATAGACAGATACTGAAAGGCCGAAACGTTGTAATAAATATGGCGACAAAGATGAGGACAATAGTCCGAATAATGTAAATAATGTACATAATACCTCATCTCAGAAATATAGACAGATACTGAAAGGCCGAAACGTTCTAATAAATATGGCGACAAAGATGAGGACAATAGTCCGAATAATGTAAATAGTGTACATAATAGCTCATCTCAGAAATATAGACAGATACTGAAAGGCCGAAACGTTGTAATAAATATGGCGACAAAGATGAGGACAATAGTCCGAATAATGTAAATAATGTACATAATACCTCATCTCAGAAATATAGACAGATACTGAAAGGCCGAAACGTTGTAATAAATATGGCGACAAAGATGAGGACAATAGTCCGAATAATGTAAATAGTGTACATAATAGCTCATCTCAGAAATATAGACTGATACTGAAAGGCCGAAACGTTGTAATAAATATGGCGACAAAGATGAGGACAATAGTCCGAATAATGTAAATAGTGTACATAATAGCTTATCTCAGAAATATAGACAGATACTGAAAGGCCGAAACGTTGTAATAAATATGGCGACAAAGATGAGGACAATAGTTCGAATAATGAAAATAATGTACATAATACCTCATCTCAGAAATATAGACAGATACTGAAAGGCCGAAACGTTGTAATAAATATGGCGACAAAGATGAGGACAATAGTTCGAATAATGAAAATAATGTACATAATACATCATCTCAGAAATATAGACAGATACTGAAAGGCCGAAACGTTGTAATAAATATGGCGACAAAGATGAGGACAATAGTCCGAATAATGTAAATAATGTACATAATACCTCATCTCAGAAATATAGACAGATTCTAATTAAAGAATAGCAGACATTAGCTTTTGACCAAGTGGGAAGGAAGAAACGAAGAAGAATATGTAATTCAACAAATGTATCTCTTGGCTTTCCTGACAGATTATATTTTAAAGGTACGAAGAGCTGACAGAAGAATTAGTATTGTTTAAATGAGTCGACTACATCCGCCTTCATTCAAATATGGAATATAACAATTAATAAGGAAGGAGAGTTTTGTTAAACACCTGATTTGTACTTGGTCAATTAAATCTGTTATACTGAAAGAACTTGTATTTCTTTTGAATTACACTCAATTGAGAAGGAAGACGAATATGTTGAGGACTACATTTGGAATAACAAGACCTTTTACTCCATTGTATGGTTTGTCTACTTCTACAATTAAATACATTTTAATTAAAGAAGAATGGGCCTTATTTTTTGGCACAATTGTGCAAGATGAAGACTATGTTGAAAACTAGATTTGAGACTATTTTTATTCATTTTGTGAGACTTTGTGTGCTTCTGCTATTAAGTCTGTTCTAATTAAAGAAGCATTAATTAAATCTGCATTACTTTTCGATCAACTCTCGTAGCACAATTGAGAAGGGGCCGACCGTATATTTCTGTGTATAAGGCGACCCTTAAATCTTAAAAATTACCTCCAAAAATATGCAGTCGTCTAATACAACATTTACAAAAAGCTAGCTTTAAATCCTACGCAAGACGCACAAGTAACAACGTAAACAAATCTTTCTTTCTTATATATATATATATATATATATATATATATATATATATATATATATATATATATATATATACGATGCCACGCAAAATGTTACAAAACATTACAAAAAATATTTCTTTAGGTATTAGGTTGGTGCAAAAATAATGACGTAATAATGTCGTTTTTTGACGTATTTTAACGTCAAAAAACGACATTATTACGTCATTATTTTTGCACCAACCTAATATTTCTAACACAGATTAATGAAACTTTTACTGCTACTAATACATATGTTTAAGCCTTTCGTCAAACAATCAGATTTTTAAAAAATAATCAATAAAAATATCCGACGAAGAAAAACCAATATTTAATAAAGCAAAATTTTACAATACATTTATTAAATCATCTATTAATATTTCGTAGCGTAACCGTTATTGCTAATTACAGCATGGAGGCATTTAGAGTTGTACCCTACGAATTTCTTGTATGTTTCTTAACTTATATTTGTTCCATTCTTCACAGCAAAATTCCTTTAGTTCCTGCAGGTTTTGCGGGTTCCTTCTTTGAATTCTCAGTTTCAGCTCTCTCCATAAATTTTCAATCGGATTGAGATCTGGAGATTGAATTGGCCATTTTAGAACGTCTGTTCTATTTGAACTTAACCATGATTTTATAAACTTTGCACTATGTTTAGCATCGCTGTCTTGTTGAAGGACCCAACCTGGTTTCAAGCCCAGCGAATGTGCGATTTGACATAAATTTCTCTCCAAAATATCCTTATAATATGCCCCATTCATCCTCCCTTCTATTATTTCAATGTTCCCTAGACCTTGGGCACTAAAGCAACCTCAGATCAATATTGATCTTCTTCCAAATTTTAATGTTGGGATAGTATTCTTCGGCGAATATTCAGTACCCTTCTTTCTCCAGACTTTTGCCACAGCATTTATGCCAAAATAGTTCAATTTTCGTTTCGTTTGACCAATTTTCTGAAAATGCTGCAGGTTTTATACAATGCTCGTTTGCAAAATCTAGTCTAGCAAGAACGTGTTTTCCCTTAAGAAGTGTTTTTTTTACCCTTGGAGTCCTTGAAAAGATGTCATATTGAGAAAGTGAATGTCTAATTGTATCTATACTCACTTTTACACCACTTACTTCCTGCCCTCCTCCCCGAAGTTCCTTAAGCGTAACTCGAGGCTCGTTGCCAACTTTTCTCGCCAATAATCTTGCCATACGTTCCGTTACCTTTCTAGGACCACCAGAGCTTTTTGGTGGACGAATGCAATGACACGTCTTCCAATGACAAACTATCGTACCAAATGAACTCAATAGCAGATTTAAATGACTAGATATCTTCCTATAACCAAGTCCATTTGTATGAAGGTCAAAAATGCATTTACGGAAGTCTTCATCAATTATTTTACTTTTCCCCATTTTATCAAAACTTAAAGGACGGTTGACAGAAAAAGAATGACGCCATATTTTTAATCATTCTTAAAAGCAATCATTATATTAATGTGGAACGTTCTAAAATCACCCCTAATTTGGTACAGTCTTGTCAAATTTGAACACTTTTATAAAAATTTAAAAAAAAAAGTTGTTGTAATTAAAAAAAAATGTCTTTTGAGTTACTAGATATCAGTTTTTCTTTGTGGGATACATTTTTTGAAATTCTAAAAAGATCTGATTGTTTGACTGAATACCTAAATATACAGTGCTGTTCGATAAAGTGACTCACCTTATCCTTTCAATTTAGCCCAACTTTCGTTTCATCGGAGAAGAGAACATGCTTCCAGTCTTCTACGGTGAAATGTTTGTAATAGTGAGCCCATTCAAGTCTCTTGGCTGTGTTGGCTTTGCTTATTAGCGGCTTAAACCTTCGTGTACAAGATTTGTAGCCTTGTTCTAACAGCCACCGACGGACTGTTGAAGAGGCAAGACTAACACCTTGCTCTTCGCTTAGACTCGCTGCAATTTCTTAGCTTGTTATAGTCCTATTCTTCGCAACTTCTCTCTTGATTACCCTGCCAGTTCTATCATCAATCCTTTTCTTTTGTCTCCTTGTTTCCTTGCTTGGAGAGGAGTGGCATTATTATGTACCCTAAGCAGTCGAGAGACAGTTGATTGCGAGGTTATAACAATTTCAGCAATTTCTCTCGTAGACTTGCCTGCTTTTGAGAGGGCAATAATAGATGCCTTAAGTGGTTCTGATGCGTGTTTGTACCCTTTCATCTGGTTAGTGACTTGAGTGGATATTTCAAGCTGTTTTTATATTGTATGAGGCTTTCTGGAATATTCTGAAATACTCTAGATTTAATTTAAGCTGTTCTAGAATTCTCTAGAATATTGTTCTGAGTGTATTGTAAAATAGTTTTCAATATTTTGTCACAAGCTCTTTAAATTCACCAGTTTAATCATTATATATATATATATATATATATATATATACAAATCCCGCTTATTTTAAATATCAAATATAATTTTAAAAATGAAAAAAAGAAACAGTAATACCTTTATAATATATGGCTGCGCCAACATTGTGATAACTAGATATACTTTTTAAAATGTAAATTACATAACGGCCAGTCTATACCCAGCATCTGAAGATTACGTTGTGCATGAAACTCCGAGACGTGCTATTATTGAGGGATAATATAT
>OZ010604.1:53859841-53929841 GCA_963932145.1 Acanthosepion lycidas
ACATGTGCCGAGTTGGCAGGCAAGAACAAAAAAAAAAATGGCGGCTCGTGTTATGCCACCGGAAATCAGTAATGACGTAATGCTCCTTCATAATGGCCGTCCAGAAGTTGAGAACTGTCATGAGGCTTTATTGAGTACGAAACTCAGAAGGCATCATGATTCAAGTTCCCACCACAAACACCACCGCCATCGCCACCACTCTTTTCAGACTCCTTTTTATCATCCACCTCTTCTTTTTGTGATTACACATTTGTTCTTCCATAGTTATTGCATTTCTTCCTCATTTTCAGCTACTATTAAAATTTCTCTATCTATCTCCATTTGTTCATAATCCATCTATCTATCCATCCCAATCTTTTCATACCTATATTTTGATCTACCTATATAATTCATGTCATATCTATCTATCTACATATATATATATATATATATATATATATATATATATATATATATATTGTGTGTATTTAGGCAGCATCTTTTCATTCATACACGTTTCATTAAATAATATAGACAAGTCTTATCTATTTATTTTATATAAATTTTTTTCGTAACTTCTGATAAGTTTAATAACATTATCGTTGAATGAAGAAAGAAATTCACAATATTGATCCATATTTTTTTAATACAATCTAAGCTTTCGGCTTACTTAAGCCATTATCAAAGATGTCAATTACAACATATTAAACAATATACGGACAAGACAGTGATGATAGTGTTTATCGTTGCTTAGAAATCACCTATGTAAACATTAACAGACTATCATCACTGTCTTGTCCGTATATTGTTTAATATGTTGTAATTGACATCTTTGATAATGGCTTAAGTAAGCCGAAAGCTTAGATTGTATTAAAAAAATATGAATCAATATTGTGAATTTCTTTCTTCTTTCAACGATAATGTTATTAAACTTATCAGATGTTACGAAAAACTTTACATAAAATAAATAGACAACACTTGTCTATATTATTTAATGAAATGTATATATATATATATATATATATATATATATATATATATATATATATATATATATATATATATATATATATATCATACTTTCTTGCTGTCCATGTTATTCTGTTCCTATTTATCTATCTATCCCAATTTTTTCATATCTATATTTTGATATATATATATATATATATAATTCCTGTCACATTTATCTATCTATCTATCTATCTATCTATCTATCTATCTATGTATCTATCTATGTATCTATCTATGTTCACATATATTTCAATTTGTTTTTATCTATGTATCTACCCATCTCATTTTAGCTATATCTATGTAACTCTCCCAGTTCATAACTATTTAACCTATTCATATCTATCTATCTATCTATCTATCTATCTATCTATTTATCTATCTATCTATCTATCTATCTACCTATCTATCTATCTATCTATCTATCTATCTATCTATCTCAGTCTATTCACATCTATCCTTCTAGTTAGATTCCTCAGCTCAACCCAAAATCTATGCTGTTTCTGGAAATGCCTGATGCAGACATTAGATGACAAGTGACCGTCACATCCAACTGTGAAGTTATGGGGTGCCAACTTCTAACATGTAGATTTTTAAGACCCAAATTGCAGCATATTCTTGGAGGTCCTCAATAAGGCACACTCTTGAAATTGTTCTTCATGCTCATGAACTAAATTTAACCGATCACAGTCTATTCTTGTCTCTTCAATCATTATATATTAAGGACTATCTATCTATCTATCTATCTATCTATCGATCTATCAATCTATCTATCTGTCTATCTTCCCTAGTCCCTCCAGTTCAAACCTTCACGGCTAGGACCCGCCATGCCACATACATAATAGAAAACTACCCATATTCCCTCCCTATTCCATCGGCGTGAAGTAAGTTCCACTCTAACAGCTCCTTCCTGCGGGCCACTGCTCTGTTCAAGTCTAGGGTTAAATGTTACCGTCCCCTCCTATTCGTAGAAAAAGCCTCCCAACGTAACCCTATAAATTTCGCCGATCACAGTCTATTCTTTCTGTCTTTCAATTATTATATATTAAGGACTGACCTGTAAATTTTGTCGTATGAAGGTTTAACAGTCCAGTTTAGAAATGAACTGCTACACGGATGATTTAAGTGGTCATGGCTTATGCGGCACCAACGAATACTTAACGGAAGATCTGGTAACCAAACAATGATTTTCAGGCACAAAACCTCCAAACAACCGTCTTCGGGTTTTATTGACATGAACTTTAAAAGCTCCAGAATCATACGGAACCTTAAAGACAGTGAACCATGAAGCTATCTGAAAAGACACGGATCAAATTTAGAGATTTCCCTCTCCAATACTGGTTGCCACTCAAGGCACGGGTGTTCAGTCTACCCTGTTATTTAACCGATAGATGGTGGAAGAAGGATTCATGCTTTTACAAGGGCATTAGTTTGTCGGCTTCAGTCATATTCCTACCGCCGTAACGTAGCTTTCCTCTGCCTTTTCTGTAAATATTTTCATAGCAATTCTGATGAATATATATATATATATATATATATATATATATATATATTATTATTATTATTATTATTATTATAGCAGGCCACTCGTATTCGAGAATACCCGTCTATTAGGGCGGTTAGCCAATCCTTGTTGAAGACGCTTGCTCGGACGCATTTTGTGTTGATTCAACTCCCACAGAGCCCACCTGTGGTTTATGCTGCAACTATGCTGAGCAGACCTTAGTTACAGTTTCTGGGAAAGAGAGTGTTATCTAGCGAGAACAACAATTTGAACAAGGCCAGCACGCTCAAGCCCTCGGCCACGATGTACTAGCACAGCTATCGACGACCACAAGGTTTCTGCTTAGCCAATTTCACACACAAGGCTTCGGTCAACTCGTAGTATGCTTTTTCAGGCACTTTACGCATGCACCCCCCTCCAGATAGTATTTGCTGACAAATCGACCATGGTGTGATTCGAACCCGGATCTCAAGGTCAGAATGTAAACGTTCTAATAACTCAGCATTATATATATATATATATATATATATATATATATATATATATATATATATATATATATATATATTTGTGTGTGTGTGTGTGTGTGTGTGTGTGTGTGAAAATATATAGAAAATAGGAAAGAACTGGTTAGTTAAATAAACCAAAGTTCTTTAGTATTTTTGTTATTATTTTTTAAAAATAGTGCTCGATACAAAAGTAGAGCATAAATATAATTATTTATTTAAAAATATGATTCCAACACGCTACATAAGAGGTCTCATGTTTCAAAACAAGAGCCGAAAACTTCAATATAATTATTTGAATTAAATTGAATTAAAGTAAGCTCTGTTCCATCTTCAAGCGAAATTTTTTTTGGAATAACTTATTTCTGAAATTTACGTGTTTTAATAGCATATTCATAATTGAAATCAAAATTTCCATGGTAACAGCCAGGGCGAATTGTTTAAATAGGTATGGGTGTTGGGTGTTAATAATTTGTATCAGTATAGAATTACTTTCATAGATGTCAAGTCAGGGTAAGGTGGGGGTGTCTAAATTTAAAACGAAAGATGTTTTCGCCTAGTCTGGTTTACGTGTCTATGGAGATTTATTTATTTTTTATTTTATTTCTTTATGAAAGGGATTTGTGTATATAAAAACTGTCGTAACATTTATTTTTTGACGACTTCATAAAGGGTTATCTTTTTTGTAGGGTATTTAAACTATTTATTGGGGCTATGGATTATAAAAGTTATTTTATTGTATGTTTGTTTTTAAGCTAATTATTCAATGCATAAATTTGATGATGTCGGCATAAAACAGTTAATTCATATCTATTGTTTAATAGATTTTTATTATTTAGAAACTTAATAATATGCAGTTTCTCATGGAGGCCCAAAGGGCATGGATCATCCCAAGTTTTACAAGTTCTAGTCCTGTTTATAATTTTCCATTTTACTTTAGATGTCCTATTTATTTCCTTCAGATGCCAAAAATATTTAGAAAGAGAAGTCTGATTTCTTTTATTTATATTGTTGAAAGAGCCCTTACACTGCCTCCATCTGGCTTTAAATTCATTCTTCGTGGTCCCAATGTATATCATATTAGTATTAGGACCCTCAGTGGATTAGATAGTACATTGGTATACTACAGATTTGATGCAGCATTTATTTTCTAATGGGCAGTCTTCTGGGTTTCTACAATCACACAATTTTTCACTGTTATTGTCTGATTTAAGTGTAGGGTTTTTATTAAAACTATTCAGGCCATGAGGGTTTGTTCAGGATTTTATTATTATGTTTTTTTATTATACTTTCTAGATTTTCAGTGCAGCTGTAACTCAATTTTAGGGTGTTCTTATTAAATATATTACTAAGCCTACTATTGGTGGGAAAGCGTTTATCAATTAAAGCTAAGAATTTCTGTCCTAGTTTATACTAACCATTTGGTTGAACGGAGGGGTATATCAAATGATTTTTCTTTTCCTGTTTTTTTTTCTTCTTCTGGCCAGTGCAATTGTTTCTATAGTAAATGTTTGCATTTTTGTAACCACTATTTTTAGGGTAGCATTATAGAAGCTATTGTGTTGTAATATTTCTTTGTTAGCGGAGTTAATGCTAATTCTATTTTCTATTGATGAGGGTATATGTTTAATCATGGATGGAGGGTGGTTTGACTTCGGGTGTATATATAAGGGGTTAGTATTTGGTTTTCTATAAGGTTGGTATGTGTTGCTTGCTAAATCTAGAGTTACGTCGAGGAAGTTTACCCTTTTCAATTTAGTACAGACTGTTATCTTTAAGTTTAGATTTTTAAATTCACTAAATATAATTTTTTCTGATTTTCTATATTTTAAAACTAGTAGAACTCCTCACCACCATGAGCCCGTCATCTCTATACAGTCCTATGTCCTTAATATCAATTTCGCGGTGCGCGGTTAAGTTGTACAGTATTAAAAGACCAACAAGGTCAGAAGACTCTGCAGAATCTAATGATCCCATAGTGATGTCAAACAGGTCATTATTGTTTTTTATCCATTAGTCCCCATTATGAATGAGGACAGATTTTTTTTTGCGCTGAGGATTATATCTGTTTCTTCCTTTCTCAGGCTAGAATACACAGTAGCAAAGTCCAGGGCAGTCGTAAATAGATCCTTCGAAATTGACGGGTAGTAATCCACGATATCGAACTGTATTAGGGTGCAATTCAGTTTATTATCAATATTGTTAAACCAATTGATGACATCTTTAGTATTGATCCATAATTTTAATCCAAGCTGTTTTTTTTATTTGGCAAATAATTCTTTCCAGGATTCTTTTGCTGATCTTTCCTATGTCGGGTCGGGTAGGGTTAATTAGTCTAGTAGTAGGGTTTCCATCTTTAAGAGTTATATAACATTCCTTTTCAGCAAGTTTGCCTACTCTATCGCTAATTTTTAATTTAGCAGTTATTTTTTTTACTTGCTCTGTTTATGCTATTAACCATATTTATGTTGTTGTTGCTAACTTTTTATAAGTCCTGGTTAAGTTTTTTTTAATTAAGTTGTAGTTATCAACAGCCAATTTGTAGAAGTTGCCAGTTTTGTCAGACTTAACTTGTATTTTATCACAATCATTTATGCTTTTAACTCTTTGGTCTAGATGTTTTTGGAAGTGGCTTTTCTTTTTTTGAAAGGTGATGTTGTTGATAATGTTAAGTAGGTCTTTTTCAAATTCGTATAGCTGTTTGTTGAATGATGCAACTTGTTTAATTTTAAAGCCGTAAACTTCGCGTTCATTATCGGTTGAGTTATTCCCACGAAAGTAGAAGTAAGCCTTCCATCTCATTCTTCTAATTAATTCCTCTGTTTTTTGTAAAAGTTTAACAAAATAATTCCGTTTGTTTGTTTGTGGAATGTTTTTTTCAAAGAAATCCCGAAATTTACTTTTTCCATATTCTTAAAGAAGTTGTTTTAAACGCGAAGTTTACGGCTTTAAAAAGTAAAAAAGTTGTGCTCAGATGTATTATGCTGCTTATGGTGTTCATAGAAATATTTTTCTTTTAGGTTTCTAGATGTTTCACCGATGTACGTTAATGGGCATTTTGTACGGTCTATTTTGTATATTCCTGCCTCTGTCCTATTGTTATTGCTATCCCATTTAATGATAACTATATCTCTTATTTTTTTAGAGATGGTGTTGATGAATTTTATATCAACGTTGGAGCAGGTTCTTTTTTGTTTTTTTGTGGCTGCTACGGAGTTGGTAGGTAAAATTATGTGTTTAATTTTGTTATAGTTGTCAAGATTTTTATTATTTTTGCATTTTTCTTCTGTGCATTTTATATGCTTTGCATTTGGCATTGTGCAGGAAATAATTCGTTGAGAATTAATTCGTGTTTTGGAGGAATTTGGATGTGTTTTCAATATATTTCTCCTCTTTGGACAGGAATTGGCGGCTAAAGATTCTAAGAGATCTTAGAAAAACCCAAATGATTATTATTATTTGTAAATTTTTGTATTTTTATTCTATAGATTTTGTAAGCGTTGCCTTTGTATATATGTATATGTGTACAATTATACATAAAAAACAAAGGCTTTATATTGTGTACATGCGTATATATCTTTATATATGTATGCACATGAGACATGTATGTGTATATGTATGTACAAATATATATATCAAAAAGGCTGTAATATATGTGCGTCCCTGGGTGGGTGTGAATGTGTGTGCGCGTATATGTATGTATGTATATGATGAAAAACACACTAGTTTAGGTGAAGCGATTTAAAATCCAACAACACTAAACTGTCCTAATATAGACATAGAGAAAGCAAAGAAGCTGTCGAACACTCTCTTGAGTTCGGACATTGGAATGTGGTAAGCAATGTAATTTACTTGCATTTATAGTTCCCACGCCATTGGCTATCCTATTGGTCTACACCTATTACCTGCGACTACGACGAGTACCAGTCGATTACTGCTACTGCGTACTACTTGGTTACAGTAGCCAAGCCCACTTAGCTACTTCGATCAAATAAATCCCTTTCCGGGACATATCAGTTGTGCTGACTTATTTTCTCATAAATATACTCTTTATTATTAGAGAAGTGCACAGAAAAAAAACAGTATCTTAAAAATGCGCGGTTTAACAGACAGGTTTGAGTTTAGTATATTACGATAAGTAAAAATATTGGTTTAAATTTATTGAATTTAATTTTATGACATTAACTTAATGTAACAACGTTCTAAATAAATGGTTCCTATTATGTTTTAATAGTAAACTAAAAATGTTAATGGTAAACCAAACTATCAAATTGAAAGTTAAACCAAAGTAAAAATTTTAATGGTAAATCAAACTAAAAATTTTAAAGATAAACCAAACAAAAACAAAATTAATGGTAAACCAAACAAAAAAATTTAATGGCAAAACAAAAAAAAGTAATGGTAAACCAAACAAAAAAAATTAATGGTAAATCAAACTAAAAATTTTAATGGTAAACCAAACAAAAAAGAAATTAATGGTAAACCAAACAAAAAAGAAATTAATGGTAAACCAAAAAAAAATAATGGTAAATCAAACTAAAAATTTTAATGGTAAACCAAACAAAAAAAAATTAATGGTAAACCAAACAAAAAAGAAATTAATGGTAAACCAAAAAAAAAATAATGGTAAATCAAACTAAAAATTTTAATGGTAAACCAAACAAAAAAAAATTAATGGTAAACCAAACAAAAAAGAAATTAATGGTAAACCAAAAAAAAATAATGGTAAATCAAACTAAAAATTTTAATGGTAAACCAAACAAAAAAAAATTAATGGTAAACCAAACAAAAAAGAAATTAATGGTAAACAAAAAAAAAATAATGGTAAATCAAACTAAAAATTTTAATGGTAAACCAAACAAAAAAATTAATGGTAAACCAAACAAAAAAAAAATAATGGTAAAACAAAAAAAAAATCAACATTCATTTTTAAAAAAACTTTTGGAAAGAAAAACACAAATTACACATGAAAAAATAAAATTGTGTTAATGAGAAAAATAAAGTTTAATCATTTCACCCAAGGTCACTAAGATACAAGGGGCTACAGGGATTGAAAGATAATTAAAAACTTTAAAAGAAACCGGAAACCCAATCCTAAACAGGAATCCAAGGGATAAACCGATACCTCTGTTCAAAAGACGAATGAGGTGTGTAAACTAGGCGATAAACGAATCTATTTACTTCTATTGAGTACAAAAAAAAAGAGAAAGAAATAGTACATCAAATTTCCGAATTTATGTGGAGATGTTAGAAGTACAGAGTTAAAGAATACTTTAGAAGGAACCGGTAACCCAATCCTAAACAGAGAACAAGGGATAACTCTACTCCTGTTCAAAAGACCGGGATGAAGTGTAAAGCAGTAAATTAGCTTCATGTAACAATAGTGGCATTTTGAAATAAAAGTGTAAAATAGAATAGAGAAAATAGTCTTCGGAAGAAAACGCTTAGTTAAAAATTAAATATTTAAAAAAATTATTAAAGTGAAATTTCTTGTGAGAGACTTTGTAACATTTGTAAGTCTAATAAAGAATTGCACTGATATTTTATCTCTTAAAATCAAGTAAAATTAAAACGTTACATTATGTTATAAAAAGTATGATAAAAACTAAATGAAGTTTTGCTTGTTACAACAAATGCAAATGTTGCAAATAAATAAAGTTAATCATTTGTGTATTTGCTTTTATGAATCAATGTTTCATAGCGAGGAATATTAAATATACTTCAAATTCAAAAATGTTAAATCAACTTTTAAATACGAGACCAAAATTCACAAATGGCATTTTACGTTAAGAAATTTTCAACTTTCTACCATCTGTAAAATAACCACAGTATTTTCAATTACTTTATTCTTGTACCAACGAGATACGAATACAAAAATACACTTTGCCACTCACCACTCATCTGTTTATATAACACTGGAGGAGGTAACTTATGTCTGCCTGTAGATGTTCCCCATTATCTAATGAGAACTTTCATTTTACTCTACATTCTCATCATCACTTTTGTTTTGGATGCTATTATACTGACTACAAACACACACCTTCAGTGATCTGAGTAGTTTTATCGCCTTGTTTGGGGTTAATTCATTAAGAAAATAATATAAGATGTTGATTAAATTCGGCAGAACGGTAAAATGTGTAGCAATTAGAAAAAAAAATCATAAATTTAACATGAAAATAAACAAAAATATGATTTTTTCTTACTTGTTCCTTATTCAATTCTTTCGCGACTGGAGTCGATTTTTTTTATAATTGTTGTTATTCGAATTCATTTATAGTCTTTACGAAGGATGTTAATATCTGCATTGTTCGTTTTGTTCCTCGTCTTATAATTATTCTTATTGTTCATATAATCGCATCTTTACAAAAAACATGAGTTTTAATAGTCTATTGTTTTCTCTGTTACAAAACAAAAAACAATCTTCTTCCGTACGTGTATTTACGTGGGTGACAATATAATCTCTCCACGCCCATTCTGACATCAGTTTATCAAAAGGCAGGGCTATGCTGTATCATTGTTTTATGTACCGTGTCTCGTCAAGACGTGAACGATCATGACTCTCCACAACTTATTAACCTTTCTAACTCTGTTAGCAGTGTTTATTTACACTCCTTTTCATTGCCTGCTAGCTATCCATCTCCACAAACGTACGTAGGACATTTGCTGGTTCTCTCTCTTCTTCAACTAAAAGCAGAAGCCATAGGAGAGGTACGTGTTGTGTTTTTGTTTTGTTTTTTACAATCAATTCACCCCAAACAGGGTGATAATGCCAATAAAACACGAGAGCTTCCCGGGAGTGAAAGAGAATGAGAAAACTTTACAAGCAACCAGAAACCCAACCTTAAACAGGAAACAAGGGGTAAATCTCTACTCCTGTTCAGAAAACTAGGGAGGAGTATGAACCGGACATTAAACAAACCTATCTAATCCTATTAAAAATAAAACAAATAAATGAAAAAAAAAAAATTTCAAACTTTAAGCAGAGACGTTAGAAGTATAGAGTTGAAGTAGACTTTAGAATAGAAGGAACCAGAAACTCAATCCTAAAGAGGAAACAAGGGATAAACCTCTACCCCTGTTCAGAAGACCAGGGAGAAGTGTGAACCGGACATTAGACAAAGCTATCTAATCATATTCAAAATAAAAAATAATTGAAAAATAAATAATAAATAGAATTACAAACTTTAAGCGGAGACGTTAGACTTATAGAGTTCAAATATAATTTAGAAGGAACAAGAAACTCAATCCTAAACCGGAAACAAGGGATGCACCTCTACCCCTGTCCACCGGAGAGTTGTGTGAACCAGACGATAGGCGAACATACCTACTTCTATTGAGCAGAAATAAATAAATATTTCGTAAATATAATATATAAATTGACATCAGAAGTAACAGCCTCTGGCCGCAATGGATATTCTTATTTACGATGTCACTATACTTAGTCTCAAGTCTTCAATTGGATGATTAGCTAACAAGCGGGATTGGATGTCTCTTACATTTCTTTTAAACTTGTCACCCCAAGCAAGACAATAAAGCCACTAAGACGCAAGGCTTTATTGAGTGAAAAGAATATAAGAAAAAGAAAAACTATTAAGAAACGATAATAATAATAATAATAAAACTGCTACTGAGAAGACAGAAGATAACGCTTGACATTGCATTTAATTTTTTAAGATCAAACTTGGAAGAGATTTCCACGAGACAAACGCGTGAGAAAAGAAGTTGTTACTATAGAACAAGATTTAACGAAACACAGAAGATGGCGATTGAAAATGTATTTAATTTTTTAAGATTTTAGAAATCGGAAGAAATTTCCTTAGGCGCGAAGTGCAAAAGAAGAAACTTAGAATATACTTATAGTTACGAAGGATGTTAATATCTGCATTGTTCGTTTTGCTCCTCGTCTTATAATTATACTTATTATTCATAAAATCGCATCTTTACTAAAAACATGAGTTTAAATAGTCTATTGTTTTCTCTGTTACAAAACAAAAAGCAATCTTCTTCCGTACGTGTATTTACGTGGGTAACAATATAATCTCAATATAATTTCAACTATAAAATGATGAGACCTTGCCGCCAATCGAGTACAATTTATAAAGTACAGTTAGCGTAACAGGGCTGTAGGCTTCCCATAAATTTTGGTAAGTGTAGTATTTTTACCAGGGTTATATTTTAACAAAATACAATAAAGAAATAAATACAAGAAAGAAAAAAAATATATATCAAACAAGTAAGAATATAACTTTCATAAATCACCGATGAAAAAATTCTTCTTTAAATCTGTAAGATGATACGATATTTTCGCTATGATGGTAATTATCGCCTGGGTGAGTTTTCATTTTAATTTTCTATTGCGGTGTGTCCAATAAAATTATATATATATATATATATATATATATATATATATATATATATATATATATATATATATATATATATATATATGTAATGAGATATAAATACAAACAAATAGAAAACACCAACGCCAAAACTTACTCGCCAATTCTGACCTTGTATCGTATTGAATGGTTGTGTCATTGAATATTTGATTTACAGAATGTAATTCGCCAGGTTAAAGTCGGAAAAGACCAGCGCCTTCCTTTCCTGGATATGATGATAAACTACATCCAGCAGCAAGGCGTCTGATCAGGAAGTCTTGAGGAGCGTGTAACGACCTCTTAATTGCTGTTGTTCTCATGCCCACCCTGACCCGGGGTAGTAGCGCTTGTTAGGGTCCAAGTTATCGGCAAATAGTGAACGCCCAAACATCATAAAAGTATAAAAATGCATTATTATATAAAAAAAAAATACCAACAATACATTTTAAAGCAGAATTTCCTACAATAAAGTTTATAGAAAAATGGCCAACAATACATTTTATCTGCAATTGAAGCCACAAAACTGTGTTCAAAATATTTAGATTATGGCAATGTATAACCCATAGAGGTGTTGATATGTCGCTAAACAAAATTAGCCACCCTACTAACATAAAAGAACTCTTTCATGACATTAATACATAGAATATCCTACAATTTCTTAAAGAAATCAAACTGTATTCCAAAATATAATTTCAACAAAACTACAATATAAAACATACATACCACCGCATCTAGTAATTATATCCACAGAAATATGTATATGCACAAAAGCTGAGTATCATTTACCATGTATTCAAGTGTGAAAGCAGAATAACATATTTTTTACTTCAAACTGCATTTTGAATTTCGGCATTAAATGACCCATAAGGTGTTGATATGCCGTTAAACAAACAAATCAATTAACCACCGCCTTCCGTATGCACTAATTCTGACCTTGTATCGTATATTCTTTAGTATTTTTGTTAAAGTATCAATGAAACAAATAAAAACATAGTTTGTTTGTTCAAATATTTATGACCAGTAGTTTCTATAAGAAACAGATTCTATGTTTGTTAAAATAGTTAGGAAACAGAATTTCTTTCTTATTACTTGAGATTACAAAGACCATTAAAGATTTTTAATCTGGGCGGGATCAAGATTTATTTACACGTTTGGCATCTCTTCTAGATTGCAAGGAGGGTTCACCTACTCGATCTCATTTATCGATTCTGATCGATCTTTCTCACGATAGAAAATACTTTTTTATCAAAGAATTTAATTCTATTACAAGATATTTTTCTAGAAATTTCGCAATCAAAACCCCAAGTCAAAACAAAATGTTTTATGTTGATTGCAATAAAATCTGCTTCTTTTCACTTAATGTTCCCACTTTTGACTGGAAGCCTAAAGATTAGTCGCAAAAGATCTGTTTAAATACTTATGGCAAGTATTCCTCTCTCACACACAGAGACACACACACAGAGACACACACACACATATATAGATAGATAGATAGATAGATAGATAGATAGATAGATAGATAGATTATGAAATGGACAAAGTCTGACAAATATTTTAAGACATTTGAATGTTTATAATATCTATAAAAAAGAATGTATAAACATAAAAATGTCTTAAAAATAATTGTCGGACTTTATCCATTTCATAATGTATGATGTCATTTAGTTACATTTGGATACGCATCTAGCAGATGTGAATGTACGTGAGAAAATCATGGAAAATTAAACAAATAAAAACACAATTTGTTCAAATGTTTATGACCAGTACTTTCTATAAGAAAGGAATTCTATGTTTGTTAAAATAGTTAACAAACATAGAATATGTTTTTTATTGCCTGATATTGCAGAAGCCATTAAAGATTTCTGAGCTGGGTCGGATCAAGATTTATTTACACGTTTGGCATATCATCTAGTTTGCAATGGGAGTTCGCCTTTATAGATTTTAATCGATCCTTCTCAGCATATAAAAATACTTTTCTATCTAACATTTTAATTCTAGTAAATGATATTTTCTAGAAATTTCACACTCAGAACCACAAATCATAAAAAATGTCTACCTTATTTTGATTACAATAAAATTTGCTTTTTATTTTCTTA
This sequence comes from Acanthosepion lycidas, assembly GCA_963932145.1. Taxonomy (NCBI): domain Eukaryota; kingdom Metazoa; phylum Mollusca; class Cephalopoda; order Sepiida; family Sepiidae; genus Acanthosepion; species Acanthosepion lycidas. Next base: position 53,873,316 of record OZ010604.1, read on the forward strand.
ATGCCTCTGGTTTTAACTCTGGAAACAAACCGATTCGAATCAATATTTCTATTGTTAAAATATTTATAGTATATTAGCAGCATGGCCCGTGCTTGATTCAAAAATCGTACGACTCATACAGCAATCGCTATCACTTGACTTAAAATATTTTTACCCTTTCTTGCCTTTAAAGGAGTGCCCTTTGCCGTGCTGATGTTTCTACATGCCTTACTTCTTGCCTATCTCACACTGCGAATTTTTTCTAAGCTCTATACTAAACATTAAATCTGTTGCGAAAAAAGAACTAAACAAAATGAACACAAAACGATCGGCTTTAAAAAAGGACTCGTAACTGGAAAAACCGAATGAAAAATGAATGTTAACAACAAATACTTTTTCACACTTAACCCAGTTCTGTGGAATCAGAATCAACGTTGAGTTTAAGCAAGCGAATGAGCCAATTGGAGTAAAGTGCCATGCAGATTTAAATTTTTCCCACTTGTGACGAATGCAGCTATCGATATATTTTGCATGCTAATTAACATTCGTGTCAGTCATCTGTTGGCTTTCACGCTGGCCAATAGAATTTTCCTGCCTATTCGTGGCAGCCAGCTATAGGCTCTCACTCTGGCCAGTAGAAAATGGCGGCAAACTACATGAAAACTGCCGTAGAAGCATGAAAAAATCGATTATTTCCACTATCGATGGGAGTTGGAGCATCTACATGTAAATTTTGGTGCAAATCCGTCGAAAATTGTGTGTGTGTGTGTGTGTGTGTGTGTGTATGTATTTCAATTAAAATGTGCAAATATAATTTATAAATTCATGAATCATTCATACAAAAAACAAATATAGAGGTTAATGATTTAAATGGCGAGAATACATCGTCGCAAACAATATAAATAAGATACATCAACCCCGAACCTGTATATGAATGATATGATCCCCGTTTATAAATTCCAGTTGCATAAGGTCTTTTTAATTTTACAAGCTTTCGTCTGTTCCTACAGACATCATTAGGTATGGAAGTAGATTTTGTTCTTGTTTTAACTTCTCAGTAATAAGAGGACAACGAAAATAGAGATGTAATCCGAAAAAAAGCTATATTTGTTTTTTGTATGAATGATTCATGAATTTATAATATATATATATATATATATATATATATATATATATATATATATATATATATATTATGAAATGGACAAAGTCCGACAATTATTTTAAGACATTTTTTTTATATTTATACGTTTTTTTTATGGATACAAATATTTAATACTATTTATTATAAACAGAGCATTTACTTAAATATTTGTATCTATAAAAACGAACGTATAAACATAAAAAATGTCTTAATATATATATATATATATATATATATATATATATATATATATATATATATAGATAGATAGATAGATAGATAGATAGATTGCAATGGATAAATTTTCATCTAAATTACTCAAAAATGAAAATAACACTGAAATCTCATATTTATCAAAATTACACAAAAATATCTTGAAATACTGAAGAGTAAAATCATTCAATAAAATCACCATGAGCTTCAACTACGACTTCCAGACGACTTTGGAATCCCCTGCAACTCTTCTGACCGGTCTCCTTGTTTAAATTTGTGAATGCTGCCATAATTTTTGCCTTTGGAGTTACAAGGAGCTTTGAAGGTCTCTAACTCAACTATACCCCACACATAATAATCAAGGAAGTTGCAGTCTGTAGAGTTAGGTAGATAGGTGTAAGGGGTGAAATTATCTGACAGCAATGACTGGGCTCTCCTGCTTGTGTGGCATGGTGCAAGGTCCGCTTCCCAGACTTCCAGCAGCCACCGTCTTCAGCCTGGTCAGCAATACTTCATCAAGACACTTGATGTAGGCCCCCTTGTTGTGCCTGAGGACCTTACCAAATTTGGGAATTCTTTTCTAATCAGAGCAATTAGAGTGAGTTTTATGATCAGCAGAACCTTCGTAATCACCATTAAACTCATCCAACTCTTTCCTAATTGTCTGCACTCTTTCCTAATTGTCTGCACTGTCCTCTGAAATATTCGAATTGGAGCTTCCGGTGCGAATACCAAGCAGTACAACATGCCATTTCCGAATTTTTGGCGTAGTGAATTGCATCATGGTAATCTTTTTCTCACAGACGGAGCCCAACTGACCCTACTATACAGTCAACAAAATCAAAAATGCACAACGCGCATGCGCGAAGTTAAAAATTTACCCATCGCTGCTGGTATTCATATATATATATATATATATATATATATATATATATATATATATATATATAATTGACTCTCTCATCGAGATCGATGCATGACTTTCCGACAACCAAGAACTGATTATCTGCATGCCTATGGCGGGCATTAGTCTTGAGACCAGCTCGAGAATTGCACAAAAGACTCGTTTCTCGTTTCATGTAGTCGACTGATGGTTACTTCTCAATGCAGCTATATCAATGTTGTATTTCTTTAGCTCTAATGCGACCAGAGCTGATTTTCTTTCTCGTGCTGAGTTGTTGTCCTGAAGAATTCGTACATTCGAAATGCCAAGATCAAGTTGATATTGTTTCGTAGAGTTTTTCACAGTAGCTGGATATGTGCGGAACTAATTAGATGTAGTTGTCAGAAAACCAACACAATGATTTATTTCAAGTGGTGAAGGCCTGTGCCGGACCATCCACACTTTTTGGATCTGTCAACGGTGCAAAAAACTTGCCACGGAAACTCCGAACGACAGTCCTCATGTTTTATTATCGCGGGGTTTAACCTCTCCAGATCACAGTCAATATCAGCCAGTACACGCCTCTCTCGACAGATACATGCAATATAATGACCAGTTTAAGCTGTCATGAGCTTTCCTTCCCATCTGCAGTCTTTTTATCGTGAAACCAACACTAAAAGGATTGCTAACCTCATTCTTTCACCCTCATCAAGGGCAGCTAGCTCGTGCCAGTTCTCAACTTGATACTTTACATATATATTAGGTAATTCATCGAGTCTAGAAGAAACCTCTGGATGGAGCGGCTTGGGGATATTAGACGTGGCTTGTGGAAGCACTGTCCTATGGGTAAGGAAAACTCGGTTGAGAAATTTGTAAAGAGCTAATTCGCTGCATCGCTTCCGCCGAGGCCTGTTAGTACAGTTGGTATGGCGCTTTTGTTGAACCGTAACTGACCAGGTTTCAATTCTCGCTAGTCCTTGCACGCTGCTGATGAGTGCCAAATATAGAACAAAACTTTTTTTTTTTCTTTCTTAATAAATTTTTCGTTTCTTTCTTTTGTATAAATTTCATCATTTCTTTCTTTTTTCTATAATTTTCTTTTTTTTTTACTTTCTTTAGTATAACTTTATTGTTTTTCTTTTTCCTTTCTTTCATTTGTACAAATTTTCCTTAATTTTCTTGGATTTTTTTGTAACTTTCTTTGTTTCTTTTCTATAACGTTTTAAGAACTTTGTTTTTCGTTCTTTCTTTCATTATTTCTTTCTTTTGTATAACTTTTTCATAAATTTCTTTGTTTCTTTTTTACAACTTTCTATCTTTCTTAGTTTCATTTATATAACATTTTCGGAACATTTCTTTTGTATAACGCTCGGGACATTTTCTTTTCTATTATGTTTCATTCTGATTTTCTCAGTCTTTTTCTTTCTTTCTTTCTTTCTTGTAACGTGTAGCAAGGGTGAAAGCAGAATAGAAGCAGTATTATTGTTAATTTCATGTTGATGTTAATAATATTCCTGATAACGATAATGTTCACAATCTTAAAAATTAGGAAAACCCAAAAATAATTATTTTGAGCATTCTAAAAGATAGTGTTGAGGGTCGGGGTCTAGACTCGGTGAACTACTTAATTATGATTATCTCAAATTCTCCTAATAATTTCTATCACACACACATCTATATGCAACGAGTATTTGTTATTTTAGCGAGGTTTTTTACAGTCTGAGCTTGCAGGGGCCATTCAGGATTTTTGTAGGACTAAAATTAACTTATTTGTTTGGCGAATCTTCTAATTTGCAATGTCACTTCCTCTTTCCAATGATAGTTTTAAATTCAGAAACCCCTCCCGCCACCGAAAAAAAATGAATTAAATGACTTGTAACGTTGATTGCAATTTCTTCTTCCTCACTGTGTCTCTTGTTCTTCTTTTTTTTTCTCTCTCTCTCTTTCTAAACCGGAAGTTAAAATGGGTACAACTGAAAGAAAAGAGGAAGATGAGAAAAAGTCAAAAAAAAGAAATAAAAATAAAAAAAAATAAGGAGTTAGTGTAAAGTCAAAAAAATAAAAAATCGACGAAAATAATAATTCTACACAGAGGCACATACACAGACTTTCTAGATTCTACACAGAGGCACATACACTCAGACGGAGACGGACGCATGGGCGCACGCACGCGAACGCACACATACACTATGAAAAAAAAAACTTGCGCCAATGAAATGTATATATATATAAAAGAAAAATCGAGAAGTATAAACAGTCAATTTCTGTTTCCCCTGACGAATGGATGGAGTGATTTCTGAAAAGTCAATCTATGAAAGTCTGGAGTCGGGACGATAATACATCAATCGGCTAACTGACAAACTTTTACTTGTATTAATATATATACAGTGTAACCCGGATATAAGAGAGTTGTCGGGACCGGAGAAGGAGTCTCTTGTATCCGGGTTTCTCTTATATCCGGGTTTGGTCTATTTTATATACATTAACACAGGCTCTAATTTGGAAACCCAAATAAATAAATAAACGACTTCCGGTAAAATAACCGCCATAATAGACTACTCACAATGCACCACTGACCCGTATATGTATAAATAGCCGAGAAAAATAACAGCATACGTGGCCTGACGATTGCATATAGCATGAAACACACTGTCGCCTCTAAGTGTTGACTTCTATGTTCACTTTTATATATATATATATATATATATATATATATATATATATATATATATATATAACGATATATAATTTTATATATCAACAATCCGTATTTAGAAAAATAGTATGACAAACTGGAAAAAAAATGTTTTTGTGACGCGTTTCATTCGTCCGGATTTCATCGGACTGGTCTTTGTTGATGTTGCTATGTTTATACATGAGTACGAATGATATTGAATTGCTAGTTTCAAAACTTTTAAAAGAATATTTTTTTAAAGAATATTTTTAGTCTTGCCAAATGCATCTGTATTCTTTTTCTTATTTTCTCCAGCACTTTTGTCCTTGACATTCTCACATTGTAACAACAGAAAATTTACCAAGAATAGTGATATATTGTAAGAGGCCATTCTAATTTTTTCAATTTGTCATGCTATTTTTCTAATATATATATATATATATATATATATATATATATATATATATATATATATATATATGGGGGGTGTATGTGTGTGTGTGTAAAAACCGTGGGTAAGTAATCCAAGTAAATCCTATTAATAAAAAATATTAAAACTGATCCACAAAAGAGAGCTTAATATATTTATTACAGAACATAAAAGTGAATTACAAAAATGAAACCCAAATTACCCGCATTCAGATGGCCATATCGTCCCCGGGAGATTCTCGCTGGGACTTGTCAATGCAAATACATTTGTTAAAGAAACGTTAAACTTAATTTCTTTGTCTTTCTATCTCTCTATAAATCTCATTTCCCTTATATGGTGTGTTCCGCTTCATTCCTTAATTTGTATTTTTCAAATTTCTTAAAAACAAAAAAATATTCTTTAACAAATGTATTTGCATTGACAAGAGGCAGGGAGAATCTCCCGGGGACAAAATATCCATCTGAATGGGGTAAAATTCATCTCCATGGCTTAGTAGTAAAATCCCCGACTGACACCAATTCAGTCGGGTTTCGATCCCAGCTAGAGGCAACCGGACGTCTAGCCACACTGATGAGCCGTGATACAGCGAAACAGTCTGTCTGTGGTTGACAATATATATATATATATATATATATATATATATATATATATATATATATATATATATATATATATGGGGGGTGACGCAAAGAAGCCCGTGAGGGCTTTATGCAAGTCTGCTTCATTGGGGAAGGAGTTTCCACGAAGATGATTATCCAGGAAGTCGAAGAAGTGGTAATCTGATGGCGCAATGTCAGGTGAATAAGGTGGATGGTACAAAGTCTCCCACCCAAGTTGCTGTATGGTATCCCTGACCACTCGCGCGACATGCGGCCTGGCGTTGTCATGGAGGAAAAGCACACCTTTGCGATTCACCAGTGCTGGCTCCTTCTGGCGCAATGCCTGTTGCACACGTTTCAATTTCTGAGAGTATAGGTCTCCAGTGACCGTTTGGCCCGTTGGTAGCATAATGAACCACTTGACGACCTGTCCACCAGACACAAAGCATAATCTTGCGTGGGTGCATAGGTCTTGCGGTTTAAGGGACAGCCTCCTGAGGAGACAACCAATGTCTGGAACGCTTGGGAGTTTCGTACAGAACCCACTTTTCATCACTGGTAAGCACTCGATTGAATAAGGATGCGGTACGGTGTCGATAAAGCAGCGATACGCAGGCTGCCACTTGTGGACCTCCAACAGCGTTTGCGGAACCCACTTGCTCAATTTGTACGTCTTACCTAGGCGGTGCAGGTGAAGTCTAACTGTTTCGTCGGAAACGTTGAACTGCCTTGCAAGTTCAGCACACGTTAGACTACTGTCCTCTACAATGGCGGCCTTCAGGACTCCGTCATTCAAGACCTGTGGTCGTCCACTACGAGGCTCATCATGGAGAGACAAATCTCCCGACTTGAATTTTCGAAACCAACGCCTTGCAGTACGTTCATCCACAGCACTATCCCCAAACGCTTGACATATGCGGCGACTTGATGCAGCTGCTGATAAGCCCACTTTGATGTCGTATAGCAAACAGTCCCGAACGAGATCTCTAGACACTTCCATCCTTCTCACAGCTGTCTGGCTTATAACTGATGGCCAGGCACGGTGCGTGTGTTTTTTTATAACGTCTGATGTTCCTACTTCCGGCTGTCCGAATTTGAAAACAATTGCTACACGCATTTCGTATATATTTCAACTTCATTCAATGACTAATCAAAAAACGGACAGAACTTTTTTGTTACCTTGTGTGTGTGTGTGTATATATATATATATTATGAAATGGGCTAAGTCAGACAATTATTTTAATGTATTTATTGTTTATACATTATTTTTATAAATGCAAATATCTAAGTAAATGCTCTGTTTATAATAAACAGTATTAATGTCCGAGAAATTTCATAGAAAATATGCGTCCTTCGATAGGAATCGAACCTGTAACCTACACGGAACTATCATATAGTCTGACGTGCTATGCCATTTTAGCTACATAGGAAGCGTCTGCTTAGCAAGGTCCAATTACTGTTTTAAACTACAAATTTTGAGAGAAATCATGGGAAATTTGTTATGACCTGACGATTGTATTTAGCATGAAATAGTCTGTCGTCTCTGGGTGTTGACTTCAATGTCCACTTTTATATTTACATATACCTTATCCTTGATATTAAGCACCTTCACCCATAAATATAGCATACCTTAAAGCTATATTTTATAATATATATGTGTGTTCGTGTGTGTGTGTGCGCCTGTGCGCGTCTGTGTGTATTTATATATATATATATATGTATATACATATATTTATATATGTAAGACATAATATATATACATGAAACACACACATATATATATAAATAGAGTTAGAGGGATAGAGAAATACATACATACATACATACATACAGAAATCTATACTGTGTTTATCGTAGAGTGATGTTGAACAGGTTTATACCTTGAAGATTAATACTGAGTCTCTCACTTTCATTACCCTATGCCAGACGAGACTCTGGTCCACAAAGAGATGCTCGTTTCTACTTTTAAAAGATTGTAACGCAAAACTAACATTCGAGATATGAGATCTGTTAAAAAACTGAACCCTTTAATGATCATTACAGAGATTTCTATCGGCTGTGAAACTTCCTCGCTAGCCTTGTATTTAATTGGGATCGAGTGATAAAAAGGTGTTCGCCGGCCTGATCTCATAAATGGATTCACGAATCGAAGGAAGAGTTGTCTGTCTCTTTCAAATTGTTACCGGAAGCGCAGTAAAAAAAAAAAAAATGGAGGAAAATTATTGCAAAATGTGGATTTAGTTCAGAACAAGAACTGGATAGAAAAAAAATGATTTAAACAAAAGGTGAAAGAAAAAAAAAAGAATCAAGCGATGAACAAAAATGCCTGTAATTAAAATCGTCCGTTTTAAATGTCGATCACCGATTATGTTACGAAAAAGAAGAAAAGAAAAATAATCACAAATTGCAGTTCATTGTCTGTACAGAATGAACCAATAGAAACGCCCCAAACGACACTCCTCACATCTCACTCATTCCTTCCTTCCAAAATGGAGGAATTGACTGGAAAGAAAGAATGCAGAGATGAGCGACTGAAAAACGGATGTCGAGCTGTATTTGCAGCAGCGAAATTTCTATGCACTGAATGACCGGCAATTATAATAACTCAAGGATTAAATTGACTAAAAGAAAATAAAAGAAAGAAAAAAATATAACAAATGAACGAGTCTTCGTTGTCATTTTTTTGTTTTATAGTGACTAATTCCGTGGTTTCTATATCATCTCGCCTCCTACCAATTTTTGATCCAGTATTCGATAATCATAGAAGATTATCTTTGTTAGAATGTGGTTTCGCTAGAAACCAACTTTTTCCGGGCGCTAGAAATAAAGAAATATATAAAAAGAAAGAAATTTAAAAGAATACAGAGAGGGTGCGAAGGAAAATGAGAGGAAAGACAACTGAATAATAAAGAGAAAAAAAAAAGAGAAATCACGTGTGATGAGAGAGAGATTGAGAGACGTGAAAGCAAAATAAAGAGAGTGGTCAAAGGAAATAGGGATACATAGAGGGAGAGGTGGAATAGGAAACTGAAAAGAGAAAGTGAGAGAGAAAGAAAGAGAGGGCAAAGAAAAGACTGTGTGCGTGTTGAATAGAGTTTTTTTTTTAAGTTTTTTTTTTTTTTAAATGGTAACTACTTGGTGGAATGCGGTACGAAAACAATAAGAAAGAAAGAAAGAAAGAAAGAAAGAAAGAAAGAAAGAAAGAAAAAAAGAAAGAAAGAAAGAAAGAAAGAAAGAAAGAAAAGATCTTACTGGAAAAACTGAGTGAAAGAAACTAAAAGGAAAAAAGGAAAGCCAAAATGTGAATGCAAGAAAAAAATTGAAGAAACGTTAAATTAAGCACAATAGCATAAGATAGATAGATAGATAGATAGATAGATAGATAGATAGATAGATAGATAGATACGAACAGACTGAGATAGATAGATAGATAGATAGATACGAACAGACTGAGATAGATAGATACATAGATAGATAGATAGATAGATAGATAGATAGATAGATAGATAGATAGATAGATAGATAGATAGATAGATAGATAGAATAAGAGAGACCTGATTAGAATGAAATAGATAGATAGATAGATACGAACAGACTGAGATAGATAGATAGATAGATAGATAGATAGATAGATAGATAGATAGATAGATAGATACGAACAGACTGAGATAGATAGATAGATAGATAGATAGATAGATAGATAGATAGATATGAACAGACTGAGATAGATAGATAGATAGATAGATAGATAGATAGATACGAACAGACTGAGATAGATAGATAGATAGATAGATAGATAGATAGATAGATACGAACAGACTGAGATAGATAGATAGATAGATAGATAGATAGATACGAACAGACTGAGATAGATAGATAGATAGATAGATAGATAGATGGATAGATAGATACGAACAGACTGAGATAGATAGATAGATAGATAGATAGATAGATAGATAGATAGATAGATAGATAGATAGATAGAAACAGACTGAGATAGATAGATTCTCTAATTTGCAGAGCCAAGTTACTATATTCTTAATACTTTATATAATGCAAAAATATCAAAATCATAAAATCGGTCAATAATTATTTAGAACTACTTATACTGGGGCTCTTTCATGCAATTACAAGTATTCCATAATAATAAATTTTGAAATCATATTTATTTTGGCATATTAATTTTTTAGACTATTTTTAAATCTTTGATTGTCTTTCAATCATTCTAATGAGTCTTTCAATCATTTAATAAATATTAAAATATCTATGAAATATCAATTAAAATATATATTAAATATCTGTTAAATATCTATTAACTATCTATTAAAATATATATTAAATATCTGTTAAATATCTATTAAAATATCTATTAAATATCTACCAAAATATATATTAAATATCTGTTAGATGTCTAGTAAAATATCTATTAAATATCTATTAAAATATATATTAAATATATGTTAAATACCTATTAAAATATATCTCTATCTATAAAAGGCAGGATGTGTGTGTGTATGTGTGCGTGTGTGTAACGAATGCACGGCAGCAATTTTCGACGAATTTGCACTAAAATTTACATGCACATGCTCCAAGTTAGCAGAAAAGCCAAGACCGACTTTGCATTTCCCAACTCCCATCGATAGTGGAAATAATCGATTTTTTATGCTTCTACGGCAGTTTTCATGTAGTTTGCGGCCATTTTGAACTAGCCAGAGTGAGAGCCTATAGCTGGCTGCCACGAATAGGCAGAAAGATTCTATTGGCCAGCGTGAGAGCCAACAGATGACTGACACGAATGTTAACTAGCATGCTAGCATGCAAAAAGAAATCGATAGCTACATTTGTCACAAGTGGGAAAAATTTAAATCTGCATGGCACTTTACTCCAATTGGCTCATTCGCTTGCTTAAACTCAACGTTGATTCTGATTCCGCAGAATTGGGTTGGGTGTTAAAAAGTATTTGTTGTTAACATTCTTTTTTCATTCGGTTTTTCCAGTTACGAGTCCTTTTTTAAAACTGATCGTTTTGTGTTCATTTTGTTTAGTTCTTTTTTCGTAACCGATTTAATGTTTAGTATAGAGCTTAGAAAAAATTTGCATTGTGAGATAGACAAGAAGTAAGGCATGTAGCAACATTAGCACGGCAAAGGACACTACTTTAAAGTCAAGGAAGGGCAAAAATATTTAAATCAAGTGATAGCGATTTCTGTATCAGTCGTACGATTTTTGAATCAAGCACGGGCAACGCCGGGCAATGCTGCTAGTACTAAATATCTATTAATATATATATATATATATATATATATATATATATATATATATATATATATATATATATATATATATATATTAAATATCTATTAAAATTAAAATATCAATTAAAATATCTATTAAATATCTATTAAAATATATATTAAATATCCGTTAAATATCTATTAAAATAGATACAAGTTAAATTCAAATCACAAAAAATCAAAATAAAATTATATGCAATCTTTCCTTGATATTTAAAAAATAATCTAAAAGACATGGCTGAGAAGGAATTGGCTCTTTTGAATAATATCTTGATCTTTCCGAAGTTTCCAATCGAGATTTGGCAAGAGTTCAAACAGCAGAGTAGAAACACTTTTTTGCCCTTGCACTACTGTTTGTTATACTGAAGAAGGAAACAAGGAAATGTTTGAAGAATGAGAGATGTGACATAATGCGGGCCTTTCTGCATTCAGTAAATGCCTACATCACGCGACAATCCGTGAAGCAAAGACAAGCGATGATGGACACTAGAAATATCCTCTGTAAGGTTTATATTTATTCACGATAAAAAAAAATTTCATCGTGACTTGCAAAATTGTTTCGACAGAGATTTTAAAACTTAATTCAAATTCTGTCTATATCCCTGAGATGAGGTATTACGATTACTTGCATTATTTACATTATTCAAACAGTTATCCTCATCTTCATTGCCATATTCACAACCTTCCGGTCGTTGTGTGCTCCAGCCTTCTTCAGGTGATTGGGATTTCGAACCGAACCCTTTATATCGTCCACGAGGGTAGATTTTTCTAGTTCCATGTGTCATGCCTCTTCTCAAGAACATATGTCCCAGTGAATAAAGACATTGGCTAGATCCAATGACTAGACTCGAACGGTTGTGACTTCAGTACCAGGCCACAGTAGTGGTAAACCAGAAATCATCCGGAGTTGAGTTAAAGGAAAATAACTTAGACATCCGGAAGAGGCATGGAACTTGGAACTAGAACAATCTATCCCGGTGGACAAAATTCTAATCACCTGAAGAAGGCCGGGGCGTACAACGGTCGAATTGTTGCGAATATGGCAATGAAGATGGAGATAACAGTCCGAATAATTTGAATAATGCAAGTAATCATAATACCTCATCTCAGAGATATAGACGCCGAAAGGTTGTGAATATGGCAATGAAGATGGGGATAACAGTCCGAATAATGTATTAGGTTGGTGCAAAAAATAATGTCGTTTTCACACATAGTAACATATGTGAGAAAACGACATTATTTTTGCACCAACCTAATAATTGATTCAAATTATAATATATTCAAATCTAAAAATTAATTTAAAACACAGCAAATCATGGTAATAATTTTAGTCGTGTAAAGTGCGATATTTTTTCCTTATTTTGAAAAACAATTTAAATAGCAGGATTGAGAAGGAAGTGGCTCTGATGAACAATATTTTGATCTTTCCGGAGAAATTCCTCAAGATTTTGCAAAGACGCAGAGCCAAACATCATGAGAGGAAACACTTTCTTGTCATTGCAGGAATTTGTGACAAAGAAGAAATAAACATGGATATGATATTTCTCAACAGAATGCAGCAAATTTGACTGGTGGGGAACTTCGACATTATTCATGCCTTTCCGAATAATCTGTTCCTGGCGCCAAAGAACAATGCTCGCTAATCTGCGATGAAAAGAATATCAAATCAAGCAGATTAGAAACATGTTTTGCAAGACTTATATTCATTTGTGTTAAAAAAAGAATTTGATATAATAAAAAAAATATATTAAATAATTGCTTTCATTTGAATAAACTAAATTCTGACTTACCTACGTTGAATCTAGTCATGGGCACGTGGCCGAAGGTTAGAATGTTCGCATTCCAACCATGAGACCCGAGTTCGAATTTCACCATAGTCGATTTGCCTTCCTGATATTATCGGACTGAAGCGATCGATATCAGCGTGCGGCACCTTTGGAAAGTGCCTGAAAACCCAAGCATTGTCAGTGAAATTGGGTAGACCTGCTAGCAAGAAGTCCCAAGTCATCGTGGCCTTGTTCAAATTGTTGATAACACACTCTTTCCGCAGTATAAACCACTGGGGTCTGTGGGTGTGGAATAAACACAAATGCGCCTGAGGAAGCGTCTGCAATAGGGATTGGCTAGCCGCCCTTAGAAGACGGGTATCCTAGGATGCGAGTGACCAGCTATACTATACGTTGAATCCAGTACCTGTTATGGTCAAAACATCAACTCCTTTTAAGTTAAACGGCTCTGGTTGATAGTAAATTCAACTCAGACCTCTGGTATTTTCGAGCATGAATCACATACTTATCATGGCTTCATTTCCCTCTACTATCTGTAAATCGATCATTGCTATGGTGATTTCCTAAGCGTTACTTATATATAGCAAAAAGCCGGAAGTTTGAAGCACACAGTGAGAATCGCATTCACTACTCAGTTGTAATTGAGATAAACTTTCTGACCATTACACTACGTCGAAGTGCCCAAACGATTGAATTTCCTAAGCGTAGATGTGACACAAGGCCAAAAGTACGGAGTGCCGAGTGAAGATCAAACTTACTACTCAGTTGTAATTGATATAATGAAATAAACTTGCTAACAATTACACTACGTCGAAGTGTCCAAATAATTTCATAAGCGTAGCTTAGATGTGGCACAAGGCAGAAATTGTGGAGCACCCAGTGAGAATCGAACGCACTATTCAGTCGTAATTAATATAGTGAAAAAGCTTACTAACCATAACACTACGTCGAAGTGTAAAAATGATTTCCTAAGCGTAGCGTCTTCATCTTTGTGACCATATTTATTACAACGTTTCGGCCGTTGTACGCTCCGGCCTTCTTCAGATGGTTGGAATGTCGAACTGAACCCTTTATTTCGCTCACTGGTGTAGACTGTTCTAGTTCCACGTGCCATATTTAATGGATGTCAGTTATCAGTTATCTCCTGTTAATTCCCCTCTCCAAGTTCTCCACCGACTTTACCAGGTATTGAACTCACACTCTTTGGGTCCTGTCACTGGATCTAACCAACGCCTTTATCCACTGTGCCATGTGTCCTTGAGGCCGGAGCGTACAACGGCCGAAATGTTGTAATAAATATGGCGACAAAGATCCAGTGACAGGACCCAAAGAGTTGTGAGTTCAATACCCGGTTAAGGCAGTGGAGAACTTGGAGATTTGAATTAACAGGAGATAACTGATAACTGACATCCATTTAAAAAAACATGGCACGTGGAACTAGAACAGTCTACCCCAGTGATCGAAATAAAGGGTTCAGTTCGACATTCCAACCACCTGAAGAAGGTCGGAGCGTACAACGGTCGAAACGCTGTAATAAATATGGCGACAAAGACGAAGACAATAGTCCGAATAATGTAAATAGTATACATAATACCTCATCTCAGAAATATAGACAGGAATAAATCTTTTTAAACAATTCGTCTAAATTAGCATTCATTAGACATTTCTCTATCCACAACATTTATCAGAATCGAAAAGTATTGATCTTTTATTATTTTAAAAGGTGGATCCTGTTCATAAAATAAATAGTTTTAAATCGATCCCTGACTTACGAATAAAGTCAACATTAGTAGTGTATAATAACCATAATCAATAAATCCGAAGTCTACTATTTAAAAGTAAAAAGTTAGTCATAACAAATATTTATTTTTAACATAATCTCTTTTCTTTGTTAATGCACTTAATTCAATAATTCATGCTTTGAATATTATACTCATTGTATAATATTCAAATACCAGATTAAAATTCAGCTAACAATTATTTCAGACAACATACTATATTTTTTTATCTATCCTCGTATATACGTAACGATTTTCCAAGCGTAGCGTAGATGCAGCACAAGGCCGAAAGGAGGGGAGCACCTAGTGAGGATCGAACTCACTACTCAGTCGTAATTGTTCTAGTGAGACAAGCTTGCTAACCATTACACTGCCTCGAGATGCCCTACCCGCGTATATACGTAGATAAAGTAAGTAGTCTAATGAGGAAATAAAAATATTTAAATATTAAATATTTCACATAGCGCCATTGAAAAAAATCACAAGGTGTCAAATCAGTTGAACGTTGTGGTCATGATCGCTGACACGCCCGATCCATCTTCCTGTCAGATTCTCAATGAGATAAGTCCGCACAATTAAATTAGATTTCACACATTTTGTTAAAATTTGAGATCATTTGAGCGAGAATTGGCGATGATATTAAACGACAAAATGTTTTCAATTTTCGGGGGACACCCTGTACTTTCCAGCATTGTTACAGTTCAAAATACTCTAATGAGGGAAAAAAAAAACATTTAAATAATAAATATTTTTTCAACATTGTCTTTATCACTGGCACATCCGATCCATCTTCCTGGTAGATTCTTATTGAGATATGTCCACACGAGTTTTTTTTTACACATTTTGTTCCAATTTGAGATTATTTGAGCGACGATTGGCTATGTTATTGGACTGTAAATGATGACAATTTTTATTTTTTTGATGGGAGGATCCTATATATTCCACGAGCGTTCAATTTGATGTAAATTCAATGACATACTCGGCCAATCGAGAAATTTCGTATTTTGGTTTTTGTCTTTATCCTGTTTTCTTTTGAACGGAATTATTTGGATCATTATCGTGTTGAAACACAGCTCTTCTCAAATGTTTGAGGGAAGGTAATATGTTTTCATTCCGTATTTTAACAAAATCGTCAGGATTCATATTTTCGCCGATGAAATGTAGCTCACCAGAGAAATTTTTTCGTAAGCGTCGTTCCAAAGAAACTGTTATTGACCAACCAGATTTCTTCATTTTTTTTTTTTTTGACCAATGAATATCCGCTTCGTCGAGCTGTCACTGGAATCCTATCTACTAATATAGAAACGAGAGATTCTCCATTGACCTCTGCCAGCCGTCTTTCACAATTACAGTCTATCCGTCTGACCTACTCGATTTCTCACTCTAATGACCTTGTGCCAGACAAAGCTAAATTTAGCGAATATCAACATAATGATAGGATGAGTGTTCAACAGTGATATACAGCAGAACAGAATAAAAATGATGCCAGAATCTCCATCCATCCGATGTGGGACCGCATAAAAATGACAAGGACCCCCTTTAAAATCCCAATTTATTGCCTGCAAAGTGCAATTAGAGACGGTCGTAAATTGGAATAAGCGTTTGAAGCGGCAGACTCTAACACCTGGTAGTAACGCTTGAGGAATCTCTCTCTCTCTCTCTCTCTCTCTCTCTATATATATATATATATATATATATATATATATATATATATATATATATATATATATATATATATATAAGCTCAGTCAGGAACAAGGCAAAACAAAGGAAGAATTGAAAGCAATGTTACACTGTGCTACTTCTATGGGATAGCTTGTCTTGAAAAGCATAATTCAAAACCTTTATTTTAAAATTTCATATATATATATATATATATATATAATAAAAAGGCTTAAACATTAATATTCCATGGTCATAATTTATTCCATTGGAATCGTAAATACGATCCAAATCATCAGACCTTTTTTGAATTTATAGGTCTGATGAATTGGATCGTATTTACGATTCCAATGGAATAAATTATGACCATGGAATATTAGTGTTTAAGCCTTTTTATTATTATATCCTTACTCTGTCCTAGACATTGAGTTCTACCTGGATTCTATCCTCTTGGAATTATTTTTATACAAATATATATGTATGTGTATATTTATACATTTTAGATATATGATTGCATATGTATGTGTATATCTACCACTAATATTATATATATATATATATATATATATATATATATATATATATATATAATAAACTATATATATATATATATATATATATATATATATATATATATATATATATAGTTTATTTTAGGATGTTAACTCAAAAACGTGTAAAAACGCTACACAAATGCAATCATGTTTCGATGTGTATTAATATCTCTGAACAGGCGTTAGTAAGTAACTGGTGAGTAGTCAATTTATTGAGAAAATCCCGGTCTCTGATTTATAAACGTTTCCTACTTTTTCTCGATCTTATCATTCTGTCGGATTCTGATCTATATTTGTTCTATATTTGATCCCAACTAGCGTCAGCAAATATACCTGTTGCTATGCCCTGAGATCCTCATTAATGCACTATACGTGGGCTTGTATGCAGGTCACTAGCAGGACTGATGCGTCACACACGACACAAAAGAAAAACTGAATGAGGTTGTTGGATCTTCATACGTCCAAATCGACTGGCGAGTCCATCATATATATATATATATATATATATATATATATATATATATATATATATATATTGTGCGTATGTGTGTGCGTGTGCGTGTTTATATATATTTATGTGTGTAACTGTTTATGTGTGTGGCACATTATATTTATTAAAACTCTCGAATACGCAGAAACTTCCAAGCTGTTTTTTCAAATATGCGTGTCCAGTAAATACAAAGTTTAAGGCAATAAGACACACACACATATACGCACACATGTACACGCACACCCCTCCCTCACACACACAAAGACACACACACACACACACACACACACACACACACATATATATATATATATATATATATATATATATATATACAGTGTAACCCGGATATAAGAGACCCGGATATAAGGGAAAACCGGATATAAGAGAGATTTTCTCTGGTCCCAAATTAGAGCCATACTTACCTAAAGAAAATAGACCAAACCCTGATATAAGAGAAACCCGGATATAAGAGACTTATTCTCCGGTCCGGACAGCTCTCCTTATATCCGGGTTACACTGTATGTATATATATATATTTATATATATATATATATATATATATATATATATATATATATATAATTTAATTCAAAAGAAAAAACAGACCACTTTAAGGCTCCATAGTAATAATTTATTTCACCAGAGAATTTTACTTTTTCTCTGGATCCTCAGATTTTACTTTCAATGAAGAAACGAAAAAGGATCCGAAATCCAACGTCCAGACATCATATATGTAAAAGAGAGAAAGAGTAAGAGAAAGAGAAAGGTGGACAAAGAGAGATAGTGATTTTCCAAGCGTAGCTTAGATGCGGCACAAGGCTAAAAGTATGGGGCACCCAGTGAGGATCGAACTCACTACTCAGTCGCAATTGTTCCAGCGAGACAAGCCTGCTAACCATTACACTACATCGAGGTGCCCTAAAGATTTTCAAAACATAGTCTAAATGTGGCACAAGGCCAAAAGTATGGGGCACCCAGTGAAGATCGAACTCACTACTCAGTTCCAATTGTTCTAGCGAGACAAGCCTGCTAACCATTACACAACATCGAGGTGCCCTAAGGATTTTCTAAACATAGCTTAAATTGGGGCACAAGGACTCAGTCGTAATTGTTCTAGCGAGACAAGCTCGCTAACCATTACACCGCCAAGAGGTGACCTAAGGATTTAATGTGGCGCAAGGCCGAAAGTATGGGTCACCCATTGAGGACAAAGAACGATATATGCGTAGTGTCTGTCAAGTACGTCCATATTTAGTTTAGTTGTTTAAAAACGGATGTAGGAAGACTATGCTGCTCCAAGTGAGGAATGCCAGCCTGTTTTGAAAGGCAACATTCGAAAACCGGGGCTCAAACACCGACCAGTCGCACTGGCAATAAATAATCAAGTAGATTAGCGGCGAGGCAGGCCATACGCTCTCTTGATTCCAAACGCCTTGCTTTCTGTAAATGTGCGAAGTAATTGCATTTTTAAAAGATCTATTTTCTGACAAGCATGTCAGACTCTGGTTCAAGCCGAATGGCCAACGTCTAAACGTCACTGCAATATTTTTTCCCCTTTTTAAACAGTCAACAAATCTTTTCTGTCCTGTTTGTTAAAAGAAATGCTCGGAATTTCTGGTTTTTTTTTTTTTGTTTTTGTTTTTTTCAAGATTACAAATCCCTCGCTAGAAATGTCACTCTGCCTGCTACCTTTGAAGATGTTTTCACGAGAGCATTCTCAAGTTGCATAGCGACATAAAATGTTAAAATTTCTTTTGCAAATAGTAAAGTTCACACAAGACTCAGGAGCCACTCAATCTAGAACTAGCGTATAATAACGTTATAGAATTTGCACGCAATTCACTCCAGACCATCAAAGAAGCCGTGTAAAGCAGGGGGCTGAACTGTGATAAGTTTCGGCTTCCTAATAGAGAAGTAGGTGACTTCAAGCATCCAGTTTGCAAGCGTTGGAGCAGGTGTCTCACATACACCACAGACGGAGAATGTAAGGCCCGTATTTTGGACGATGGCTCTGGATGCCCCATACCGCAGACTGGCCGAGAGTAACTAACGTAGTCTGGAATTGAATAAAATGCAATATTAAGTTGTGGCCTGTTAGGGGCCAGAAAGAAAGATACGGAAAGAAGGTAGGTTGAACAAGTTAATTGAAATAACAGAACATATATACAAAATAAGAGTGTTATTAGTCAGCAGATAGAACTGTCCGTCCAAACTGTCAGGTTACACTGCGTCCCAACTGCCTCCTCAGGAAGTCTTGCAGGTTAGTATTTATGAAGGAGAAAGAGTTCATTCTAATGTAGAGAGGTCACCATAACATAAGTATTGAAAGATTCAACTCATGGGTTGTCATTTTGCCAACACACCCACTTCATTGTAGAGGGTCACTGCTAAAATGGTAATGGTGAATGAGGTGCGTGTTTTGAATGTAAGAAGTAGGTGATAAGAAGTGAATATTTTAATAAGATTTCAATTGACCCTTGACTTGAAGAGGTTAAAATTGTAGTGATCGGAAAAGCATTCTCTATGGAGTCTGTTCCACAAAGTTGTAGTCCTTGAGAAAACTGGGCGTAACTTTCTCCTTGTATTTGATCAACGACGAAGTTTTAAGAAAAATGCAAGCAAAAAGATCGCTTTTACTCAGAATCAGGACGATACCATTCTAGGGACCATAATGAGAGAGGTGTGCTTGGGAAATTAGACACACACAGAACAAATTAAGTGCAAGAAGGACAGAGGAATTAACTAAATGTGCTTGCATAAATGATTCACAGAACAAGCTTAGGGAAGATAATGGTGCAATGGTTAGTAGGCTTGTCTCGCTAGATCAGTTACGACTGAAGAGTTCGATACTCACTAGTGAGTATCGAACTCTTCAGCCTGCTAACCATTACACCACCCCAAGGTACCCAGATAGTGATTTTCCAAGCTTAGCTTAGATGTGGCACAAGGCCGAAATTATGGGGCACCCAGTGAGGATCGAACTCACTACTCAGTCATAATTGTTTTAGCGAGCCAAGCTTGCTAACCATTACACCGTCTCGAGGTGACCTATGGTACATACAGGGTATCCATAAAGTTCATGGGCACTTAAAAAAAATCATAACTTTATTTGTATTTGCGATAGAAATAATCTGTAAAAAATGTTATAAAGTTTAATGTACCTAGTTTTAAGTATAGCTAAAATAACTAATGTAATTTCAAGCATTACTGTAAATCAGTTGGTAAATGCTTTCCGTGAACTGCAAAATCGTATTACTCATGTTATTGCTAATGATGGAGGACATGGGGAAACTTAAATAAAATTTCAATAAACCCTTAAAAAATATAGATTTACTTCTTTCTAATCCTTTTTACAAATTATTTCTATCGCAAATACAAATAAAGTTATAATTTTTTTAAAGTGCACACGAACTTTATGGACATCCTGTATAACGTAAATGGATTACTTTTAATTTTATCATAGAAATGTATCTCAGTTTTTTAGTAGTTTATTGCAACTGATTCTCCTAAAAATATTGTGAATGATTTTACGATAGAAATGCTCTATAAATGAATGATTAAAAAAACGGCAAACATTACTGACTGATCAGGATTATCAAACAGGATGCGATGGATAAATTTTCATCTAAATTACACAAAAATGAAAATAACACTGGAATCTGATTTTAACAGATATAATTACTAAAATTACACAAAAATATCTTGAAATAATAAAGTGTAAATCTATTCAATAAAATCACCATTAGCTTCAATCACGGCCTCCAGACGTTTTCGGAATCTCCTGCAACTCTTCTGGACGGTCTCCTTGTTTAAACTTGTGAATGCTGCCAAAATCCTTGCCTTCAGCTCATCTTTGGTGTTACAAATAGTTTTATTGGTCTCTCGCTCAACTGAACCCCACACATTATTCAATTGGGTTGCAATCTGGGGAATTAGGTGACCAGATCTAAGGGGTGGTGTGGTCGCAGAAATTGTCTGTCAGCCATGACTGGGTTCTCCTGCTTGTGTGGTATGGTGCAGAGTCCTGTTGCCAAACCATAGGGTATTGATCCAAGACAGCACTAGCCCTTCAAGGCACTTGATGTAGGCCTCCGCGTTGAGTCTGGGGCCATGTGGGAAGATGAATGGAGGCTTGAGTGATCACTTTAAACACCGCGATGTTGACTGGGTATATCCTCCAACTCTTTCTGAATTCTTCGCACTGGCCTCAGATTGACACCCAAATACTCTGAAATCTTCGTAATGGAGTTTCCGGTGCGAATTCCAAGAAGTACAGTATACCGTTTTCTATTAGGTTGGTGCAAAAATAATGACGTAATAATGTCGTTTTTGACGTATTTTTTAACGTCAAAAAACGACATTATTACATCATTATTTTTGCACCAACCTAATATCTGGCGCTATGAATTGCGTTATGGTCCTGTTTCTCATAGACGGTGCCCAACTGACCCTACTATAGTGCGCAGTCGACAGAATAAAAAGCAAAGAACGCGCAATCGCGAAATTAAAAATATAAAATGGCGATAATTTACTCATTAGACATTGTATGTGTAATGTAAATGCATTGCTAATGATTTTACAATAGAAATACAATAGAAAATCTGAAAGAAAGGGATTGATTAGTGGTAAGGAATGAAAACAAGCATTACTAACAGAATGGGGCTTTTATATATGTAATGTAAATGCGTTGCTAATTATCTTACTATATCAATATATTGACAACAATATTAATATTGAAAATATATTGTACTTTATTTTACCGTAGAAAATATATTGTACTTTATTTTAACCTAGAAAATATGTTGTACTTTATTTTAACCTAGAAAGTATATTGTAATTTATTTTGACCTAGAAAATAGATTGTACTTTATTTTAACCTAGAAAGTATATTGTAATTTATTTTAACCTAGAAAGTATATTGTAATTTATTTTGCCCTAGAAAATATATTGTACTTTATTTTACCCTAGAAAATATATTGTATTTTATTTTACCCTAGAAAATATGTTGCACTTTATTTTAACCCAGAAAATATATTGTACTTTATTTTACTCTAGGAAATATATTGTACTTTATTTTACCCTAGAAAATATATTTTATTTTATTTTACCCTAGAAAATATATCGTACTTTATTTTGCCCTAGAAAATATATTGCACTTTATTTTACCCTAGAAATGCATTGAAAATCAGGAAAATGCATTGTCAGTAGTCAGAAATAAATGCAAGGATTGCTGACATAACGGGATTGTTATCCCTATCATGTAAATGCATTGCTAATAAATTTTCTAAAGAAATATAATGTACATAATTTACCTCTAGAAATAAACTGAAAAGCAAGAAGTAAAAGATTACCAGGGATTCGGTATCAACATTTACTGAATATTTATAACAATTATAGTTTTAAAAAAAAAATAGCCTGCGTTTAGGATTGATTAATTGTTTCGTTTTTTATGGCTTATCAACCTTTTGCGGGTTATTAAATCCAAAAAAATATTTTTTTAGATTGTAAGATTTTTTTCAAGGGAGATAATAAAGATTTAGTGATACAAGTCCTGCTATCAAGCCTTTACTGGAGGAAAGAAGAAGTGGTTTCATGCCTTTCCCAAAGCTATTTGTGTATAAGTGAATATAAAGAAGCCAACTGGAATTGGAACTCGGCTCTCGGATTAACAATTCTGGACCATTATCCGCTACACCACCCGCACATCCATGCGTACAACACCTGGTATTCCTTATGTTTAGAAAATATGGCATTTAAATATAGAAATATCTTTGTTCACACATGTACACACACACACACACACACACACACACACACACACAGGGTCATACAGACGTACGCAGGCACGCACGCACTTATAATACTTCGATTGAGTGTGCACATTTGCTGCTGAATGGCCTGGAAGTCTTGGAGAAACTTACTTAACCGAAATCGAAACACAAAAACCTTTAAGCCGAGATCAGCCTGGCTAATGCGTAAGCCGGCCCGTCCCGAAACGCAGACCCAACAGAATTATGGCGGTGAGACGATGAAAACAAAATCTATACCTAGAAGTATTCTCTTAGAAAGATGAATCATAGAATTTGTCAGTGGTAATCCGAAGACGGTAATTCCACACAGGAGAGGAATTGAATTTTTCTGACAAGTGACGGTCTTTTCACATCGCGACGATTCTTCGCTTCCACCGCGCACTTGGGCGGCAGACGGACTTATTGCCACCTGCCCCAAACCTTGCGCTCCTTTAAGCGATACTCTCATCTTCGCTAAATTCACCTTACTCTCCACGCTCTCCCATACTGACCATCATCAGAGTAAAAATGGCAGCCTCATTTTATGGCCTCACGTCTTAGATTTTCTTTACCTTTCAGAAAATTTCTTCTTGAATGTTGTTTTTTTTTTTCTTTTCCTATATCTGTATTTCCGTTTCCTTTAACATGGTTATTTTCTCTTTGACTCTCTCTAATGAATTTCAATCTTTCTTTCTCTCCTCTTCCTTTCTTTGAATAGCTTTACTCTTTATTCTTTCTCTCTCTCTCTCTCTCTCTCTCTCTCTCTCTCTCTCTCTCGTTCTTCCCACGTCATTCTCTACATATTTTTCTCTCCTCTCTTGCTCACTCCTGATCAATTCTTTTATTGGGTTCTTTTTTTATCCTTCTTTCATCCTTTCTTCCTCCTTTCCTCTTACTGTCTCCTCTCTCTAAATCCCCCTCTTTCATTTTCCCTCCTCATTCTCTTTCTCTCTTGTTCTTTCCTACTTTCGAATTTATTTTTCCTCTTCTCTCTCATCTAATCTCTCACTAATCAGTCTACTCCAATTCTTTTCTTTTTTTACCCTCTCTCTCTTTTTTACTCCCCCTCTCTCCCCCTCTCTCTCTCTTTTCATCTCCACTCAAGCTCATTTCTGGCCACTTTCACACTGTTTCTTCTCTTTCTTCATTTTCTATCTCTCTCTAATATTTTTCTTTCTTTTTTCTTTTCCCGCTTTCTCCCTCTTATTCTCTCCTCTCTCTTCTGTCTATTTTCTTTCTTTCTTTCTTTCTTTCTTTCATTTCTACATATTTCTGGTTACTTTCCCATCATTTTCTTCTTTTTTCCTTTCTCTTTCTCTTTCTCTCTCTTTTTTCTCTCTCTCTCTCTTTTCTCTCTCTTTCTCTCTCTCTCTTTCTTCTATTAGGTTGGTGCAAAAATAATGACGTAATAATGTCGTTTTTGACGTATTTTTTAACGTCAAAAAACGACATTATTACGTCATTATTTTTGCACCAACCTAATACTTATTCTGTCACATCTCTTTTTTCTAATTATTTTCGAATTGTCTTCTTTCCTTCTTTCTTTCTCTTCTTCTCTTCCATTTAATTTTCCTTCCTTTCTTTTAGTCTTCTAATCTTTTCTCTCAACCCCGTTTACAAACTATTTCTCTCTATCTTTTTCTTTATTCTTATTCCTGGCATTTTTCTTTCATTTTTACTCGTCCGCTTTTCTTGCTTCCTTTCTTTGTTAATTCAATTATTTAGTCTCCTCGTTCTTTCTTTTCTTCTTTCCTTCTTGTTTACACATCTTTCTTTTCTTCTTTCCTTCTTGTTTCCTCCTTCTTTCTTTTCTTCTTTCCTTCTTGTTTCCTCCTTCTTTCTTTTCTTCTTTCCTTCTTGTTTCCTCCTTCTTTCTTTTCTTCTTTCCTTCTTGTTTCCTCCTTCTTTCTTTTCTTCTTTCCTTCTTGTTTCCTCCTTCTTTCTTTTCTTCTTTCCTTCTTGTTTCCTCCTTCTTTCTTTTCTTCTTTCCTTCTTGTTTACACATCTTTCTTTTCTTCTTTCCTTCTTCTTTCCTCCTTCTTTCTTTTCTTCTTTCCTTCTTCTTTCCTCCTTCTTTCTTTTCTTCTTTCCTTCTTGTTTACACATCTTTCTTTTCTTCTTTCCTTCTTGTTTCCTCCTTCTTTCTTTTCTTCTTTCCTTCTTGTTTCCACATCTTTTTTTTCTTCTTTCCTTCTTGTTTCCTCCTTCTTTCTTTCCTTCTTTCCTTCTTGTTTCCTCCTTCTTTCTTTTCGTCTTTTCTTCTTGTTTACACATCTTTCTTTTCTTCTTTCCTTCTTGTTTCCTCCTTCTTTCTTTTCTTCTTTCCTTCTTGTTTCCTCCTTCTTTCTTTTCTTCCTTCCTTCTTGTTTACATATCTTTCTTTTTCTTCTTTCCTTCTTGTTTCCTCCGTCTTTCTTTTCTTCTTTCCTTCTTGTTTCCTCCTTCTTTCTTTTCTTCTTTCCTTCTTCTTTCCACATCTTTCTTTTCTTCTTTCCTTCTTGTTTCTTCCTTCTTTCTTTTCTTCTTTCCTTCTTGTTTCCTCCTTCTTTCTTTTCTTCCTTCCTTCTTGTTTACACATCTTTCTTTTCTTCTTTCCTTCTTGTTTCCTCCTTCTTTCTTTTCTTCTTTCCTTCTTGTTTACACATCTTTCTTTTCTTCTTTCCTTCTTGTTTCCTCCTTCTTTCTTTTCTTCTTTCCTTCTTGTTTCCTCCTTCTTTCTTTTCGTCTTTTCTTCTTGTTTCCACATCTTTCTTTTCTTCTTTCCTTCTTGTTTCCTCCTTCTTTCTTTTCTTCTTTCCTTCTTGTTTACACATCTTTCTTTTCTTCCTTCCTTCTTGTTTACACATCTTTCTTTTCTTCTTTCCTTCTTGTTTCCTCCTTCTTTCTTTTCTTCTTTCCTTCTTGTTTACACATCTTTCTTTTCTTCTTTCCTTCTTGTTTACACATCTTTCTTTTCTTCTTTCCTTCTTGTTTCCTCCTTCTTTCTTTTCTTCTTTCCTACTTGTTTCCTCCTTCTTTCTTTTCGTCTTTTCTTCTTGTTTACACATCATTCTTTTCTTCTTTCCTTCTTGTTTCCTCCTTCTTTCTTTTCTTCTTGTTTCCTCCTTCTTTCTTTTCTTCTTTCCTTCTTGTTTACACATCTTTCTTTTCTTCTTTCCTTCTTGTTTACACATCTTTCTTTTCTTCTTTCCTTCTTGTTTCCTCCTTCTTTCTTTTCTTCTTTCCTTCTTGTTTACACATCTTTCTTTTCTTCTTTCCTTCTTGTTTACACATCTTTCTTTTCTTCTTTCCTTCTTGTTTCCTCCTTCTTTCTTTTCTTCTTTCCTTCTTGTTTACACATCTTTCTTTTTCTTCTTTCCTTCTTGTTTACACATCTTTCTTTTCTTCTTTCCTTCTTGTTTCCTCCTTCTTTCTTTTCTTCTTTCCTTCTTGTTTACACATCTTTCTTTTCTTCTTTCCTTCTTGTTTACACATCTTTCTTTTCTTCTTTCCTTCTTGTTTCCTCCTTCTTTCTTTTCTTCTTTCCTTCTTGTTTACACATCAATTCTTTTCTTCTTTCCTTCCTGTTTCCTCCTTCTTTCTTTTCTTCTTTCCTCCTTGTTTCCTCCTTCTTTCTTTTCTTCTTTCCTTCTTGTTTACACATCTTTCTTTTCTTCTTTCCTTCTTGTTTCCTCCTTCTTTCTTTTCTTCTTTCCTTCTTGTTTACACATCAATTCTTTTCTTCTTTCCTTCCTGTTTCCTCCTTCTCTCTTTTCTTCTTTCCTTCTTGTTTACACATCTTTCTTTTCTTCTTTCCTTCTTGTTTCCTCCTTCTTTCTTTTCTTCTTTCCTTCTTGTTTACACATCAATTCTTTTCTTCTTTCCTTCCTGTTTCCTCCTTCTTTCTTTTCTTCTTTCCTTCTTGTTTCCTCCTTCTTTCTTTTCT
This sequence comes from Acanthosepion lycidas, assembly GCA_963932145.1. NCBI lineage: Eukaryota > Metazoa > Mollusca > Cephalopoda > Sepiida > Sepiidae > Acanthosepion > Acanthosepion lycidas. Next base: position 53,900,520 of record OZ010604.1, read on the forward strand.
TCTTTCCTTCTTGTTTACACATCTTTCTTTTCTTCTTTTCTTCTTGTTTCCTCCTTCTTTCTTTTCTTCTTTCCTTCTTGTTTACACATCTTTCTTTTCTTCTTTCCTTCTTGTTTCCTCCTTCTTTCTTTTCTTCTTTCCTTCTTGTTTAGACATCTTTCTTTTCTTCTTTCCTTCTTGTTTCCTCCTTCTTTCTTTTCTTCTTTCCTTCTTGTTTACACATCTTTCTTTTCTTCTTTCCTTCTTGTTTACACATCTTTCTTTTCCTCTTTCCTTCTTGTTTCCTCCTTCTTTCTTTTCTTCTTTCCTTCTTGTTTACAAAACTTTCTTTTCTTCTTTCCTTCTTGTTTCCTCCTTCTTTCTTTTCTTCTTTCCTTCTTGTTTACACATCTTTCTTTTCTTCTTTCCTTCTTGTTTCCTCCTTCTTTCTTTTCTTCTTTCCTTCTTGTTTACACATCAATTCTTTTCTTCTTTCCTTCCTGTTTCCTCCTTCTTTCTTTTCTTCTTTCCTTCTTGTTTCCTCCTTCTTTCTTTTCTTCTTTCCTTCTTGTTTACACATCTTTCTTTTCTTCTTTCCTTCTTGTTTCCTCCTTCTTTCTTTTCTTCTTTCCTTCTTGTTTACACATCTTTCTTTTCTTCTTTCCTTCTTCTTTCCTCCTTCTTTCTTTTCTTCTTTCCTTCTTCTTTCCTCCTTCTTTCTTTTCTTCTTTCCTTCTTGTTTCCTCCTTCTTTCTTTTCTTCTTTCCTTCTTGTTTACACATCTTTCTTTTCTTCTTTCCTTCTTGTTTCCTCCTTCTTTCTTTTCTTCTTTCCTTCTTCTTTCCTCCTTCTTTCTTTTCTTCTTTCCTTCTTGTTTCCTCCTTCTTTCTTTTCGTCTTTTCTTCTTGTTTACACATCTTTCTTTTCTTCTTTTCTTCTTGTTTCCTCCTTCTTTCTTTTCTTCTTTCCTTCTTGTTTACACATCTTTCTTTTCTTCTTTCCTTCTTGTTTCCTCTTTCTTTCTTTTCTTCTTTCCTTCTTGTTTCCTCCTTCTTTCTTTTCGTCTTTTCTTCTTGTTTACACATCTTTCTTTTCTTCTTTCCTTCTTGTTTACAAATTTTTCTTTTCTTCTTTCCTTCTTGTTTCCTCCTTCTTTCTTTTCTTCTTTCCTTCTTGTTTACACATCTTTCTTTTCTTCTTTCCTTCTTGTTTTCTCCTTCTTTCTTTTCTTCTTTCCTTCTTGTTTACACATCGTTCTTTTCTTCTTTCCTTCTTGTTTACACATCTTTCTTTTCTTCTTTCCTTCTTGTTTCCTCCTTCTTTCTTTTCTTCTTTCCTTCTTCTTTACACATCTTTCTTTTCTTCTTTCCTTCTTGTTTCCTCCTTCATTCTTTTCTTCTTTCCTTCTTGTTTAGACATCTTTCTTTTCTTCTTTCCTTCTTGTTTAGACATCTTTCTTTTCTTCTTTCCTTCTTGTTTCCTCCTTCTTTCTTTTCTTCTTTCCTTCTTGTTTACACATCTTTCTTTTCTTCTTTCCTTCTTGTTTACACATCTTTCTTTTCTTCTTTCCTTCTTGTTTCCTCCTTCTTTCTTTTCTTCTTTCCTTCTTGTTTACACATCTTTCTTTTTCTTCTTTCCTTCTTGTTTACACATCTTTCTTTTCTTCTTTCCTTCTTGTTTCCTCCTTCTTTCTTTTCTTCTTTCCTTCTTGTTTACACATCTTTCTTTTTCTTCTTTCCTTCTTGTTTACACATCTTTCTTTTCTTCTTTCCTTCTTGTTTCCTCCTTCTTTCTTTTCTTCTTTCCTTCTTGTTTACACATCTTTCTTTTCTTCTTTCCTTCTTGTTTACACATCTTTCTTTTCTTCTTTCCTTCTTGTTTCCTCCTTCTCTCTTTTCTTCTTTCCTTCTTGTTTACACATCTTTCTTTTCTTCTTTCCTTCTTGTTTCCTCCTTCTTTCTTTTCTTCTTTCCTTCTTGTTTACACATCAATTCTTTTCTTCTTTCCTTCCTGTTTCCTCCTTCTTTCTTTTCTTCTTTCCTTCTTGTTTCCTCCTTCTTTCTTTTCTTCTTTCCTTCTTGTTTACACATCTTTCTTTTCTTCTTTCCTTCTTGTTTCCTCCTTCTTTCTTTTCTTCTTTCCTTCTTGTTTAGACATCTTTCTTTTCTTCTTTCCTTCTTGTTTCCTCCTTCTTTCTTTTCTTCTTTCCTTCTTGTTTACACATCTTTCTTTTCTTCTTTCCTTCTTGTTTACACATCTTTCTTTTCTTCTTTCCTTCTTGTTTCCTCCTTCTTTCTTTTCTTCTTTCCTTCTTGTTTACACATCTTTCTTTTCTTCTTTCCTTCTTGTTTCCTCCTTCTTTCTTTTCTTCTTTCCTTCTTGTTTACACATCTTTCTTTTCTTCTTTCCTTCTTCTTTCCTCCTTCTTTCTTTTCTTCTTTCCTTCTTGTTTACACATCAATTCTTTTCTTCTTTCCTTCCTGTTTCCTCCTTCTTTCTTTTCTTCTTTCCTTCTTGTTTCCTCCTTCTTTCTTTTCTTCTTTCCTTCTTGTTTACACATCTTTCTTTTCTTCTTTCCTTCTTGTTTCCTCCTTCTTTCTTTTCTTCTTTCCTTCTTGTTTACACATCTTTCTTTTCTTCTTTCCTTCTTGTTTCCTCCTTCTTTCTTTTCTTCTTTCCTTCTTGTTTACACATCTTTCTTTTCTTCTTTCCTTCTTGTTTCCTCCTTCTTTCTTTTCTTCTTTCCTTCTTGTTTACACATCTTTCTTTTCTTCTTTCCTTCTTGTTTCCTCCATCTTTCTTTTCTTCTTTCCTTCTTGTTTACACATCTTTCTTTTCTTCTTTCCTTCTTCTTTCCTCCTTCTTTCTTTTCTTCTTTCCTTCTTGTTTCCTCCTTCTTTCTTTTCGTCTTTTCTTCTTGTTTACACATCTTTCTTTTCTTCTTTCCTTCTTGTTTCCTCCTTCTTTCTTTTCTTCTTTCCTTCTTGTTTACACATCTTTCTTTTCTTCTTTCCTTCTTGTTTCCTCTTTCTTTCTTTTCTTCTTTCCTTCTTGTTTCCTCCTTCTTTCTTTTCGTCTTTTCTTCTTGTTTACACATCTTTCTTTTCTTCTTTCCTTCTTGTTTACAAATCTTTCTTTTCTTCTTTCCTTCTTGTTTACACATCTTTCTTTTCTTCTTTCCTTCTTGTTTACACATCTTTCTTTTCTTCTTTCCTTCTTGTTTTCTCCTTCTTTCTTTTCTTCTTTCCTTCTTGTTTACACATCTTTCTTTTCTTCTTTCCTTCTTGTTTCCTCCTTCTTTCTTTTCTTCTTTCCTTCTTCTTTACACATCTTTCTTTTCTTCTTTCCTTCTTGTTTCCTCCTTCATTCTTTTCTTCTTTCCTTCTTGTTTACACATCTTTCTTTTCTTCTTTCCTTCTTGTTTAGACATCTTTCTTTTCTTCTTTCCTTCTTGTTTCCTCCTTCTTTCTTTTCTTCTTTCCTTCTTGTTTACACATCTTTCTTTTCTTCTTTCCTTCTTGTTTACACATCTTTCTTTTCTTCTTTCCTTCTTGTTTCCTCCTTCTTTCTTTTCTTCTTTCCTTCTTGTTTACACATCTTTCTTTTCTTCTTTCCTTCTTGTTTCCTCCTTCTTTCTTTTCGTCTTTTCTTCTTGTTTACACATCTTTCTTTTCTTCTTTCCTTCTTGTTTCCTCCTTCTTTCTTTTCTTCTTTTCTTCTTGTTTCCACATCTTTCTTTTCTTCTTTTCTTCTTGTTTCCACATCTTTCTTTTCTTCTTGTTTACACATCTTTCTTTTTCTTCTTTCCTTCTTGTTTCCTCCTTCTTTCTTTTCTTCTTTCCTTCTTGTTTCCTCCTTCTTTCTTTTCTTCTTTCCTTCTTCTTTCCACATCTTTCTTTTCTTCTTTCCTTCTTGTTTCTTCCTTCTTTCTTTTCTTCTTTCCTTCTTGTTTCCTCCTTCTTTCTTTTCTTCTTTTCTTCTTGTTTACACATCTTTCTTTTCTTCTTTCCTTCTTGTTTCCTCCTTCTTTCTTTTCGTCTTGTCTTCTTGTTTACACATCTTTCTTTTCTTCTTTTCTTCTTGTTTCCTCCTTCTTTCTTTTCTTCTTTCCTTCTTGTTTACACATCTTTCTTTTCTTCTTTTCTTCTTGTTTCCTCCTTCTTTCTTTTCTTCTTTCCTTCTTGTTTACACAACTTTCTTTTCTTCTTTCCTTCTTGTTTCCTCCTTCTTTCTTTTCGTCTTTTCTTCTTGTTTACACATCTTTCTTTTCTTCTTTCCTTCTTGTTTCCTCCTTCTTTCTTTTCTTCTTTTCTTCTTGTTTCCACATCTTTCTTTTCTTCTTGTTTCCACATCTTTCTTTTCTTCTTGTTTACACATCTTTCTTTTTCTTCTTTCCTTCTTGTTTCCTCCTTCTTTCTTTTCTTCTTTCCTTCTTGTTTCCTCCTTCTTTCTTTTCTTCTTTCCTTCTTCTTTCCACATCTTTCTTTTCTTCTTTCCTTCTTGTTTCTTCCTTCTTTCTTTTCTTCTTTCCTTCTTGTTTCCTCCTTCTTTCTTTTCTTCTTTTCTTCTTGTTTACACATCTTTCTTTTCTTCTTTCCTTCTTGTTTCCTCCTTCTTTCTTTTCGTCTTTTCTTCTTGTTTACACATCTTTCTTTTCTTCTTTCCTTCTTGTTTCCTCCTTCTTTCTTTTCTTCTTTTCTTCTTGTTTACACATCTTTCTTTTCTTCTTTTCTTCTTGTTTCCTCCTTCTTTCTTTTCTTCTTTCCTTCTTGTTTACACAACTTTCTTTTCTTCTTTCCTTCTTGTTTCCTCCTTCTTTCTTTTCTTCATTCCTTCTTGTTTACACATCTTTCTTTTCGTCTTTTCTTCTTGTTTACACATCTTTCTTTTCTTCTTTCCTTCTTGTTTCCTCCTTCTTTCTTTTCTTCTTTCCTTCTTGTTTCCTCCTTCTTTCTTTTCTTCTTTTCTTCTTGTTTACACATCTTTCTTTTCTTCTTTCCTTCTTGTTTCCTCCTTCTTTCTTTTCTTCTTTCTTTCTTCTTTCCACATCTTTCTTTTCTTCTTTCCTTCTTGTTTCCTCCTTCTTTCTTTTCTTCTTTTCTTCTTGTTTCCTCCTTCTTTCTTTTCTTCTTTCCTTCTTGTTTACACAACTTTCTTTTCTTCTTTCCTTCTTGTTTCCTCCATCTTTCTTTTCTTCTTTCCTTCTTGTTTACACATCTTTCTTTTCGTCTTTTCTTCTTGTTTACACATCTTTCTTTTCTTCTTTCCTTCTTGTTTCCTCCTTCTTTCTTTTCTTCTTTCCTTCTTGTTTCCTCCTTCTTTCTTTTCTTCTTTTCTTCTTGTTTACACATCTTTCTTTTCTTCTTTCCTTCTTGTTTCCTCCTTCTTTCTTTTCTTCTTTCCTTCTTGTTTACACATCTTTCTTTTCGTCTTTCCTTCTTGTTTCCTCCTTCTTTCTTTTCGTCTTTTCTTCTTGTTTACACATCTTTCTTTTCTTCTTTCCTTCTTGTTTCCTCCTTCTTTCTTTTCTTCTTTTCTTCTTGTTTCCACATCTTTCTTTTCTTCTTTTCTTCTTGTTTCCACATCTTTCTTTTCTTCTTGTTTACACATCTTTCTTTTTCTTCTTTCCTTCTTGTTTCCTCCTTCTTTCTTTTCTTCTTTCCTTCTTGTTTCCTCCTTCTTTCTTTTCTTCTTTCCTTCTTCTTTCCACATCTTTCTTTTCTTCTTTCCTTCTTGTTTCTTCCTTCTTTCTTTTCTTCTTTCCTTCTTGTTTCCTCCTTCTTTCTTTTCTTCTTTTCTTCTTGTTTACACATCTTTCTTTTCTTCTTTCCTTCTTGTTTCCTCCTTCTTTCTTTTCGTCTTTTCTTCTTGTTTACACATCTTTCTTTTCTTCTTTTCTTCTTGTTTCCTCCTTCTTTCTTTTCTTCTTTTTTCTCAATATTTTTTCTTTCTTATTTAAACCCTTTTCTTTCTTTTTTCTTTCATTTTTTTTACTTATTCCTCACTTCTTTCATTCCTTCCTATTTTCTTTTCTTTTCTCCTTTCTTTTTAATTTCTCTATCCTTTCTTTCTATTTTTACCTCTCTTCTTTCATTGTCTTCTTTGTTTTTTTTATTTCCTATTTGCCTTTCTCTTTTTTCATTCATTCTTTTATAAATACTTTTTTCTTTCTTTCTTTCTTCATTTATTATCCCTTTCTTTTCTTTCTTTATTCGAACATCTCTTATTTCATTCTTTTTTCTTTATTCCTTCGTTCTTTGCTTGTTTTTATTATATTCGGTTGGTGCGAAAATAATGACGTTTTTCGACATATTTTTTAACGTCAAAAAACGTCATTATTTTTGCACCAACCTAATATTTAGCTTTCTCTTTGTACTTTCCTTCTTTTTTCTTTTTTTTCCTTTTCCTCTTATTTAATTATTTTATTCTTTCTTGACTCGTCTTTTCTTTCCTTCTTTTTCTTTCTTTTTAACTCCTCTCCTTTTTTTGTCCTGTTCCCTTTCTTTCTCTCTCTCTCTCTTTATTTTTCTCTCTTAATCAAACCTTTCTTTCATGAATTCTTTCTTTACTCCTCTTTTCTTTCTTTCTTACCTTCGTTCTTTCCCGTCCACCCTAATCTTATACTTCTCACCCTCGCCTTCGTCCAGCCGACTCTCAGTACCGTCCTTTCAATCAATCTCTATCTCTGCTGTTTCTGTATGCTTGCGAGGACTTAGGCCCAAATCTTGAAACAATACGGACCAGTCTGTCGAGTGATTAAACTAGCACACCAACCGAAGATTTCAGCTCAAGAGATTCGTCAACAGCCGGCGGATCAACAAAATCAATGGACACTAACGAAATAACCAAAATCGAAAGAAGGGAAGAAGAATAGGGAAGTAACTCAAACAAAATTTGTGTATCATTTTCTCGTCCATCTTGTCACCACATCGAATGTACCAATCCGATTATTATGTTATTGTTTATATGCTAAAGGCAGCACTAGATTAAGTTCAAATGGCAGCGAATGCCAGACAATATCCTCAAAGATGAAGAAGAAACTTGAAACAAGAGAAATGTGATTCTACAGAAGGATGCTGACGATGCCATGGACCAAACATGTGAGCAACAACAAAGAGAAAATGGAAACAAAAGGGAAACTTATAACTAACATCAAGAACGATCTTTAATGTAAACGATTCTGAACTGGTAACACGATTTCAGCTACTTTCCACCGACGTGGCGTGGCTTCCCTTTTGTACAAATAATTTCATGGCAACTGCTCTGAGAAGCGTTTTTGCCTGGTGCTTCGACTATAGGAATATAAGCCTGCTGCTAAATTGGCATCTAGGTATCACCCATTTACTGTTGAAATAGTTAAATATAATCGTCACTTCTACTCTAACTTTTCTCGCACTCCCCACCTGTGGAACTCCTACCCTTAATTTGCTTCCGTGATAACTAAAGTCTTCAAAAAATGTAAATGTAACGTCAATCGCCATCTTCTATCTTCTTGAGTCCTGTTCATTTTCTATCCTTTCCTCACCCCCGCCACCTACCCAATCTTTTCTCTCCTTTTCACTCTCTGTAACTGCCTGCATACTAGTGGGATTGCCGCTTTGCTTAGGGTGAAATGATTAACAGAATAAAGACAAAAAACTGAAATGGGGGCTTTTAAGAGGCTTAAAGCAACAAAAATAGGTTTCTACAGAAGGATGCTGAGAATACCATTGACCCAAAATGTGAGAAATGACAAGGTTTTAAAGAAAATGGAAGCAAAATGACATTATTATTATATATTATTATTATTATTATTATTATTATTATTATTATTATTATTTTATAGTGCAAAACCACTTGAAGAAAAGGGGCAATACAAACTTCCTCACAACGTTTGGCTTTATATCATGCTAATTTTATTTGGTTAAATAACTCGTAGTGACTAACTTATATAAAGAAATTAAATTGGAATACATAAGGGAGAAAGAAGGCTTAGAGAATTTAATATTCACAAGTCTTCTAAAGCTTATTTCAAATATATGCTTCAAACGTCTCCGCCTAAACTCTGAAATTCTATTTACTATTTATTCATTTTTTCCTAAATGGATATATAGGTTCGCCTACCACCCAGTTCACACTCTTGAGAAGGCACTGTGGAGTAATGGATAGCGGCTTTGATTGAGGAATCGGAGAGCCGAGTTCGAATTCCAGTCGAATCCATTACATTCACTTACGTGCTAATAACCTTGGGAAAGGTGTGAATCCTCTTCTTCTCCCTCCAGCTATGGATAAATTGCAGGACAGACTGGGTTCTATAGCCTTGGGTGGCAACTGGTCTAGGAGAAGGAAAACTCTGAATTCAAAACCTGCGGAGGGTCGTTTGGGGACCTTGTAGCACGTAGTGCATCAGGTCTCTGTATTCGGCCCTTCAAAAAGTGTGGATGATCCTGTACGAAACCTTCACCACTATAATCAAATCTCATGTGCTATACATGCGGGTTGGGGACCGCTTGTGAATTCCAAATTCCCATGAAACTCCAATATTGGAGCCAGCTCAACCCACCCCTGGTGAATGCCGTTACAAGGACATGGAAAGTGGAGTTCACACTCTTCTCTTCCTTTTTTATTTAACAGGAATATAGTTTTATCCCTTGATTCCTGTTTAGGATTTATTTCCTGCTTCTAATGTTGTTTTTTTTTTATTCTCTTTCACTTCCGTAAGCCCCCCTCTGCGTCTTAGTGTCATTATCGCCTTGCTTAAGACTGAATTGATTTAAAAGAGGTCCTATATCGACCTTTTTGTTTTTAGTGTCTTTTATATGTTAAGTCCATACATAATGTGTGCGGTTATCGCTTTAAATGCCCTGCTGACTTTTGTAGCTTTAATTAATTTTTTTTTACTCCTTACCATCATATTTTGCCATTGTTCTGCCATCTATTCACACAACCTCGTTCAGTAGGTTACTTCCTGTCCACTCCCGATGCTTCTCTTGCTTTGTACTCTAAATGAGACTCAGTGTTTTAAATGTCTTATGGGACTAAAGTTCTCCTCAGACCTCGTGAAACTCATGAAAACGATCCAAAGGTAATCCTTATGCTAAGCTCTATCTTTTAAAGACCCAGATTAAACCAAAAACGGACTATTGCTGCCTTGTCCGGACTAGAGCTGCTCACTCCTCAAGCTCGACAGAATTCAAAAGCGTCTACGTAACCTTGTTGGTGATGAATTTTCCCATCCTAAAACACGTTACCCATAGACATGACGTCACAAGCCTGTCGTTACTAATACGCTACATTCCGGCTCAGAACTTTACGGCTAAGACCCGTCATGTACCATGTAATCCAAGGGTCGGCAACCTACGGCCCGCAGGCCGGATCCGGCCCGAGCAGGGATTTTGACCGGCCCGCGAGCCTGATTACCAATGACTCTATTTTTAACATGAGAGACGACCTTCAAATGAAATTTGTTATATGTCATTTTCTATAGAATGTCTACACATCTCAGTGAACTAAAAATATTAGACTATCTGCCAGTTATCTTTCATGAGACTTATTTTACCAAGTTGCGTTGCCTACGTTTAATGTCAAATAATGGATACATATTTGTTATGACCCTTGGCTACGTTAAAAGGTAACAGAAGCGAAAGGAACGATAAAGTGAAAGAGGCCAGGGAGGGACTGACATGCGAGGTAGCAGAAATCTAAAGACAGTTAAACATACGCGCATTATACATACATGCCTCATGAATGTGTGGATAATACCACATGTGTACGTACGTAAGTGTATATTTTTGGAACTATTTGTACTTGTATGTATGGGTATATGTGCTTCGTTTTTGTTTGATGTATGTGTGTGTGTGTGGTTCGTTTGTGGAACAATTTTCAATAACAGTTTCAAACCTACACGTCAGAATTTCATCCATTTTCACTTCGGTTGATTTTTTTCACTTTGAAGTATTTTGACGTTCCTCGAGGAAAAGAAATTTTTGTTAGGTGTTTTTTAATTCTAGATTTTCTTTTGTTTTTCTGATTTCTCAATGTTTATTTTCATTATGGTTTTAAATATTTAGGTTGACAGGGGTCTGCATATATAATTTTCCTTAATTTTTCATTAATGGCCTTCGTCCGGCCCGCGACCCGTCATTACAACACGATCCGACCCGTGGGGGTCGAATGAGTTGCCGACCCCTGGTTTAATCGAATAATCTCCATTCTCTTCGTATTTCATTCGTTAGACGGAAGTTTCGTTTAGACAGTTTATTTCCAAGAACTACAACATTGTAGAAAAAGACTCCCGAGGGGTTTTTTTTTCCAATCGCTACAATCTTTTCAAGTCTAGGTTCAACCGTTATCTACTTTCAAAAATATCAACTCTCTATTTTTCTTGGTGGTTGTGCCTTGTACTGGATGAGCAACAATAAAAAGAAAAAAAGAAAAAAAAAGCACAACTAATTAATTAATTAGTTAATTTTATATTTATGTTCTCCCGGAAATTCCAAGTGTCTTTCTGATTGCAAGTATAAACTTCCTTATAGCTTTAAGTTTCCTTAAGACCTCGTCGTTGCTCGCATGTTTGGTCGATCGTATTTCAGCGATGGGATATTCTTCTTCTGTATGTCGTACGGCTCGAGGACGTGGAGATCCCGACTCTCATCAATTCCCTATGATTTGTAGCTCTTAACATTTTGATGTTTTTGCTGTCTCTCCTAATCCCTGTTCCTGCAAAGCATTTACCCAGTCCACTCTGACAGGCTTCAATTAACTTTAATTCTAACGCCACCGAAACAAAACGGCCTTCTATTAATCATCCGAGAGAACCCTCTCTGCTTTCCATGAGTATGACTGATGCTAACCTTCAGGTGAGTGACTCGTTGCGCTTTCTCAGGCAAATATTCCCGGCTGACATGAAATTGAAAGACTGTGGTGAATCCATTGCTAGGTCTGCTGCTAAGAAAGTTGGTTCACTGTGTCGTGGTAGACAATTTTTTTCTCCGGAATCTATCTTATATATCTATAAGTCAGGCATTGTCCTCATCTTTATTTCCATATTCACGACGTTTCACTCGTTGTACGTTCCAGGCTTCAACAGTGGGTGTCCGCAAATATCTCAATGTTGACCCAAGTCGCTTTAGCTGCTTCACCCTTTAAATTAAATAAAACATATGCTTTTCTCCTATCCTGTTCATGAACAGAGTCTTACCTCTATTTCTAGCTTCCAGCTTCCCTGTCAAGTACGAACTTCCAAAATGTCAATTGTTGTCATTCGTCTCCTTGAATGCTGTTCTTTTACTGAACTCTCTGTTTCTTCCACTCTCAGTAATCCTTTGCGTATTAGTGGCTTTATTGCCTTATTTGGGTTGCAGCGATTTAAAAAAAAAAAAAAGGCAAACTGACAAGAAAACTGTAATACGCGTGATATTTATTGTATCCCATTTTAATTCTACAGATTCCATGAGAACCATGCCTTACTATTATTATTGCTATCAGCTTTGCTATCTATGCTAATAACGTAACCATTTACTCTTGTCTCGGTAGTAAGTCTGAATAGATCGATAAGGTCAAATTGGCGGCCGATCTAGAAAACGACCTATAGTCAGTTGTTAACTGGCACAAAGGATGGCTTGTTAATTCTAACACCACCGAATCGAAACTCCCTCTATTAATCCGAGAAACCCCTCTCTGGCTGATACTCACTTCCAGGTGAGTGACTCGTTGTGCTTTCTCGGGCAAATATTCCCGGCTGGCATGAAGCGGAAAGATTATATTGAATACATTGATAAGTCTGCTGCTAAGAAAGTTGGTTCACTGTGTCGTGCAAGACCTTTTTTCTCTCCTGTATCTATCTTACATATTTATAAGTCTACCATTCGTCCATGCTTAGAATATTGCTGCCACATATGATCAGGTACTCCCGCTGTATATCTAGAGATTCTTGATAAAATCCAAAGACAGATCAGCAATATTAATGACCCTGACCTGAGGTCTCGGCTTCAAACACTTTCCCACTGACGTAAAGTTGCTTCCCGTCAATATTTTCCTGGTAATTGTTCGGATGAACTTTTTGCTATTGTACCGAGATTTTATTAGTTTAAGCGCAGTACTTGATTGGCTGTGAGGTCTCATCAATTTTCAGTTGAATTGTCTAGATGTAACCGTAAGTTTTATGCTAAGAGTTTCTTCGCTCGTACTTCTCGCTTATGGAACACTTTTTCCGGTTTCTTGTTTTGCAGTCAAGTTTGATCTTCAAAAATTGAAATGCAATGTCAAATGTTATCTACTGTCTTCCTGATTACTCTTCTATTGTTCTCGCTCCTTAGTAATGTTTCTCTTTTCTAATTCTTTCGCACCCAGTAACCCTTGTGTCTTAGTGGCTTTATGTTGTGGATTCCGGGTTGAAATCCGGTACCAATAAATAACAAAAACCAGGAATGAATATATGAAAATAAATGTATTAACGTAATAATACAAACTGGTAATGCAGGTTAGTAGTTCCAGGAATACGGGTTAGTAGCAAAATATATATATATACAGTCTTTGGTATTGAAGTATCGCTGTATGACTTCTTACTGAGTCTACGTGCTCGGACACTGTGACTCCTACAACGCTGTTACCTCGCCTTCACTCTTCCGGTTACCTACAACCTTTTACTCGGTCACTCTGGACTCGACTCGACTCGACTCGACTCGACTCTTCGGTCTTCCTCCCTCGGGTCTTCACGTAGCCGTAGTATATGTATATACTGGGTGAGTCCATTTGTGTAAAAAGGGGAGAACCCCTCAACACTTTCTTCCTCAATCTTTCTTTCTTTCTTTCTGTTGTGGATTCCGGGTTGAAATCCGGTGCCAATAAATAACAAACGCCAGGAATGCATATATGAAAATAAATGTATTAACGTAATAATACAAACTGGTAAAGCAGGTTAGTAGTTCCAGGAATACGGGTTAGTAGCAAAATATATATATACAGTCTTTGGTATTGAAATATCGCTGTATGACTTCTTACTGAGTCTAAGTGCTCGCTCACTGTGACTCCTACAACGCTGTTACCTCGCCTTCACTCTTCCGGTTACCTACAACCTTTTACTCGGTCACTCTGGACTCGACTTTTCGGTCTTGGTCTCTCTCTTACTCTCGTCTCGCTCTTGCAGTAGTATATGTATATACTGGGTGAGTTCATTTGTATAAAAAGGGGTGGACCCCTCAACACTTTACTATCTTGCATGGGATGAATTCGAATTGAAAAAATAAAATTGGTCCTCGTCTTGATGGGAACTCTCTCGGAGCTGTGCGGTCTAAATTCCAAATTGAATCAAGGTGGAGTGCCCCACAGGAGAGCGACGCGACGGAGTTTCGAATTCTTTCTTATAAAACAATATGAGTAGTTATTTACATTATTTACATTGTTCGGACTATTTTCCTTATCTTTATTGCCATATTCATGTCGTTTCAGCCGTTATACGCTCCGGCCTTCTTCGGGATCTTTTTATATTTCTGAGGTGAGGTATTTTAATGATTTACATTATTTACATTGTTCGGACTATTGTCCTTATCTTTATTGCCATATTCACGTCGTTTCAGCCGTTATACGCTCCGGCCTTCTTCAGGATCTTTCTATATTTCTGAGATGAGGTATTGGACATACTTACGTTATTTATATTTTGCCACCGCCGTAAACTTGCTTCCCTGTGCCTTTTCTATAAATACTTTCATGGCAATTGTTCGGACGAGCGCCCTGCCCTTTGGTGCCAAGATTTTATGAATTTAAGCGCAATACTAGATTGGCGACAATGTTTTATCATTTTTCATTTGAATTGCTTAGATATAACCGTAAGTTCTATGCTGACAGTTTCTTCTCTCGCACTTCTCCGGTTTCTTGCTTTTCAGTCAAGTTTGATCTTCAAAAATTTAAGTGAAAGGCCAATCATTATCTACTGTCTTCCTGATTACTCTTCTAGTGTTCTTACTCCTTAATAATGTCTGTCTGTATTTCTGAGATGAGGTATTACGTACATTATTTACATTATTCGGACTATTATCCTCATCTTTGTCGCCATATTTATTACAACGTTTCGGCCTATCAGTATCTGTCTATATTTCTGAGATGAGGTATTATGTACAGTATTTACATTATTCGGACTAATGTCCTCATCTTTGTCGCCATATTTATTACGTTTCTTCAGGTGGTTGGAATTTCGAACTGAACCCTTTATTTCGATCCCTGGGGTAGACTGTTCTAGTTCCACGTGCCATGTTTGATGAATGTCAGTTATCAGTTATCTCCTGTTAATTTTCCCTCTGAAAGTTCTCCACTGCCTTAACCGGGTTTTGAACTCACACTCTTTAGGTTTGTCACTGGATCTAACCAACGCCTTTATCCACTGTGCCATGTGTCCTCAACGACAGTCTACCCCAGGGATCGAAATAAAGGGTTCAGTTCGAAATTCCAACCACCTGAAGAAGGCCGGAGCGTACAACGGCCGAAACGTTGTGACAAATATGGCGACAAAGATGAGGACAATAGTCCGCATAATGTAAATACTGTCCTTAATAATGCTTCTTTTTTTCTAATTCTTTCACACCCAGTAACTCCTTGGGTCTTAATAACTTTACAGTTTTACTTGGGTTGAATTTGATTAAAAAAAATATTATTATTATTATTATTATTGCTGCCCATAAAGCATGAATGTCATGACTCGATGGAAGTTTAAATAATGCCAAATATATAAAAGCAGTATGGGATGGACGGAAACCAGTGCGGTCTATGGTGAATACAAACGCGCAAAGCCAACAAATATTCGGGTTGGAAAGAAAAAAAAATATTCGCCGTATCAATTGCAAAATGGTGGTAAGATTGTTGTCAGGATCGGGACGGAGGAGGGGACTAGTCGGTGTAATGCTAACCTCAGCGCAATTTCGTGTCACGAACAATTTACATGCTATGTCGACTGTGCAGGTGACATCCGGCACTATAACACCTTCTGCGATCAAGGACTATGGGACATAAAAGTTGGGTCGTAAAAATAGCCGGTGAGATACGAAGCTCATATTTCGATGACCTAGTACTTACTCCCCCCAATACATATACAGGCACGCACGCATATATATATATATATATATATATATATATATATATATATCATTCACTAAAACAAGTTTTTACAATAATTTTCTACCTGTACAAAGCCCAAGAGCCAGTTGAGGTAGAGTGTTATTTGGTAAGAGCCACATTTTATGGGAAATGTGGGCAACACTCTGCCATCTGCATATCTTACGTTATTTGCACCTTTGACTTTCAGTGTCGAACTTTTCGTCCTCGATTAACCCTAAAACACTAACCATGGTATATAGTACCCAGCGCAAATTTTCCTATTTTTAATTACAATTATCAGTACCTGATTTTCTTACCTAAATAATAAGTTTTTCAGTTCCTAGTAATGTTAACTCAAAGTAGAAAATTTGAAGTGCCTGTAAAATATTTCAAATAAAGATTTATATTTAATATTTTTATTTTTATTTTTTTTGATATTTTCAAAATCGGGTATGATATATTCATGATTAGCAGTGATGTAACTTTAATTGATGTTTAGTGTTTCTTGGGTTAAATAACTGCATTGTTTATTTCCAGATAAACTGACATTTGACTTTTCATAAGACTAGGATAGTTAAAGAAGACCAGCCTCACCCCATTTCCTTTTAGGCCTTTTGTTTTTTTTAAGAAATAAATAATCTCACCTAAATAAAATTTATTTGTCAATCATCCTGTGTTTGTTGTAAAACTTGCTTTGCTTTAAAATACGATAAATAACAACACTTGTCACACGTATATTAATCACTTCATAATAGTAGTAATTGGCTAAGTTTGGTCTACGAGGGCAGGCTGACAAATTTCATAGGTCGACTATAAAGGATTGATACTAAAGCTGCGAAATATTGCATGCATTAATTTCAACACTTCTTTTTAACCCTAGAACACTAACCATGGGTATATAGTACCCAGCGCAAATTTTTCCTATTTTTAATTACAATTTTCAGTACCTGATTTTCTTACCTAAATAATATGCTTTTCAGTTCCTCTTAATGTTAACTCAAAGTACAAAGTTTGAAGTGCCTGTAAAATATTTCAAATAAAGATTTATATTTCATATTGTTTTTATATTTTCAAAATCGGGTATGATATACCCATGGTTGGTAGTGGTATAACTTTAATTGGTGGTTAGTGTTCTTGGGTTAAGACAATTCACGGATATTTAAATTTTTCTACTTCTTTGATTTTCGTATCCCCACTGTGTAATTTGCATGTTGGGCTGTCCATTTTGCTAACAACCATACATTTTACTCATTGTACATAACACGAAATTGCGTCTATCCATCTCTTTTCAAATCTTACAATAAAAAAAATAAAGGCAATAAAAATCATTATATTTATATAGACGGAATTCTGGGACAGACTATGGATTCCTAACTGCGTTAGTCTTTGGGGGTTTTGAAATATGAGGTCATGTGTTAGCTTTCTTTTTACTGCTACTTGCCAAAATATTTTCTAGCTAAGTTGCATAAATTCCAAATTACCACTATAGGATTCTTTCGTGATCATCTGGCCATCTTACCTACAAAAGTCCTTCAAAAGGCAATACCTGCTCCTTCATATCATACTTGTTCCATCATCCGTTTGCTCAAACTTTCCGATTGGGTTCTCTGTTTCCGATATTATGGACGCGACCATGACACCCGAGTTCGAATCTCACCATCTGTAAATATTTATGGCAAGGCGCGTTACGGCGATGGGAAAAAGACTGGAGTCGAAATGCCAGAGCAAGACCAATAACCTTGATTCATTTTTTTTTTTTTCAAATTTTACCGAGAATATTTAAATACAGAACAGAAAAAAAACTAACCAGTCCATGATACTAGCACTGAACGGAAAAATATAACACCGAAATCCAAAAGTGTACAGAAATAGCGAAAGTTGTCTTCCAGAAACAAAGCAAGGAAATAGGATAAATTACGTTAGAAACTAATAGTCAAGAATTACTATATAATATCTGATCTCCAAAATGGCGCTGAATGTTGGACAATATCGTCTCAGATCCTGGTAATTGTAAGGCGAAAACTGAGCCACGAAATCGCTGAAACTACTCGCAGAATTTCAGAAGTTGAAGAAAAAGAAATAATGGCAAAAAGACTTTTTAATCTTTTAAAGGGTAACGACTCATCTTGTGAAATGAAGCCTAGAAATAGACCAACCATCAGTTTAAAATGCAGTCCAAAAAAGAAGTCGCCGATCAGCCATCGTGATCGTTTAGAAGAGCTGCGTTCATGGAAAGATACCAGAAACAAAAACATTATGTTACAAAGTTCGTCTTTCGACCATGACCGGGGTTTCAATCTCATCTTGATAAATTACTCAGTCATTGGCCTAGAGAGGCTATCACAGCATGCGGCAACATTAAAAAAAAAAGGTTGGTCTGGTATATTTTCTTTTACGGAATATCAACAGCTAAATGGTTTATTTAATGTCAAGATTTTTAGGATGGATTCGTATAAATAGAATATGTATTCTTTGGTTTAGTTTGGTTTGGTTTGTTTACAGCATATCAACACCTCAATGGGTTATTTAATGGTGACATATTTTTTAGGATAGATTCATATTAACAGAATATGTATTCTTTGTTTTAGATTGGTTTTGTGTATTTTCTTTTACGGTATATCAATATTTCAATGGGTTATTTAATGGTGACAAGATTTTTAGGATAGGTTCGTATGAATAGAATATATATTCTTTGGTTTAATTTGGTTTGGTTTAATTTGTTTTACGACACATCAACACCTCAATGTGTTATTTAATGTCGACAAGATTTTTAGGATAGGTTCGTATTAATAGAATATGTAATCTTTAGTTTAGTTTGGTTTGGTTTATTTTGTTAAAACAATAAAATAAATTTTAGTGCAATGTTAAAAGTTGAAACCGCTGCATAGGGCTAGTGCTTGCTAACTAGAAGTTATCAAGCACACATACTAAAAATTGTGTTAGCCCCGAATGCAGATTCTGTAATAAATATCAAGAAACAATTGATCATCTTGTATCAGGTTGCACGTTATTGGCACCCACTGAATATAAAACCCGGCATGACAGAGATAATATCTGCACTGGAAAATATGTAACTTCTACGGGAAGGGAAAAACAAGAAATTGAACACCACCCAGACCCAGTTACGGAGATAGGATCTGTGACAATTTTATGGGGCTACACAATACACACTGACAGAACAAGCAAGGCTAATCGCCCAGACATTGTTATTAGAGACCACAAACAAAAAATTGCCTCCTTATTGATATGGCAGTCCCTGCAGACCACAATGTATCTTTGAAGATCTTCAAAAAGCTATCAAAATACAAGGACCTTGAAAACGAAATCTCAAAAAAGTGGCAATGGGAACATGAATAATCTCTGTTGTAGTTGGAGCCCTCGGATTGATTGGAAAAGATTCCAGTAGACTCATTGAAGGGATTCCTAGAAGCCCATGCCTTAAAGAAATACGAAAAATTCTCCTCACGCGTACAGCCCAGACATTACGAAGGGCTTTATCTATGTAAAATATGTGTGTGTGTTTTAAATCGCTCAGTGGAAAATACCATGATGACATTTTAGACCTTAGGTCTCTGGGCGTGACCCGGAATGAATTGTGTACACACCAGAAATCAAAGGAATAATAATAATAATAATAATAATTGCAACATCCTAAATTCTTTTTCGGCACACGAAGTGACATCTATGTAGTCTATGCAATAAGTTCTTTCTTTTCTTTTCTTTCCTTTTTTTTATTTTGATATACATGCACAGTCGCGGATCACATCGGAAATTCTTTCTTTTATTTTTGGGATAGATCTCAATATTAATGATAATAACAACAACAACAACAACAACAACAACAACAATAACACTGATAATAATAATAATAATTCACAAGGACTTCAAAATACACACAGACAGAACAATCAAAGCTAATCGCCCAAACATTATTATTAGAGACCACAAACAAAAAAGTCCCTCCTTGATATGGCATCCCTCAGACTGTAATGTATCCTTGAAGATCTTCAAAAAGCGATCAAAATACGAGGACCTTGAAATCAAAATCTCAAAATTGTGGAACATGAGAACATCAACAATCTTTGTTATAGTTAATCACTCGGATTGATTGGAAAAGATTCCAATGGAACCTTTGTAGGGATTTCTGGAAGTCCATGCCATAAAGAAATACAAAAAAAATTGTTCTCTTCGAGTACAAAGCACACGTTACCAAGGGCTTTATCTATGTAAAATATGTATGTTTTCTGTGGGATTTTTTTTTTAATTGCTAAGTGGAAAATGTCATGATGCCATTTCTAACCTCAGGTCTTTGGTCTATAAACCAGAAAGAAAAGAGTACACATCAGAAAACAAAGGATACAAGAGAAGAAGAAGAAGAAGAAGAAGAAGAAGAAGAAGAAGAAGAAGAAGAAGAAGAAGAAGAAGAACAAGAAGAACAAGAAGAACAAGAACAAGGAGAAGAAGAAGAAGAAGAAGAAGAAGAACAACAACAACAACAACAACAACAAGCACAAGAAGAAGAAGAAGAGGAACAACAACAACAACAAAAAAGAATTTTATCCAAACGTGTCACAATATCGCGTACATTTGGCTGTGGCGCATGCGCCTGGTATACCTTTATCAAAGAGGGTGCCATGATGGTTATATTGGGTTTCGTATGTTTATACCACAGCGTGACTTTGTTGATATGCTGCTCTTACGTCCAATATTAATAATAATGTTAATACATTACGTAAAGCTGACATAAATACCCAAGAAAAATAGATACTAAGAACAATCCAATCGGTTGTTGTTAATCGAACGCCGTTCGCGTTATTTGCGAACGGCAAGCTTTAAGAAACGGCCATATTTAACGCCGGATAGTAGATGCAATGCTGTAAAATATAGTCGCGCCACCGGGAATTATTTTCAAACAAAAAGAACTCTTGAAGAATTGATTTTTTTTTTTGAAGAAAGAGGATTAGTCGTTATTATAGCGCTGCCTGCAACTCTTGAAGCCTTAATGTTTCACTGGAAAAATCGAGCAGCATCGTTCAGTAAATAATGCCGCCATACCTGCGTTCGCTTTTATAGTTTATTGCCGCACGTAAAGAATTACTATATTTAAGACCCTGGCCAAAATAACTCATCGGCAAAGAAAATTCTGATTTCAAAGTAAAACAACGACACTTCCTTTGATAAATTCCCAGAAATAAAAATGATAGAATTTGAAAATGAAGAAACAGAAAAAAATCCTTATTTTTCTTTTAACATTCATATAAATTCATCGTCGTCATTTGTACTTACAGATTTTTTTCAGATGCTGCTGATCGGTTTCCTTCATAGTTGATGTATTATCATTTGGCTAATTGACAAGGTGTGGTATAAAGGGTTACTGCACAAACTCTCGAGCTATTAAATCAATGGAAGATTGGTTTGGTTTGGTTTGGTTTGTTGTGTTTTACGGTATATCAAACTCAATGGGTTATTTAATGCCGACAACTTTTTTTTTCCTGGTAATATTTTGTTTTGCCAAAAATCTATTTCTGGTAATATTTTTTTCCTCAAAAATATGTAGATGGTAATATTATTTTAAAAGAATGCATTGCTGGTAATATTTTTTTTCAAAAACGTATTGCTGGTAATTTTTTTTTTTTTTTAATATATTGTTAGTAATAGTTTGTTTTTTTTTCTTCAAAAATTTATTTCTGGTAATAATTTTTTACAAATAATTTCTGATATCAAAACCCACTTTTACACTCTCATAATGCTTTTTACTTCACTTTCGGGGTTAACTATTCTCACATAGCTGGGACCCTAACAGGTGCTACTACCCCGGGTCAGGGTGGACCTGGGAACACCAGCAATTAAGAGGTGGTTCCACGCTCTTCAAAACCTCCTGATCAGAGGCCTTGCTGTTGGACGTAGTTTATCGTCTTGCCCTGGACGCGAATCACTGAAAGAATCTTCTCAATTATACATTTCTTAACGGGTAGATTCCTGTAGTTGATCGTTAACAGTCCGAAGCGATCAACTTAGGCGTCCTCCAGGAGTCGCTTTTCGGTTCAACCACACAATTTTACATAAATGACCAGTCTATGAGTATACTGCGATCATTTGTGAATATCTATGCTAAAAATATGGCTTCTATAATTCTATATGGCGCCTTAATATGGACAATAGCAGCCAAATTGGAAAAAAGGTTAGATGATGCTTACTCACGAATGCTTCGAGCAGCACTAATCAAATCCTGGAAAGATCATCTAAGAAGTAGCTTTTATAGCAACATACCTCCAATCAGCAAATCAATGCTCCAACAAAGATTTGCTGGTCATTGTTGGCGTAGCAAAGATGAACTAGCTGGAGACGTTCCACTCTGGATCCTATGGAAAAAGAACACAAGGTCGACCAAAGAAGATGTACATTGACCATCTGATACGGAAGGCAGACTGGGTGAGCTTCCAAATTCAATGATCGACGGGAATGTATGGAGGCAGCGTGTCATAGAATGTCTAGCCTGATTGACATGATGATGAAGAAGAGCAGGAAGATGCAACGGTATATAGGTGCGCCTCCAAAACCCTTGGCAGCTGATCTCTTCTCTGACCGAGCTCTGACAGCTCAGTGACCAGGAAACTGGCTGGTTACATTCAATGCCTCGAAGACCAAACTCGTTACATTCCACCATGACCGATCGGTCTCAATCTCAATGAATGGATGTTCCCCCAAGATCCCGTGTCTTGATTGCCCATTGGGCAGACCTTTTACTGCCCTGCCAGTATTTCCATGGAATGATGAACTACACTCTTTTGTTCCACCAGTCCTAACCTTCACGACTAAGGCCCCGCTATAATACTCACATTGTTTCGAACCATCCTCATTCTGTTCGCATTCCTTTAGGTTCTACCCAAGCAGCTTCTTCCCACCCATCCCTGCCTTGTGGAACCGACTCCCAAGAGGATTTTTCCCTGAGTACTGCAATCATAACATATTCAAGTCTAAAGTTAATGCGCTATTCTTATGGTAAAGCACACCTATTCTATAGTTAAGACTCTCTCACCTAATATAAGTGGGAGTAGTAATAGAGTAGTAATAGAAACGACGGTGAGTCGATGTCGGACGACAGTCGGTGTCGCACGATAGAGGAACTCTCTGCCTTTGGGCAGAGAGGAACCCGGACGAGGCTATGCCGAAGGGCAGAGTCTCGTTCGGGGAGGTAGACAGACTCGATCCCGTTTATGCGGGGTCTACGGGAATTTATTTTGGCCGAGCCTACGGGCTCGGGAACCCCACTTTAAATTCGGCCTTGTGCCACATGTGACTGCGTGGGGAAGTTAGTAAATAGCGTCGAGCTGGGATCTTTCCCAGCTGCGCTAGTCGAATTCTCTGCCTTCGGGGAAAAAAGGAACCCGGACGAGGCTATGCCGAAGGACAGAGCCTCGTCCGGGGAGGTAGACAGACCCGATCCCGTTTACGCGGAGTCTACGGAGATTTTTTAAGCGAGCCTACGGGTTCGAGAACCCCACATTAAATTCGGCCTTGTGCCACATGTGACTGCGTGGTGCAGTTACTATATAGCGTCGATGTCGGACGACAGTTAGTCGAATACGAAAGTACCAGCGACCACAACAACATTACTCTGCGTAATACCTATTATATCAAGTTCCTAACGTTTTGTACGTCGAACCTATTTTAAGACCGACTTAGTACAAATACAATCCTCCACTGCGAAATCACTCCACAACAGTTATCTTCCCCGCATATCCGCATAAGCTGTGCCTCTTACACTATAGCATCCTACCTCGAGAGTCTCTCGGGCCTTGTATAAGGTTAACATTCCAGCATCACATATTGAACTCAGAACTTTTACCAATCGCAATGAATGGATGTTCCCCCAAGGAGAACCTGTGCTTTGAACGCACATAGGGCAGACCTCAATTGGAACTCGTTCATACGACCCATTGCTAAAGATGCTGGGAAAATAGTCGGTTTACTGCACCGCTTCAGCAAGCGCCTGACCCTCTGTTATCCTCTATCTTTACAAGAGCCAGATCAGGCCCAAAATGGAGTACTGCTGACATGTATGGACAGGTGTTGGCAAGTCTTCATTTCCCACTGTCGATAGAGGCCAAAAGCGTCTCCGCGTCCTTTTGGGGAAACAAATTATTTTCCACCCTACAACCTCTTTCCTCACAAACGAACCGTAGCAAGCCACTCGCTGCTCTAACAATATTTCTATGCAATGTGCTTAGACGAACTCTATTCCTTAGTTCCGCCAATTCTAACCCCTGATGGGATGGAAGTTTCACACGATCAGCTTCTTCCTACGAAACTGTGCTTTGTGGAACTGACGCCTAATACGATGGTTCATCAAACAGCAGCCTGTTCAAGTCAAGTGGATAACCGTTATCTTCCCCACATATATGCTGTGCCTTTTACTCTATAGCATCTAATCCTATTTCCGGAGGTGACACTCATTCAAGTAGACATAACCCACAGGACAGGACACCAAGAGCAATGACTTCCTTCACCAAGCTGCTCATTCAAAGAGCATTAGAAGCTGGATCTAACATTCTGTTGAGTTTTCTAGGTAGGAACGTGATTAATTATTATGAAAAATTATTCAAACCCTCAAAATTACTATTTAGTTATACATACATATATATTATGAAATGAACTAATTAAATGTAGTTAATACTGTTTATTACAAACAAAGAATTTAGTTAAATATTTGAATCTACAGAATAGCATAAGCAATATATATATATATATATATATATATATATATATATATATATATATATATATATATATATATATATATATTTTTAACAATAAAAAAAATTAAAAAATTAAAAAATTAAAATCTTCAGACACACTGACATTAATATTCTTTCGTTTTTTTTATTTTATTATTATTCCATTTAGATTCCTCGACTAGTTTCGGCTGAAATGGCCATCATCAGGAGGAGGAAATATTTCTGCTTGCTGCTAGCACTAAACTACAGAAAAAAAAAAAAATATATATATATATATATATATATATATATATATATATATATCACGAACGATGTAAGAGAACCTATTGTAGATCATTTGGAGACCTTGTGGCAGACTGTGCACCAGTTCTCTGTATTCAGCTCTTTCAAATAGTGTGGTTGGTTCTGCATAAACCTTCATCATTATAAGCAAATGACATGTGCGTGTAGTCTGATTGTTGGTTCTAAGGACTGAGTCGCTTGACACTAATACGTCGAAAATGACTTGAAAGTTGCCTCTCTGTGCCGCACCAGGAAATTTTTCTCCCCGGAGTCGATCCTTCAAATCTACAAATCAGCCATTCGTCCTTGCATGGAGTATTGCTGCCATATATGGTCTGAAGACCCTTCTGTTTGCCTCGGGGTTCTCCAGAGTCGGATATGCAATAGAACTGGCCCTGAACTAGCATCTCATCTGCAGTCGTTCTCTCACGGACGTGCCATCGCCTCTCTCTGTCTTTTTTACAAATACTTTCATGGTAATTGCTCCGAGGAGCTGTTTTCGCTGGTTCCCAGACTTCATGAATTTAAGCGTTCAACTAGGCTGGCATCTCGCTCTCACCCTTTCACTGTCAAAACTGTTAAATGTAGCGGCCTCTTCTACCCCAATAGCTTCATGTCTCACACCTCTCGCCTGTGGAACTCCCTTCCTATTCCTGTTTTCCTGATAGCTATAATCTCCAAATATTCAAATGTAATGTCCATCGACGTCTCCAGTTGCATTGATCTATCCACTACTCTTCTCTTCATCCTCTCCTCTATCACTCTTATCTGCTCTCGCTCCAAATCCTCTATAACCTCCTGCGTCCCAGTAGCTTCCCGCCTTGCTTGGGATGAAATGCTTATATATATATATATATATATATATATATATATATATATATATATATATATATATATATATATATATATAATTTATTCAAATATTATAACATGTTATAAAATCACTACAAAAATAGCCATTTTGTTTAAATACTTCTTGTGTTTTATCAAGTGATGGTGTTGAATGTAGAATAAAGAGTTTTAAAAGGTTCAAATCAACCAAACACCCCTTAATGGAGCATCTCCCCAATCGATGGATGTTTCGCTGATCTTAACCTTTTAAAACTCTTTATTCTACACAACTCTTTATTCTATACAAGGGGCATTCGAAAAGTTGGTGGAAAAATGGAATTAAAAGCAAATATTTTCAAGTAACGTATACGTTTTTTTATCGCCACATAAGTATCCTCAACATCATGGCACTTCTGTGAGTGATAAACACCAGCCATTTATACAATCGCGGAATAAACGAGAGTCTTTTCCTAAATCTTTAGCACATTTTCTAAATAAAAAAAGTATTTCGTAATCAGATATTACTATCTTTTTTCTCTTCTAAAGTGTTAACTAGTAAAACCGTCTTCAGCAATCCAGAAAACCTGCGTCATAATATTTCATCGTGATTGGCTACTATTTCCACTTTTGGGTAAGCATTCCTTTGATCAAGCTTCATCGTCAGGTTCGGACGAGTAAAAGCCAAGTTTCATCTCCAGTTTACAATTCGCCACAGAAATCCTTTACGATTTCGATCCTATTTGCTTAAAATTTCCATTGAAAGTTCTACACTTATCTGTTGCAAATCGGAAAAGATTGAGATAGATAGATTAAATTTATATGCGAACAGAATGAGATAGATAGATAGATAGATAGATAGATAGATATGAATTCACATAGATATGAATTCACTTAGATAGATAGATAGATAGATAGATAGATAGATAGATAGATAGATAGATAGATATGAATTCACATAGATAGATAGATAGATAGATAGATAGATAGATAGATATGATTAAATTGAAATAGATAGATAGATAGATAGATAGATAGATAGATAGATAGATAGGAATCGGTTGACATAGAGGGAGAGAATGAAAGAGACAGAGAGGTGAAATGGCTCACTTATGAATAAACATAGATCGATATATATATATATATATATATATATATATATGTGTGTGTGTGTGTGTGTGTATGTATGTATATATATATATGTATGTATATATTGTTAGAGGTACAAAAACGTAATATTGCAAGGAAAAGATATAATTTGTTTCTTATAGGCATTGTGAAATATGAAAATAAAAAATAAGAAATGAAAACACTTACAAGACGGACCTATTATATTTTTGTTGTTAATATTGAAATTGTTTTTAATAAATTCATTTCGTTTTTGCCGTGAAAAAGTCCACTTTGGACGAAAGGCGCCGGCTAATATTACAGTTTTCATATTGTCTTTTACCTTTATAAATATGTGTGTGTGTGTCCGTACGCGTATATTTGGATAGATAGATAGATAGATAGATAGATAGATAGATAGATAGATAGATAGATAGATAGATAGATAGATAGATAGATAGTGAAAATCTAAGATAGATTTGAAAAGTATTAAGAAATATTAAAATTGGACTGACTTGTAGTATTTTTATTATCTTGGTTTTGTTGTTATTAACCTTGGCTATGCTCTATCGTAGCTCCATACTTCTTCCGGATTCATAAAACATGAAAAACATGGCTGGCCTAGCGATTTGTATGCAGCATTTACGCACAAACAGCGGGTATCATCAATTAATGTTCCATTGGAAATGAGCAAATAACACTGAAACCTTTTTGTTCAGCGATAGCGACATTCTTTATTATTGAAGTGTAGGATTCAGGAGGTTACGTCATTTCCTGGACTGACTGCAAATAATGATGGTTGGAAGAACATGACATCCAAATGTTAGCTAATCGGATAGCTACGGAGGTAGTAATGATAGATAGATAGATAGATAGATAGATAGATAGATAGATAGATAGATAGATAGATATGAACAGCCTGAGATAGATAGATATGAACAGCCTGAGATAGATAGATAGATAGATAGATAGATAGATAGATAGATATGAACAGCCTGA
Source organism: Acanthosepion lycidas (assembly GCA_963932145.1). Lineage (NCBI taxonomy): Eukaryota > Metazoa > Mollusca > Cephalopoda > Sepiida > Sepiidae > Acanthosepion > Acanthosepion lycidas. The sequence continues at coordinate 53,927,519 of OZ010604.1, forward strand.
GATAGATAGATAGATAGATAGATAGATAGATAGATAGATAGATAGATAGATAGATAGATAGATATGAACAGCCTGAGATAGATAGATAGATAGATAGATAGAAACCTTACGTATGGACAGATGGATAGATAGAAATGGAATGATAGATAGAAATGAAAAGATATAGATAGATAGATAGATAGATAGATATGAATTCACATAGATAGATAGATAGATAGATAGATAGATAGAAACTTTAGATATAGATGTATAGATAGATAGAAATGAGATGATAGATAGAAAGAAATGAAAAGATAGATAGATCGATAGATAGATAGATAGATAGATAGATAGATAGATAGATAGATAGAAACTTTAGATATAGATGTATAGATAGAAATGAAATGATAGATAGAAAGAAAGAAATGAAAAGATAGATAGATAGATAGATAGATAGATAGATATTAATCAGCTAACAGGGAGAGAGAGAGAATTAGGGAGAGAGAGAGAGATGAAAGGGCACAGTTATAAACAACTATAGATGGGAATAATCACGTATGCCACTGATTCTGCAAAAACGTAGATTTTATCCGGTTGAGATCTATAGATTACTCATAAGCAAGCATTATCGAACCTCCGACGTGCCAGTCGGTCGACCAGTTTACCACGCAGCTACACTGGAACCCGGCGCAAGTGTAATAGATCGAATAAAGGTATTAACCCGGGCAGATGTCTTGATGACTTTCTGCTCGAAATATTTGCTTAATCTTGTCCAACTTCATTTCATCAGTGAATCACCGCTCGTTTATTGACCCAAAGCAAACAGCCTTCGACCGGACAGAAGACAGAACGTTTCATTTTGACCGACGAGTTTTTAATCAATGGCTAGCGATATGGCTTCACGCTTCGTTCAGTCTACGCGGGACTCGATATTGAAGAGGCGGCGTGAAGTCAAGAAGTGTCAAATGAGTGTTTACGCGGTATCAGCGTCGTCCAAGAAGCCGAGCTGCGATCAATTGACAAGCGGAGTTCTGTTTAATTTTATAATGCTCCTGTTTCGTTGGTTGGCTGGAAAACAGAACAATAATAATTATGAGGAATAAGCGGAGGGCAGGGTAGGGTTAAGATTAGGGTGAAAGAAAATAGAGGTGTGTCCAGGACCAAATTTAAGTTGGGATTTCAAATGATTCAGGGCATCCACTTCAACTGTTGATGATAGAACAAGATGGTCGTCTGTGAAACGCCAAAACACCGAACAGATATACAATGGCAGATAGATAGATAGATAGATAGATAGATAGATAGATAGATAGATAGATAGATAGATAGACAGACAGAAATGAAAAACATATACAGGAAGAAAGAAAGAAAGAAAGAAATTGTCTACATCTTTATTGTCATATTCGCGACGTTTCGGCCGTTGCACGCTCCAGCCTTCTTCAAGTGATAAACGTTGGAATTTCGAACCGAATCCTTTATTTCGTCCGCCGGGTTAGATTGTTCTAGTTCCACATACCATGCCTCTTCTGGATATTTCAGTTTCAGTGATTTCCCTCTTGTTTTCCCTCAATTCTCCAAGTTTTTGTTCACATCTGCTGTGGCCAGGTATTGAACTCACATCGCTTTGGATCGAGTCACTGGATTGCTTCACCCAATGCTTTTATCCACGTGGATATGGCCTATAGATAGATAGATAGATAGATAGATAGATAGATAGATAGATAGATAGATAGATAGATAGATAAACAGACAGACAGGAAAAGATAGATAGATAGATAGATAGATAGATAGATAGATAGATAGATAGATAGATAGATAGATAGATAGATAGAAATGAAAAAATATATACCAGACCAGACAGAAAAGTAACGGGCTGGGTGTGCTGTAGACGAAAAACTTACAAGCGGATTGTGTTATCAACTAACATGATATCATGGGAGTATATAACTGTAATCTTAGTTTTCTGCAACCATTGCATTTTTTTTCACATGCTTTTGTAGCAGGACACATCAGGACTGCTTCACAAAGACAATGCAACTTCACACAACACATTGAGCATCTGAAAGTTCCTGGTCGAGAAGAACCTCGCCGTACTGGGACAACCTCCCTATTCACCTGATCTTGCTCCGTATGACATCTTACTTTCCCCCAAGGAAAATCATCAAGGGATCCAGGTTTGGTTTGGTTTGTTTTACGGCATATCAAGCTCAATCGGTTATTTAATACCGACAATTTTTATTGCTGGTAAATTTTTTTTTTTTTTTAAATATGTTTCTTGTAATATTTTTTCTTCAAAAATGTACAGCTAGTAATTTTTTTTTTCAGAAATTTATTGCTGTTAATA
>OZ010604.1:53934841-53977341 GCA_963932145.1 Acanthosepion lycidas
AGGCTCGGCCAAAAATATGGCCTTTCTTATCCCGCCTAGACGGGTTCAGGCCCTGTCAACCTCCCCGGACGAAACCTTGCCCTTCGGCAAAGCCTCGTCCTGGTTCCCCTCTGCTAATGCAGAGAGTTCGACAGTCGCCGAGGAATCTCTTGATTCCTGTATTTATCAATCCACCCACGAGGATAGAATGTGGCACAAGGCCGTTTTAATGTGGGTATCCCCGAGCCCGTAAGCTCGGCCAAAAATATGGCCTTTCTGAACCCGCCTAGACGGGTTCAGGCCCTGTCAACCTCCCCGGACGAAACCTTGCCCTTCGGCAAAGCCTCGTCCGGGTTCCCCTCTGCAAATTCAGAGAGTTCAACAGTCGCCGAGAGTCTGTCTCTCGGTCTCCGAATCTCTTGATTCCTTCCCTCTCTTCCCGGTACCAACCATATTTATATGGTCGGTACTCCACTATGCAAATTAGGTGGATCCTACCACAACAATTGGCTGAACTGTATTGAATTTAATTAAATGTATTGAATTTAATTAAATTTATTGAATTTAATTAAATTTATTGAATTTAACTTCATATAACAACGTTCTTAATAAATGTCGCCTATTATATGTTTTAATAGTAAACCAAACTAAAATTTTATAGTAAACAAGCTAAAAATCTTAATGGTAAACCAAACTAAAAATTTTGAAAATGCCTAGTTTAAGGTTTAATGCATTCTGTTTGAGATATGTAAAAATATTGAATTTAATTATATGATATTAACTTAATAAATGACTCTTATTGTATGTGAAGTCAGTTATGTGCCATGTGTGATACACACTTAAACGATCATGTACCTTTCGATACATGACTGATGAGATAGATTTTTTCTCCCGCAGTAGGTAGCTATTTCTTTCTGCGGTAGGCCAGTTGCCATCCAAATCTATAGAACCCAGTCTGTCCTGGTATTTGCCGATAGCTGGGAGGGAAGAAGAGGATTCATACATTTCCCAACAAATTTCCGAGTTTCGGTGGAAATGTTAGAAATAAGGAGCTAAAGTAGACTTTACAAGCAACCAGAAACCCAATCCTAAACAGGAATCAAGGGATAAACCTCTACTCCTGTTCAAAAACCGGGATAGGGTGTGAACCGGTAATTTAATTTTGTGTAAAAATAATGTGATTTTGAAATAAATTTGGCAGTATAAAATAGAATCGAGGAATTGGTAGAAAAGTTTCAATTAAAAATGAAACAACAAAACATTAAAATTAACTTTCTTGAGAAAGCCATTGTAACATCTGTGAGAAGAGAAAAGAATTGCATTGATATTTTATCTCTTGAAATCAAGTAAAAATTAAAATGCTACATTGTGATATAAAAGATATGATAAAAATTGAACATACTTTTTGCCTGTTAGAAACAAATACATATGTCGTAAATAAATAAAGTTGATCTTTTCTGTGTATGCTTTTCTAAATAAACGTTTCATAGCGAAGAATATTAAATTAACTTCTAAGTCAAAAATGTTAAATTAACTTTAAAATAGCAAGACTAAGATTCACTAATGATATTTTTTTGGTGAATTTCGTACAAAAAAGTTTTTTTCTTTGCCACCTTTTTTTTTTTTTTTTTGCAAAAGACATGAAATAATAAAGCAAATCCGATAGAAATAAAATAAATAAAGATTTCTTAAACCGTCTACAGAAGTAAACTATCGCAAGCCCAAACCGAAACTAAACTCTGTTCCTTTCTGGAGTTCCCTCCCGAGATTTGAAATAAGTCTCCAGTTGCGCCATGAATTGGCCTGAAGTAAAATATGAACCAGTAACAAACTTTTACCAAATAATTTTGGTATCTTCAAAAGAATATTTACGATACAGGTGGACGGTGGAAAATTATTCCATGTGAAAGTGGGAACCCCTAAACTATAACCTAACTTATTACTGTATCTGTCTATCTTTCTGAGATGAGGTAATATTGTCTCTATTTGCAAGTGTTTTACTTTATCCATTGTACCATGTATCCTCAAGGAAACATGGCACAGTGGTTAAAGGCGTTAGTTAGATCCAGCGACAGGACCCAAAGAGTGTGAGTTCAATACTCAGTTAAGGCAGTGGAGAACTTGGAGAGGGGAATTAACAGGAGATAACTGATAACTAACATCCATTAAACATGGCCCGTGGAACTAGAACGGTCTACCCCAGTGAGCGAAATAAAGGGTTCAGTTCGACATTCCAACCACCTGATGAAGGCCGGAGCGTACAACGGCCGAAACGTCGTAATAAATATGTCGGCAAAGATGAGGACAATAGTCTGAATAATGTAAATAGTATCTCGCTTATTATATTAACATGTTTTTTGAGACAGACAACAAAGCAACGTTCTGTTTTGATTAGATGAATGTTGTCCAGTCGTGACTCCCATCTTTTAAATACCTTCAATATCACATTTTTTCACTGACTAGGCTAAGAATAAAACAACTAATGGAAAGCAAGTATGAGCGAGAGCAGTGTGCGCAGAGGACAAAATGAAGGCAAAGAGCACATTGCAAAAATGGGGACATTATATAATTTACATTTTCCAACACTTAATGGGTAAAATAACAAAAACGTTAATATCTTTTGGTATCGAATGTGTTAACACTTATCAATCAACAAAACAAAGAAATTGATAAATTATTATTAACCCTTTACTCTACATAGTTCCACTAGTGTAACATATCATAGGACATATTTTTGATACCAGATGAACATTAATTTTGATTACTTTATGATATAATGGAATATGCATATACCTGTGTTGCCCCCTCACTGGAATATGATTGGCTGGTGTCTGTTATAAATACCGACGGACGTGTAGAAGAGTCGAGAGCCTTAGTCTGAGAGCTAAGTCTATAATGACGCCCATTGGACTACGCCATTGATCTACACTTCTTACCTGCAACTACGACGCGTACCAGTCGATTACTGCTACCGTGTTCTACTTGGTTATATGTTATGTAGTTATTTCGCAATGGAGGCTTGTATTTGTAGTAAACCGGTCATAAATAGGTTCGACGTACCAAACGTTAGGAACTGGATATAATAGGTAATGGCGCAGAGTAATCTAGTTGTGGTCGCTGACTACTTTCGTATTCGACTAACTGTCGACTACAGTCGTCCGACATCGACTAGTATTTAGTCACACACACCCGCCACGAGGGTATCATGTGGCACAAGGCCGGTTTAATGTGGGATTTCCCAGCCCGTGGGCTCGACCAAAAATATACCCCTGAACCCGTATAAACGGGTTCAGGGTCGGTTTACCTCCCTGAACGAGACTCTGCCCATCGGCATAGCCTCGTTCGGGTTCCTCCCCACCCGAAAGCTGAGAGTTCAACCGTTCAGCCGGTCGTCCGACATCGACTATATTTAGTCACCCGCCCCCACGTGGGCATATTCCTATATTCCTCATCTATAACCTCTTTACACTATATAAATTATAATTTATACACTTTCCCTTAATCTAAGATCTACTCAACTATCTTTCCATTAATCCCCTACATCCTTTTCTCTATATATTTTAAAGTTACTTTTAAAGCGCCTTTTATTCCTCTTTTTATTTTAAATTAATATTTCATTCTTCATATAACTCCAAATTAATGTCATAAGGTTAATATTTGGGTTTAATTTTATAAAACTTCTTCCCTTTAAGACAAATACCTTCCACCCTCACTCCCTCGTGCCTTTCGTCTGACTGAAACATTGAAATGGATAACTTCTGTATTAGTTTCTCGACAGGTTGATTTTTTTTTAACTTTCCCAGTTAGATTTCTATTTCTGACACGAATTCAGTCCACACCGGGCTTGATAAGACAGACGACCGATATTAATCAAAGCCAACTATTGAAACACAGGAATGAATTAGTGTTAAAATGTCAACATAAAAACAAATTCAAATTTCCATATAATAGGTTTAACTTAATTAGCTACTATGTTAGCTTTCACAGTTAAATTTTTATTTCTGACACTAACACAGTCCACACTGGGTGTTTGATAAGACAGACGACCGATAACTTTGTCTGCCGAAATAGGCTATTCCTCATATCAGGTGATTTTGGATTTTATAGTTTATTAATTATATAGCTCTGTAATAATAAATACTCTTTTTTGGATCAGTTTTAATATTTGATATTACTTGGATCCACTTTAATTATATAGCAACTGATTTGTTACCTTTACTATATATATATATATATATATGTGTGTGTGTGTGTGTATGTGTGTGTGTGTGTGTGTGTGTGTGTGTGTGTGTGTGTGTTTGTGTGTACTGTTAGTCTTAGATGGGTTGGAGGGCTCCTATCTATCGAGAATAATGTCTCAACTAAAACTCAATGTTTTCTCAGCCCACTGCCCCCTCCCAAGACAAATATTCGCACTTGTTTAACAATACACATTGGCATATGGGTCCTGGTGCCTTCAACTCTGACCTTGCCTAATTTAGGAGGACAACAAGCAGTTGGTGTTTGTAGAATATGCAAGTTATTGTGGACCACACACACACACACGACCCTGAACAGCATTTCGTATTCCCATCCTCCACTAGACCCCCGGGGATTAACGGTCGTTTACTTATGTGGCAAGGGTTACACATGACATGACAGAATGTGGACTGCATTGTTTGGTGTCATTTGAATGAGTCGAAGAAAAAGAAGAGGAAGAGGAGAATAAAGTAAAGGAGGTTAAAGAATAATAATAGAGGGGAGGAGTGAAAGAGAGACAGCGATAAAAGAAGAGGCAGAAGGAGAAGAGGCGAAGAAAAAAGATGAAGAGAAAAGGAAGAGAAGGCGGAGGAGTAGCGAATGAAAGTGAAGAGGAGGAAAAAGGGAGAAGAACAGAAACATGGAGTGGAAATAAGCTCAGAGATGGGGGGGGGAGGCGGAGTTTCCGGAAGTGAGGAAGAGTAAGAAATGAAAGAGAAAAGGAAGAGGAAGACGTTGAAAAGGAGGAAAGAGGAAGAGAGGGGAAAGAGAAGAGAAGAGAAAGAACATAAATCTGGGAGGGAAAATGAAGTCGTATTGCATTGTTGATACCTATGTCCCTACTGTTTATATCTATAAGGACACTATGTATTCTGACATATATCATCATATATCATAGTATATCACCTGATATTAAATATAAAAGGCTCCAAAAATACTCCTTCGAAACGGCGTTGTAGTGGATATAGATGATTATATCAGGCCATCCCATAAGTTCTGTCCGAATTTTAACTTTTTGTTAAAATGAACGAAATTTAAAGAGTATTTTATAATGTCTAATGGAGCTGAACATTATTTTTATGTTTAGATGCATTTAAACTGATCAAATGTTATTTCAGAGAAGAATAAAATTAAATTTTGTTTGATTAAAATCCTGCTAACATGAAGTACCCAAGAATCATTTGAGGCACATAATGCTTTATGAGTTCAAGAAAGGAAACTCAGCAGCCGAAGCGGCTAGAAACATTCACTCAGTTTATGGAGAGGAATGTATGAATGAAAGAACTTGCAGAAGATGGTTTGCAAAATTCAGAGGTGGAGATTTCACCCTTGAAGATGAAGATCGAACCGGACGTCCAGTTGAGTTTGATGAAAAGCTTCTTGAAGCAGCCCTTGATGAAAATCCTGCTTTATCAGTTTAGAAATTGGCAGTAGTTCTCAGTTCAAACCATACAACTGTTCATCGTCATCTTCAACAACTTGGAAAAGTTCCTAAACTTGGAAAATGGGTGCCTCATGAATTGTCTGAAAACAACCTCAAATCCCGAGTTGACATCTGCTCTTCTCTCCATTCTCGCCAACTTGTTTCACCTTTTTTTTTTTTTTTGGATAGACTTGTGACTGGCGACGAAAAATGGATCTTTTAACGAAATGTTAAGCGTCGTAGACAGTGGCTTGGTAAAGAGGAAGGACCCCAGCCACAGCCGAGAAGGGAACTTCATAGGCAAAAGGTTCTTCTTTCAATCTGGTGGGATCGCCAAGAAATAATCCACTTTGAATTCTTGCCTTCTAATGCAACAATTAATGCTCAAATATACTGTCAGTAATTAGAGCGTTTGAATCAAGCTTTGAGGGAAAAAAGACCTGCTCTAGTGAATCGAAAAGGAGTGATGTTTCATCAGGACAATGCGCGACCCCACACAGCAAGAATCACGTCACAAAAGATCGAAGAACTTGGTTGGGAGAAAATTCCTCATCCCCCATATTCTCCCGATCTTGCTCCTTCAGGCTACCATTTGTTTCGTAGCTTACAGAATCATTAGGAAGAAACAGCTTTTGTAGCACAGGAAGAGGTTAAAACTGGCATTTGTGAGTTCTTCGAATCAAAACCAAAAGAATTTTATAGTAATGGAATTAGTAAGCTTATTAATAGATGGAAGGAAGTCATAGATAATCAGGGAAAATATATTGTTGATTGAATCTGTAATTAAATGTAACATTTGGTCACTTGTTTTCTTTATTCAAAATTCGGACAGAACTTATGGGATAACCTGATACATGTGTTTCTGTCATCTAGTGGTCAATCTTTGGGTCTGGTAGTGACATTCTAATTCTACAGGGACGAACAATAACTGATACCATAGGGACAAACTATCACAATAATCAACAGATATTCTATATCAGCCAATCAATGGGCACCTGATGATGACCAGAGGGTACTTGGCTGAAACATTGTGTCTATAATAACATCTGTATCAACCAAGCTAAGAACAATAGTTTGAAATAATACAAGAATATTGACAAGTACTCATCTCAGGAATGAAATACTAAGAGACACCAGATGAATCTGATTTGTGCTCAGCAAAAATGGAAGACCAGTTTGAAAACCTCTTTAGATTCTCAAAACAAAACTGCTTTCATTTAATCACCACAGAGAACCTTTTCTGCTTGATATCAGCATGGCTGATTCTAAACTCCAGGAGAGCATCACTGTACGACTTGTTGGGCTCAGATTTACCAATGACATGAAGTGAAGCGGCCATATTGAATCAACTGTCGCATCTACTGTATGGAAAATTGGTTCACTGTATCATGCCAGATAATTTTTATTGTCAGAATCCATCTTGCACATTTATAAATCATTCGTCAGAAACATTGAATTTTACTGCCGTATGTGGTCTGATGCTCCTGCTGTATATCTTTAGATTCTCAACAGAGAATGGTAAGTTCTTTGTTGTAATAAAATGTAATATATGTGATTAACACCTTGGTGACAGTTATACAGTTTAAGACTAACATTAAAACTAACAACAGAACAGTATCCTGTGTACAAAGTATTTGCTATAATCTCATGTAAGTGCTTTATGACAAAGGTGTAGCAATCAAGTTCAGTCCTTCATCTCTGAATGTTATCCTTTTTAATTTTACTAGTCTTTAAACATACTAATAAAATAATTATAATCATCACTGATTTCTTATCGTTAAGAAGGGTAATGTCCCCACTATGGTATATACCCTCTTTTTCTATTGTTGAGTGTTTTTGTACACTAGTATTTAATGCTCTTGACAAGAAAGCCCATTGATCTACCAATTTGATTTAAGCTTGCAGTGATGGCATGATCAGATGCATCTGTCTCTACAACAAGAATTTGTTTTACCAATAGAATGTACTATGGCATTTTCTATTTCGACATTCAAATACCTTTTCCCAACAATAGTCCGAATATAAATAGTGTAAAGAATGATAACTCCTCATCCAAGAAATGCAGACAAACATTATTGTCTTCATCTTGATTGTTATAGATGTTATTATAGACACAGTTTCATCAATCAACCAGTAGGCACCTTATGATGACCGCTGGGTTCTTGACCGAAAAGTTGTGCTTATAATAACATCTATATCAACCAAGATCATAATAATAATATTTTTAAATAATACAAAAATATTGACAATTATTCATCTCAGAAAAGAAATATTAAATTATAAAAAGCAGTATGGACTTAAATCAAATATATTTGCGTCCTGGGTATGACGATAGACTACATCCGCGTCCTTGATATGACGATAAACTACGTCCAACAGCAAAGCCTCTGATCAGGAGCGTGGTACCACACCTTAATTGCTGGTGTTCCCAAATGCACTGTTAGGGTCCCAACAAAGTTAACCCCAACAAAAGTAAGGTCAAAACACTAAAAAATTTAAAAAGTAGATTTTAATTTTGCAAAAACATATTAGTAGCAATGAATTTTTGAAGGAAAAAATAATTACCAGCAATACATTTTTGAAAAAAAAAATATCACCAGCAATATATTTTTTGAAAAAGAAATATTACCAGCAATACATTTTCGGAAAAGAAATATATTAGGAGTGATACATTTTTGAAAAAATTATTACCAGTAATAAAAATCTTGTCACCATTAAACAACCCACTGAGGTTGATATGCCGTAAAACAAAATAAACTAAACCAAACTAAATATATTATCAACATTTCAAGGTAAAAAAATAAATAGTTTTACTCACTTACATCACTACACAAAACTTTCATGTCTCGGTACTGACATGATACGTCATCAGGTGATGGTACATAACTAATCTAATAACTATTTATTTAACTAATAACTAATAGATAACTAATCTAATAAATATTTAGTTATGTACCATCACCTGATGATGTCCCATCTCAGTACCGAAACATGATTGTTTTTGTGTAGCGATGTAAAATGTTTATTGTAATTTATTATAACAAAAATATAATAATAATTATATATATATATAGGGTTAATATATATATATATATATATATATATATATATATATATATATAGGGTTAAGTAAATGAAATAACTAGATATTAGCGACCGTATATGCGAGTTCTGGCGTGCATACGCTGGTAAGGAAATAAATAATTACCATATTTAGCCAAGAAGTGTAGACATCATAGTTGCTCAATATGATTAGACAAGATTAGCTAACAAATATTAGGTTGGTGCAAAAATAATGTCGTTTTCTCACATAGCAACATATGTGAGAAAACGACATCATTTTTGCACCAACCTAATATATGTCAATAAATACACATATACCTACGTTTGATGTGCGACCCGAGTTTCGTTGGTTACCCAACTCATCGGGCACAAGATGTAGCTTATATATATATATATATATATATATATATATATATATATATATATATATATATATATTTATATATATATATATATGTGTGTGTGTGTGTGTGTGTAAATGTTTGAGTGTGTGCATTTGTGTGTATGCGCGTGTAACTTGAAAATTATCAGAGTAAGCTTATGCAATAGAAAGTAAATAAAATCAAGTATATCTGGTTAAAAAGGAGAATAACCCCAATGCTCCACTGGCCCGAGGTATTAGCTAGCACCTGTGGGGGTCCCAGCTGGGGTTAAAACACTATGAAGGTGTAAAATTGGGTTTTGGTCCCGGAAGTGCTTTGTAAAAATATTGTTGCCATCATTGAATTTTTGAAGAGAAATTATTGCCCGCTATACATTTTTGAAAACAAAATATCTTGTCGGCATTAAATAACCCATTGAGGTTGATATGTCGTAAAACAAAAGAAAACAAACCAAACCAAATGTTCCACCAAAAACCATCAAAATTTTGGCGCGCAGCTGCAAAACATTACTGTGTCTGTTTTTCCGACATCATTATCCCGTCTTCTTCATTTGAGCCACTTCGTAAAGAATCGAGCTGCGAATTCGAATAGACAACGATTAAAAAGAAATCAACGAAAAATATCGAATAGCGCCATTTTAAAATATATAAAAATGTCCAATAAAATAAATTTCAGTACAACTTAAAATTTTTGACTAGTGTAAATTTAATTAAAGCCTAAAAAAACCCAAGTAAGGAAGTAAAGCCACTAAGTCACAAGGGATTACTGGGCGTGAAAGAATAAGAAAAATGAGAAAAATTATTAACACTTTCACTGCTACTCATTTGCCCAGTGCTGCCCCCACCCGGCCAGCCATTTTTAAAGAAAATGCCAAATTTCAACCTACATATTTTATTACACAGAAAACTGGCAACAATGTGTTTTACAGCATTTCATTTTCATGGATATACCTGGGAATGACTTACCAGATCAGTAATGGGTATACACATGATATCTTTTGAAGCATTGTCCTTTTTGATTTTACGATAGATGGCGCAACGGGACACTCATACCAGCGGTATGCAAAAAATGTAAGTTTCCGTACTTAGCCAGCTGGAGCAAGATAAGAAAAACGATCTCCGTAGTTAGCAGCGGAAGTGTTAAGGAGCAAGAACAATAAAAGAATATAAGTAATGAAGACGGGAGATAACGATTTACATTGCACTTAGATTTTTGAAGATCAAAGTTGGATTGAAAGCATAGCAACAACAAACTCGTGCATACGAGATGCTGGAAGCGAAAATCGCACCGCAGCTCATGACGTCACACATGGCCACGCGAGACTGAAAACGAGAAGTATTACGTATTAACTATCATTGTCCGTGTATTGTTTAATATATTGTAATGTAATTGTCATCTTTGATAATGACTTATGTAAGCCGAAAGCTTATTCTTAAACGCCTATAATTTACAACAGAAGCCATTGGTTTATACCAACGGCTTGCCATATTTAATACTTCGCGTTTTCACACCAACGTTGTCATGTATAACATCATGAGCTGCGGTGCGATTTTCGCTTCCAGCGTCTCGTATGCACGAGTTTGTCGTTGCTTGGAAATCTTCCATATATATATATATATATATATATATATATATATATATATATATACATATATATATATAGTACAGGTAATTGATCCGTTGGTATATAATCCAAGTCGATCATAGTAATATTAAAATTGATCCACAGAGAGAGCTAAATGTATTTATTATAACAGAGCATATCTATTATATACCAGAACTTCCAAATGAATTCAGTCCAGGCCTGAAGAGGACTAGCGGAAGGTTACGCCGATTTGAAATAGGCTATACCAACATGAGGTAATTTTGAATTTTTTGCCGTATATAACACACACACACACACACACACACACACACACACATATATATATATATATATATATATATATACCTTCCTTTTCACAATCCTCCCCATTTTTTAAGGGGAATAGGGTTTTAACCCTTCCTTCCTGTTCAGAAGTGGGTTTCGGATTCCTTCTACATCAACTCCATACTTCTGACATTGCCAACGACCTTCTGAAAATTTATTTACTATTTATTTTATCCTCAATAAGAGTAGGTAGGTTTGCCTATCGTCCGGTTCACACCCCTCTCCGGTGTTTTGAAAGGAGTAGACTTTCATCCCTTGTTTCCTGTTAGAATTGGGTTCCTTCTAAAGTCTTCTCGTTGTCTTTCACTTTCAGTAACCTCTTGCGAGTTAGTGGTATTATCGCCATGCTTGAATTAAATTATATATATATATATATATATATATATATATATATATATATATATATATATATATATATTCAAATCATTCAAATCATACAGCGAGACGATCCTGAGTGAATTAGAAATCTCGATGGCATTTATTATTGATGGACACAGTTTTAAAAACATAACACCGTGATGCTGGTAAACACCGAAAGAAAACTGCAAGAACTTTGAGACAAGCTTAGTAAAGAAAAACCGCATTTCAAAGAAGGCCTCTTGCCATATCCCGTTCCTCTGGCAAAGCCAATAATTACCTACTTAGTCTGATACAACTGATGACACAGGAATATTTTTATTATTATTAGCACACACCGAAAGAAAACTGCAAGAACTTTGAGACAAGCTTAGTAAAGAAAAACCGTATTTCAAAGAAGGCCTCTTGCCATATCCCGTTCCTCTGGCAAGGCCAATAATTACCTACTTAGTCTGATACAACTGATGACACTGGGATATTTATTATTATTATTATTATTATTATTATTATTATTATTATTCTCTGTTTAGTTGGAATATTCTTTCGACTTGTCAAAGATTGGAATTTGCAATCGGTGAACATTACAAACGATAGGTTACGACGTCAACTGTCTTAATATTCATCTCGCAAATGCCTCGGTCTTATATGAATTTTTTTCCAGCCGAAACGTTGATAAGCAAAACAACGATGATGTTAATTGTCTGAATAATTCGTGGAACCATACAACTGTAGCTGTCACCTTTTAGACATTTTTTCCTTGAATGTGGCCCCCATATACAAGACTAAGATAACAGTATCAGATTCAAGAAATAAATCAACATAAATCCTTTACCTGATATTTCAATGAATTCCTCACTGAACTCTTGTACAGTTCCTGCAAGCAAATGGCTCTATTTTCCTTCTCACTGAAAATATGCTTACGCAACAGAAAGAAAATGAAACAAATCTGTGGTTTTGAAAAGCAAAGGGAAAAAAAAGCGTAAAAATCTTGACGCGCAGCTGCAAAAAATATTCCTGTTCATTTTTGCTGACACCTTTCATTTCAATGCCATAGCTCCCTAGCCAAAAAAAAAAAAACTTTCAAAAGTCAAATTCGCTGATTTTAAAATATCTTGGACTCATAATGAGGAAAATGTGTTTGGGGAACTTGATACTCACAGGACGTATTCAAAACAGCGATTAAATTGAAATTACAGGCTGCGATGGATAAATCGTCGCAATTTTATATTTTTAATTTCCCGCATGCACGTTGTTTGTTCTTGATTTTGTCGACTGCAGAGTATAATAGGGTCAGTTGGGCACCGTCTGTGAGAAAAAGAGCACCATAACGCAATTTACTCCGCCAGGAATTTGTAAACGACATGATGTACTGCTTAGCATTTGCGCCGGGAGCTCCAATACGAACATTTCAGAGAGTTTGTGTGTCAATATGAGGACAGTGCAGAGGATTCGGATAGAGTTGGATAAGTGTAATGGTGATTACGAAGGTACGGCAGCCCGAAAACCTCATTCTGATTGTTCTGATAAGAAAAGAAATCCAGAATTGTTTGATGAGGGTTTCATACTTAACACGGTTGCTTACATCAAGTGCCATGAGGAGGTAGTGTGCCGCTAGTCAAGAGGGTCGCTGTTGGAAGACCCTATCTCTGCCAACAGGATTCGGCACCATGCCACACAAGCAGGGGGAATCCAGTCAGGGCTGTAAGACAATATCTGAGACCACATCACACTTTACATGTGGCCACCTAACTCCCCATACTGCAACTCCCTTGTTTATTATGCATGGGGTGCAGTTGAGCGAGAGCCCAAACAAAACTCCTTGTAACACCAATGATGAACTGAAGGCAAGGATTATAGCATCATTCACCAACTTAAACGAGGAGACTGTCCAGAAGAGTTACGGGAGATTCCGATGTAGTCTGGTTTTCTGCGCTTGAAACCAATAGCGACTTTATTGAATAAATTTACTCTTTAGCATTTCAAGATATTTTTATGTCGTTTTGGTAAATATATCTGTTAAAATGAGATATCAGAATTATTTTTGCGCAATTTTTTTAAAAAAAAGGGAATATCCATTTAGGAAGTTCCTTACCAAGAAGCGTGACTTTTTGTAACAACTCAAGGGAGGACTCTTCTCTGATCACTACAATCTTAAACTCTTCCAATATCCTAAACTCTTCAAAATTGTTAACCACTTTCAACAACCATATTCAGTGATCCCGTACCATGATTGATTCTTGGCCCTGGTACTGGATGAACAACTGCAAAAGAACTTTAGCTAACGAGCTTATGTAATTGAATGATATTACAGGGATAGCGAGGTGTAATAAGGCGGCAAACACTGGTTAGAATTGCGAAAGGTATGAAGTGGTGGAGAGCCATAAACAAGATACTTAACGAGAATGTGTAAATAGATAGGGGAACAGGGATTGGGAAGGATAGAAAGAAGACATTGTTTAGAGTTACAAAGTATAGGAAGTTGGGGAGAACTATGGTCAACCTACTTGAAAGGATGTAAATGGATGACAGAATAGAGACTAGGAAGGATAGTAAGGAGAAAACATTGTTTACAGCTACAATGGATAGGAAGTTGTGGAGAGCCATGATCAAGCTGCTTAATGAGAGGGTGTAAGTGGATGGCAGAACAGGGACTAGGAAGGATAGTAAGGAGACATTGTTTAGAGCTACAATGGATAGGAAGTTGTGGAGAGCCATGATCAAGCTGCTTAACGAGAGGGTGTAAGTGGATGGCAGAACAGGGACTAGGAAGGATAGTAAGGAGACATTGTTTAGAGCTACAATGGATAGGAAGTTGTGGAGAGCCATGATCAAGCTGCTTGACGAGTGAATGTAAATGGATGGCAGAATAGGGTCAGCGAGGGATAGTAAGGCAATAAACATTGCTTAGAGTTACGAAGGATAGGAAGCTGTGAAGAGCCATGTTCTGGTCGTACAACGACACATAAGAGGAATGGATAGGGCAAACTATCACTACATTACAAAATATTAAAAGAGCCCTTTCGGTACATCAGAAAACATTACTGTATATAAAAAGCAACCTTGCAGTATAGCTGAAGAAATCACAATTCTGACAATATCCTATATGAAAAACAGCAAAAAATTTAAAAGAAAAAAAAAATCTGGTGGCGACCGCAAAGCAGAAAAAAGGTACCACTGCAGTTTAACAAATTCTTGGGGGTCAAATTCTGTAAACTCAACCAGTAGAAGAAATTTTATGAAGGTTAAAAATTGTGGCTCGGTATTTTTTTTAATACCGTGTTCCTTCAGGACGTAGGCGATCATGGCTCTTCACATTTTCCTTTTCTGCTATTATCTGTGAATTACCATGATTCTTGGAAAATACACCCCTATGCTTTACCGTGGCTTTCTCTATGGTTTTGAATTCAGAGTCGTCCATCTTCTATAATGACTGGCAGTATCAAAATGACGTTTTATTTTCCCTTGACATTGCTATTATTTTAACTACCTTCACTCCTTAGCAATGTTTATTGTTTTAAAAAGCGACGATTAGAATTGTAATAAAGACTCAAAAGAGGAAAGTGAATTTATACATTTTTTGTTCTTGAGAATCTTACTTATTATAAAACGCAGATTGTGTGTGTGTGTGTGTGTGTTCGTTTATATATGGGATCGTATTTCCTACATTTTTCAACCGATTTCAACAAAACTTCACAGGACTACGCAGAATTAGCCGGCGGCGGTTCTGACAGCGCCAAAATTGGAAAAACGCAATTGTTTTTGCACGAAATCAATTTGAAAGCACGGTTAAGGGTATCGCACCCGGCCGGAAGTTACTGCCGGCTACTCAAATGTCTGAATGCCATTAATTTCCGGTGACTCAGCTTTTCTTTTTTCAGAGAACGATACACAAAAAGTAAAACAAATGAAAGCTAAACATACACAAGTCCTCCTAACTAAAAATAATAACCGGAAACTACTTTAAATACACATGGTGTCCAAATGAAACCCATGTGTACAGTCAAAATGCGGAAGTTGATTTTTAGTCATCAACCAAAAGATATAGCCAACCGGCTACGATGCTAACTGCAGCCGACATAAATACAACCGATTTCTTGGCTCCAGGGTAGATCGACGTGCTCCCCTTCCTTGGCGGGGTGTATGCGCACTATTTATCATCTCTCAGTTGCGTCTCTGTCCTTGAACAGAGTGCGCTCAGGGGCTTCTCTGTTTAAGGAGGGAGGGGCAACTGAGAAAATAATACTGAAGAGGTGCCCAGCTCTGGGGGAACAGCTACCCGAGGCCGCGTCCTCCCATTGCACAAGAGGGAGTGATCGGTGCTCGCACCGAGGCCAGCGCAACCGACGGTTGCAGGGGCTGAGGGGAATTTTTGTCCCTGCCCGAGTGTACGCGCTCGGCTCCCCACATTAATCCGACCTTGTGTCACATCTCATTCTCGTGGGGGAATGAGTAAATACCAGAGCGACGTACTCCCCCTCTCACCTTCCCCTGGCCAACCCTCGTGGAAAATAAACTTCCACATCTCAAGTGTTAATAAAAGCAAAGCATGTCAGATTTATAAAGATTTCCTATTTGTCCCTTATCCTATCATTCTCTTTCATTCCTATCTATATTTGATCTTAATTCACATATATATATATATATATATATATATATATATATATATATATATATATATATATAAACAGATGCAAACTATGCCTGGAAGAAAAAAATTAAAATAATTAAATACAAGCCAGGTATTGAACCGGAGAAATTAAATTATACTTAAATGTCATCATAAAAATAATTTTACATAGTCTTAAAAATAGACATTTATTTTGCATCAAACCCTGAAAAATATATATTAGGTTTGTAACTATGTAAGTTTATATATATGTATGTATATATGTATGTATGTGTGTATTGTATATGTGTGTATCTATCTATTACTTTTATTACTATTATTATTACTTTAAATATATTATATATATATATATATTTTATTACTATTAAATGATGTTGATGTTTAAATGAAAAGTTTTATCTATAAAATTTTCCCTTACTGCAATATTCTCAAAAAAATCTAAAGTAGGATCTTTAATGTAATCGGTACTGAATTAGATTCTTGACTTCAGCCGCTTTCTCACAGACGTGATGTGGCTTCCCTCTGTCTTTTCTACAAATATTTTCATGGCTACTGCAATGATGAGCATTTTTCCCTGGTGACCTGACTACATGAATTTAAGTGTACTACTAGATTGGCATCTAGGTCCCAACTTTTTACTGTTAAAATAGTTAAATGTAACCGCCCTTCTAACAGTTTCTTTCCTTGCACTTCTCCATATTGGAAATCCATTCCTCTCACTTGCTTCCCTGATAACTACAATCATCAAAAACCTAAATGCATTATCAGTCACCATGTTTTGTTGCGTTGATATCTGTTCTTTTTTCCTTTCTTCGATCCCCACACTTTTCTCTCATTTTCACTCTCCATAACCCCCTGTGTGATAATGGCACTTCTGACTTGCTTGGAGTGAAATGCTTAAAAACAGAAAAAAAAACATTGAATATAAAATAATTAGGGTACTGACAAAAGCATCTACCACAATCAAAGGTAAAGCTCTCCCTACCAACAGCTAAAATAATTAAAAAAAAGTGCTCAATACAATATATATATATATATATATATATATATATATATATATATATATATATATATATATATATATATATAAGGCAGGATGTGTGTGTGTGAGAGTGTGTGTGTGTGCGTGTAACGAATACACAGCCGCAATTTTCGACGGATTTGCACCAAAATTTACATGCACATGCTCCAAGTTCGCGGTAACGCCAAGACTGACTGTGCATTTCCCAACTCCCATCAGTAGTGGAAATAATCGACTTTTTTCAGGTTTCTACCACAGTTTCCATGTAGTTTGCGGCCATTTTCTACTGGCCAGAGTGAGAGCCTATAGCTGGCTGCCACGAATAGGCAGGAAGATTCTATTGGCCAGCGTGAGAGCCAACAGCTGACTGACACGAATGTTAACTAGCATGCTAGCATGCAAAAAAATCAATAGACATGTAGCAACATCAGCACGGCAAAGGGCACTCCCTTAAAGGTAAGGAAGGGCAAAAATATTTTAAGTCAAGTGATAGCGATTGCTGTATGAGTCCTACAATTTTTGAAATAAATACGAAAACAATTCTTTATTCATAAATTTATAAATATTTAATAAATTATTAAAATATGTGAACCAAATATAAAGAAATTCTTATTATTTACCATTTTATAAAGTTTCAGTCGATTGGCAATTTAGCTGATTCTTTGCCAATCGGTTGAAACTTTATAAAATAGAGAATAAAGAATACATTATGAAATGGACAAAGTCCGACAATTATTTTAAGACAATTCGGAGGACGAATATTTTCTATGAAGATTTCTCGGACATTCAGGCCGGTAAATGTTATTTAATGCTGTTTATTATAAACAGAGCATTTACTTAAATACTTGTATCTATAAAAAGAATGTATAAACATAAAAAAATGTCTTAGAATAAAGAATCTAACTAATAAATAATGTTTATTATATTTGTTGTCAATTCTCCTGAACAAAGAAAATGTATGAATTTACTTTTATATATTTAGGTTTTATTAAAAATCTAATCATTGCTTTTATAAGAATAAACGGTGAATTTGCAGTATAGGAACCTCGCTCAGTTTCTATAAAACTTTCCCATGATAGTTACATTTGCACTATTTACATTATTCGGTTTATTGCCCTCATCTTTGTCGCCATGTTTATCACAACGTTTCGGCCGTTGTACGCTCCGGCCTTCTTCAGGTGGTTGGAATATGACCTGAACCCTTTATTTCCTCACTGGGGTAGACTATTTTAGTTCCACGTACCATGTCTAATGGATGTCAGTTATCTCCTGTTTATTCCCGTCTGAAAGTTCTCCACTGCCTTAATTAGATATTGAACTCGCACTCTTTGGGTCCTGTCACTAGATCTAACTAACGCTTTTATCCACTGTGCCATGTGTCCTTGAGGCGTTAGTTAGATAATGCCATTAAGACGCAAGGGGCTCCTGTGAATGAAAGAAAATGAAAAGACTTTAGGAGCTGAAAGTCTAATCCTAAGCAGGGAACAAGTGATTAACGTCTACTCCTGTTCAAAAGACCAGAGAGGAGTGTGACCCGGACTATAGACGAGCAAGGGAATAGAACCAAATCCGTCTCTTCTTGAGTTTGTACTTCATTTGTTTAGTTTATCATCTGTTGAACATCTGTCTAACATCTGTTTATACGGTTATAAATTTAAGTCGTGTTTTATCTTAATGCGCTTCTTTTAGGAATGTGCCTATAAGCATACCAATGAACACTCTTGGCGTGAATGTAACGTCAATTTTGACAACAATTTCAGGTCCCTGGTGAGGTGGGGGGCTCAGGTAACCTTGACCTTTGAACAGATTGATCTTACGATTAGGTAATCAGGTTAATCTTTTAGAAATAAGGGCGCTTAACAGCGTGATTACCGAATAATGGACGCCTAAGCAGGATGGGGAAAATATGAAATCGTGGTTGGTGGACGGGTGACCAATAACCTACATTTATCATTAAGCTTTTACAAGTACAAAAGAAATAAGTGTCAACTCTGTGCATCCGTACAGAACTCCACACGCATTGATAACACTTGCATTTTCTCTACTCAGAAGTTAAAATAAATTAAGCTGGAATGTTTTTTTTGTGTCAATTTAACACAAATATTTTTCTTTGCTTTGATGAATTTTTTTTTTTAAGCGTTTCACCCCAAGCAAGGCGAGAAGCCACTAGGACGCAATGGGTTACAGAAAATTTGGAGCAAAGTCAGATAGGAGTGATAGAAGAAAGGATGAGGAGAAGGGTAGTGGATAGATCAAGGTAACTGGAGATGTCGATTGACATTACATTTGAATAGCTGGAGATTATAGTTCTCAAGGAAACTGGAATAGGGAAGGGAGTTCCACAGGCGAGAGGTGTGAGACATGAAGCTATTGGAGTAGAAGAGACGGCTACATTTAGGAATTTCGACAGTGAAGTTGTGAGAGCAGGATGCCAGCCTCGTAGGGCGCTTGAACTCATGAAGTCTGGCAACCAGCGAATGCAGCTCCTCGGAGCAATTGCCATGAAAGTATTTGTAAAACAGACAGAGAGAGGCGACGGCACGTCTGTGAGAGAGTAACTGTAGACGAGATGCCAGAGCAGGGCCAATTATATTGCATACCCGCCTCTGGAGCCTATCAAGAACCCCCAAGGCAAACAGAAGGGGCTCCAGACCATATATGGCAGCAATAATATCCTAAACCTAGATAACTAGTGGAGGCTATATTTTATTCTTCCGCTATGTGCTGTGTTCCTTCAGGACGTGGGCGTTCACGGTTGTCCCCAACTTCTTTTTTTTTAGCTCTTATCAATGTTTCTCTTTTTGATATCTCTTCTAATCCCTGTTCTGCCAAACCATTTACACGAGCTCGTTAGGTAGGTTATTCACCGTTTTCCTTCATCCCACATGCCTTTAATATGTCCTTTGAGTGTTAAATTTTCCAAGCTCTCTTTCCTATTTTAAATCTTTATAACCTGAGGTAGAGCATCTTTTACAGGTACAGAAAATGGTTTCGGTGAACCGACCTCAAATTGCGACCAAATCTATTAACTCAATATGGCAATTCTTTCTTTTCTCTTGATGTGGCATGTCAACTCTGTGCATCTGTACAGCAATCCATACGCATTGATAACATTTTCATTTTCTCTACTCAAAAGTTAAAATAAATTAAGCTGGAATGTTTTTTTAAGTCAATTTGACACAAATATTTTTCTTTGCTTCGATGAAAATTTTAAGCGTTTTACCCCAAGCTAGATACGTAGACGATCCTCGCTGACCACCTATCTCAACCCCTTGCAGCTCTCAGCAACCTCCTTCTCTCTGCTAGCTCCCACAGACCACGTTCTGTCAACCACTTGCTTAAGGCCGCTAGAAGAGTCGTAAGTCCAGGTCGTCACAAATCCACTCGTCAATCTCTCGTCTGCTGCCACCCCAACCTCCCACTTTTGTTCTCTGCTATTGACTTGATATGCATTCGGTACATACATTATTGCGTGGCACGCACATCCTGGTTACTGCATCAACCCTGTAGCCAGCAAATTAAGGTAGCCAGCACATCCGGGTTATTCCATCAATCCTGTAGACAGGACATCGGGTTATTCCAGCAAATCTGTAGCCTGCACATCCTGGTTATTCCATCAATCCTGTAGGCAGCACATCCTGGTTATTCCATCAATCCTGTAGCCAGCACATCCTGGTTATTCCATCAATCCTGTAGCCAGCACATCCTGGTTATTCCATCAATCCTGTAGCCAGCACATCGGGTTATTCCATCAATCCTGTAGCCAGGCACATCCGGGTTATTCCATCAATCCTGTAGCCAGCACATCCGGGTTATTCCATCAATCCTGTAGCCAGCACAGCCGGGTTATTCCATCAATCCTGTAGCCAGCACAGCCGGGTTATTCCATCAATCCTGTAGCCAGCACATCCGGGTTATTCCATCAATCCTGTAGCCAGCACATCGGGTTATTCCATCAATCCTGTAGCCAGCACATCCTGGTTATTCCGTCAATCCTGTAGCCAGCACATCCGGGTTATTCCATCAATCCTGTAGCCAGCACATCGGGTTATTCCATCAATCCTGTAGCCAGCACATCCTGGTTATTCCATCAATCCTGTAGCCAGCACATGCGGGTTATTCCATCAATCCTGTAGACAGCACATCGGGTTATTCCATCAATCCTGTAGCCAGCACATCCGGGTTATTCCATCAATCCTGTAGACAGCGCATCCTGATTATTCCATCAATCCTGTAGCCAGCACATCCTGGTTATTCTATCAACCCTGTAGCCAGCACATCCGGGTTATTCCCTCAATCATGTAACCAGCACATCCTGGTTATTCCATCAACCCTGTAGCCAGCACATCCTGGTTATTCCATCAACCCTGTAGCCAGCACATCCTGGTTATTCCATCAATCCTGTAGCCAGCACATCCTGGTTATTCCATCAACCCTGTAGCCAGCACATCCTGGTTATTCCAGCAACCCTGTAGCCAGCACATCCTGGTTATTCCATCAATCCTGTAGCCAGCACATCGGGTTAT
Source organism: Acanthosepion lycidas (assembly GCA_963932145.1). Lineage (NCBI taxonomy): Eukaryota > Metazoa > Mollusca > Cephalopoda > Sepiida > Sepiidae > Acanthosepion > Acanthosepion lycidas. The sequence goes on from OZ010604.1 coordinate 53,956,390, forward strand.
TTCATCAATCCTGTAGACAGCGCATCCTGGTTATTCCATCAATCCTGTAGCCAGCACATCCTGGTTATTCTATCAACCCTGTAGCCAGCACATCCGGGTTATTCCCTCAATCATGTAACCAGCACATCCTGGTTATTCCATCAATCCTGTAGACAGCGCATCCTGGTTATTCCATCAATCCGGTAGCCAGCACATCCTGGTTATTCCATCAATCCTGTAGCCAGCACATCGGGTTATTCCATCAATCCTGTAGTCAGCACATCCGGGTTATTCCATCAATCCTGTACACAGCGCATCCTGGTTATTCCATCAATCCTGTAGCCAGCACAACCTGGTTATTCCATCAAACCTGTAGCCAGCACATCCGGGTTATTCCATCAATCCTGTAGCCAGCACATCGGGTTATTCCATCAATCCTGTAGCCAGCACATCCAGGTTATTCCATAAATCCTGTAGACAGCGCATCCTGGTTATTCCATCAATCCTGTAGCCAGCACATCCTGGTTATTCTATCAACCCTGTAGCCAGCACATCCGGGTTATTCCCTCAATCATGTAACCAGCACATCCTGGTTATTCCATCAACCCTGTAGCCAGCACATCCTGGTTATTCCATCAACCCTATAGCCAGCACATCCTGGTTATTCCATCAATCCTGTAGCCAGCACAGCCGGGTTATTCCATCAATCCTGTAGCCAGCACAACCTGGTTATTCCATCAATCCTGTAGCCAGCACATCCTGGTTATTCCATCAACCCTGTAGCCAGCACATCCTGGTTATTCCATCAATCCTGTAGCCAGCACATCCGGGTTATTCCATCAATCCTGTAGCCAGCACATGCGGGTTATTCCATCAATCCTGTAGACAGCACATCCTGGTTATTCTATCAATCCTGTAGACAGCACATCGGGTTATTCCATCAATCCTGTAGACAGCACATCGGGTTATTCCATCAATCCTGTAGACAGCACATCCTGGTTATTCCATCAATCCTGTAGCCAGCACATCCTGGTTATTCCATCAATCCTGTAGCCAGCACATCCTGGTTATTCCATCAATCCTGTAGCCTGCACATCCTGGTTATTCCATCAATCCTGTAGACAGCACATCCGGGTTATTCCATCAATCCTGTAGCCAGCACATCCTGGTTATTCCATCAATCCTGTAGACAGCACATCCTGGTTATTCCATCAATCCTGTAGCCAGCACATCCGGGTTATTCCATCAATCCTGTAGACAGCACATCCGGGTTATTCCATCAATCCTGTAGACAGCACATCGGGTTATTCCATCAATCCTGTAGACAGCACATCCGGGTTATTCCATCAATCCTGTAGCCAGCACAACGGGTTATTCCATCAATCCTGTAGACAGCACATCCTGGTTATTCCATCAATCCTGTAGACAGCACATTGGGTTATTCCATCAATCCTGTAGACAGCACATCCGGTTTATTCCATCAATCCTGCAGACAGCACATCCTGGTTATTCCATCAATCCTGTAGCCAGCACATCGGGTTATTCCATCAATCCTGTAGACAGCACATCGGGTTATTCCATCAATCCTGTAGACAGCACATCCGGGTTATTCCATCAATCCTGTAGCCAGCACATCCGGGTTATTCCATCAATCCTGTAGCCAGCACATCGGGTTATTTCATCAATCCTGTAGCCAGCACATCGGATTATTCCATCAATCCTGTAGACAGCACATCGGGTTATTCCATCAATCCTGTAGCCAGCACATCGTGTTATTTCATCAACCCTATAGCCAGCACACCCTGGTTATTCCATCAGTGCTGTAGCCAGCACATGCGGGTTATTCCATCGATCCTGTATACAGAACATCATGGTTATTCCATCAACTCTGTAGCCAGCATATCCGGGTTATTCCATCAATCCTGTAGACAGCACATCGGGTTATTCCATCAATCCTGTAGACAGCACATCCGGGTTATTCCATCAATCCTGTAGCCAGCACAACGGGTTATTCCATCAATCCTGTAGACAGCACATCCTGGTTATTCCATCAATCCTGTAGACAGCACATCGGGTTATTCCATCAATCCTGTAGCCAGCACGACCGGGTTATTCCATCAATCCTGTAGACAGCACATCCTGGTTATTCCATCAATCCTGTAGACAGCACATCGGGTTATTCCATCAATCCTGTAGACAGCACATCCGAGTTATTCCATCAATCCTGTAGCCAGCACATCCGGGTTATTCCATCAATCCTGTAGCCAGCACATCCGGGTTATTCCATCAACTCTGTAGCCAGCACATCCTGGTTATTCCATCAACTCTGTAGCCAGCACATCCTGGTTATTCCATCAATCCTGTAGCCATCACATTCGGGTTATTCCATTAATCTTGTAGACAGCACATCCTGGTTATTCCGTCAACCCTGTAGACAGCACATCCGGGTTATTTCATCTGCCTTTTTCTGATCAAAGTTTTCCCCGGTTTTTATTTGTAGCAAAAGAGCAAATGGCATCAGCAGGCTCATGCCTTCTACCTTTTTGAAGGTAAGTGGATTTCTTCTACACTATTAAGCCTGGGCCCATCTCTACTTCGCCAGCAATGGATTAAACACCAGGGTAGACCGGAGTCATAGAACTTTGGGTGGCAACCAGTCTAAGTCAAATAAAACTCTTTGGGAAGGCAATAATACAGCTCTTCTTCTTCCCCGACCTAGGCAGTGGATTAGATAATGGGGTAGATTTAGCTCTCTAAACTTCGTTGGCAACAAGTCTAAGAGAAAGAAAGCTCCGACTTCCAAGCCATGAACAAAGGATCCGAAAACAACCTTACTATTTTTTATTGCTTCAAATGTTATTACGGCGGATATTTCGTATTGAATTAGACGCCACGTTCTTATTTATCAAACAGTGTGCATTACATTTATCGGCTTGCATATTCAGTAATTTTAGTAAAGAAAAAGACGCTGTCACTAAGGATCGAACCTGCGACTTCCTTTGTAAGAGAAACCGCTGTTTAGATCAAGCGGTCTTTACCGCTCGGCCCAGCCTAGGACATTCCCGCGGCAAGCCAGCTGCTGTTTTCCCTTTTGTAAGGAGGCACATCAGATTCACCCACGTTGTTTTCACGAAATCTTCACATCTGCTCAGTTTCGTATTCGAAATGTAAACAAAGCAATTTCTAAAGGATTAATGGTTTTACTTTATTTTTATTACTTCAAACGCTATTTTGTATCGACTATGACAGGGGCGACCAGATTTGTTTCATATAAGTGCGAAATACGTTCAGAATGTTTGAGTATCACGAGACATGAACAAAATTAACACATGTTTTCGTTACATGTACATTAACATTAAACATACTTTTTAATACAATGGGGTCTCACTTCATACCAGTAAATAATTAAAAAGCTTGAAATATTTTTTTTTCTTATTTCCTTTTTATATTAACTGCGAAGAAAAAAAAGAACTCAGCCAACATATTTTCACAAGCCGCATGTTAAGGATCAAAGAGCCGCATATATAGCTCGCGAGCCGCGGTTTGGCCATCCCTGCATAAATAACAATTGAAGTAATAAAAAAATGTCTGAATAGAAATAAAAGCATTAATCCTTTAGAAATTTTCTATTTATCCCTCCCAAAAGGTTTAAAACAGTTAACAGATAATAAAGAGTGGGAATCAGTGGAAAGCTACGATCGCCTACGTCCTGAAGGAACATTGTATTTCAAAGAAAGGAATATCTGATTCAGCTGCATTTATTTATGCCATTTCCTTTCGTTCCCAAGATTTTGGTTTTCGATCTCGTTTTCTCCATGCCCCCCCCCCCACCTTCCCGCTAACAATTAGCTTTCTTGCGTCACTTTTATGGAGCCACATGCAAGGGTTCACCAGCACGTGATTTTCACGAGGAATATCCTTTAAGCTTTTTTGTAAGGACATATGAACTGACTGCCGCTTTGTTAAATCGAACAAAAATGTCGTAATACAGTTTTCTTTCTCTTATTATCAAAAGGCGTTGTGAATTTCTTTTCTTTACTTTTCTTTCCTTTTCTTTTTTTTTTTTTTAATATTCCCAGCCGATTTACAAAATTGACCACGCTCATATTGCTCAGATCGCAAACCGGAAATTAAAAAATCGATTTTTTTTTTCTAACCAATTAACTAGCAATCATCGATCAGTAACATATGAATAGCGTGGATGTGCATAAATAAAAAAAAATAAACTAAAGTAAATATTGTACAGCGAAAGACGAAAAAAAATATAAGTATTATTATAGATTTTATTCGTGGAAAGTGCTCAGACGAACTACATTCTTTAGACATTATTTACATTATTCGGACTATTGTCCTCATCTTTGTCGCCATAATTATTACAACGTTTCGGCCGTTGTACGCTCCTCTGGCACGGTAGATAAAGGCGTTGGTTAGATCCAGTGACAGAACCCAAAGAGCGTGAGTTCAATACGCGGTTAAGGCAGTGAAGAACTTTCAGAGGGAAAATTAACAGGAGATAACTGATAACTGACATCCATTAAACATGGCACGTGGAACTAGAACTAGCGAAATAAAGGGTCCAGTTCGACATTCCAACCACCTGTAGAAGGCAGGAGTGCACAACGGCTGAAACGTTGTAATAAATATGGCAACAAAGATGAGGAAAATAGTCCGAATAATGTAAATAATGTACATAATACCTCATCTCAGAAATATAGACAGATACTGAAAGACCGAAACGTTGTAATAAATATGGTGACAAAAATGAGGACAATAGTCCGAATAATGTAAATAATATACATAATAACTCATCTCAGAAATATTGACAGATACTGACAAACCGAAAGTTGTAATAAATATGGCGACAACAATTAGGACAATAGTCCGAATAATGTAAATAGTGTACATAATACCTCATCTCATAAATATAGACAGATACTGAAAGACCGAAATGTTGTAATAAATATGGCGACAAAGATGAGGACAATAATCCGAATAATGTAAATAATGTACATAATATCCCATCTCAGAAATATAGACAGATGCTGTAAGGCCGAAACTTTGTAATAAATATGGCAACAAAGATGAGGACACTAGTCCGAATAATGTAAATAATATACATAATACCTCATCTAAGAAATATAGACAGATACTGAAAGGCCGAAACGTTGTAATAAACATGGCAACAAAGATGAGGACACTAGTCCGAATAATGTAAATAATGTACATAATACCTCATCTCAGAAATATAGACAGATACCGAAAGGCCGAAACGTTGTAATAAATATGGCAACAAAGATGAGGACACTAGTCCGAATAATGTAAATAATGTACATAATACCTCATCTCGGAAATATAGACAGATACATTCTTTAGCTTCACCACTCATAACCTACACGTCTAGAACCTGCCATAGTGCAAACCTTTTAGCGAATCACCCTTTTCCATTTATGAGAAGTAAATCCCACTCGGGCATCTTCTTCCCACGGATCACTGCTATCTGGAACGCAATCCCACGAGGATGTTTTCCTTATAATTACAATACGCTAGACCCGCAATTTCATGTACACTGTAGCGAACCACCGTCATTCTCTGCGTATTCCCCTGGTCAGATGTAACTTCCACTTGAACGTCTTCCAATGAACCGCAGCTTTGTTGAACCAACATCCAAGAGCATTACTACAAACTTAACCTGTTCAAGTCTAAGGTTACCCGTTATCTTCCCCACATATTTGCCTTTTAATCTACAACCCTCTACCTCGATTGGTGCCTTGTACAGAATGAACCTCACTGTAAAAAAAAATACAGAGAATGTTAGAAAAAGGTAATAATAAATAAATGATAATTATAACATTCTTCTTCTATCTACCGTTTGCATTCAGGACACGCGCTATTCATGGCCTGCCACAACCTCCTCTCTATTGTAGCTTTTTAACTTTTGGAGCCTAAACTCAACCCATACCTTGTATATACGATCTATCGTTAAAGATGCATACAATTATATTCAAAATATATTTAGTTGAAGCCATACAATTCTGTTCAATATATTTAGATCTCGGTATTAAATAACTCATAGAGGTGTTGATATGCTGCGAAACAAAATCAACCAACCAAAATCCAAATATTTAGATTTCGACATGAAATAACCCATAGAGGTGTTGATATGCCGCGAAACAAAATCAACCAACCAAAATCCAAATATTTAGATTTTGACATGAAATAACCCATAGAGGTGTTGATATGCCGCGAAACAAAATCAACCAACCAACAAACTTGTCAATGCCAAAATAATCTAAAGCTGCCAGCATTTCTATTACAATTCTGGTTCTGCTGCTTTGCTTCTATTTAATTTTGGCAGTTCTAATTCTGATTCCTTGATATTTCCATCCTGTGTATGACGTTAAACTACATCCGGGTCCTGGGTAAGACAATGTACTACATCCAACAGGAAGGCCTCTGATCAGGAGGTTTTGAGGAGCGTAGAACCACCTCTTAATTGCTGGTGTTCCCAGGTCCACCCTGACCCGGAGTGGTAGCACCTGTTAGGGTCCCAGCTATGGGCAAATAGTTAACTCCCAGTCTAGCCCGCGTCCTGGGTATGACGATAAACTACATCTGAATCCATAGGTATGACGATAAACTACATCCGAGTCTATGGGTATGATGATAAACTACGTCCAACAGAAAGGCTGTTTTTGGAAAAATAATGTTGCTGGCTATACGTTTTTGGAAAATAGTATTACCAGCTGTACTTTTTTGAAAAAATAATATTATCAGCTATACATTCTTGAAAAAATAATATTGCCAGTTATATGTTTTTTTAAAAAAAAATATATTACCAGCTATACGTTTTTTTTTTTTTAAATAATATTACCAGCTATACATTTTTGGGAAAATAAGCAATATATTTTTTGAAAAAAATGTATATATTACCAGCTAAACATTTTTTGAAAAAAAAAAAAATATTACCAGTGATACATATTTGAAAGAAAATCATTTACAGAAATAATTTTTTTTGAAGGAAAAATTTTACCAGAAATAGATTTTTTGAAGGAAAAATATTACCAACAATAAAAATTTTGTCGGCATTAAATGACCCAATGAGGTTGATATGCCGTAAAACCAAAACAAACCAAACCAAATATTTGATATTTCTGTATATTGCCGGTTGTTCTCTGTCGTAGTTGAAGAGTTCTCTCTTCCACTACGAAAGAGAACATTTCTGAAATATTTTTCTTTCTCTATTATCAGTGTTCTATCCTTGAATTCTATGCATCCTGTTGATGAATATGTCTTTTGTCTTATTAGATCTCACATTTATAAGCATATCTCCTTATCTGTAATATTCTTTCTATTTCTGCACATTTTTCGTTGAGCCACTCCTCTTTAGCCTGCCTGCATTTGTTCCTAATTTCTTTATGCAGAGTCCTATATTATGTTTCGTATCTTGGTACTATTTTTGTCTCCTTTTGATCATGTCGAGAAGTTCATATCATCCATCCTTTTTTTCGTTATCTATTTTACTTTGGGATGATCTCGATTGCTGATATTACTAAATCTTCTCTTAATGTGTCCCACTTCGAATTTCCATTCTCATGTTGTCAAATCGTATCTACTTTTAAGGCTGTCTATATATTTCTCCTTGACATTTAGGGTCAATCAGAAGTCTGCCGTATCGCAATGTGGATGCTGCCTTCGCCTTCTTCAATTTCCCTAGTTTTAATTTCTGTGGTTTACGCATTGGAAGGTAGTCGCTCCCACAGTTGGCGCTGGGTATGTTTTGCAGTGTAAACTGTATTTCTGAATCTGTTATTTGAGAGTTATATAGTCAGTTTGGTTTTTCCTCTCTCCTCCTCGGCTTCTCTATGTCTATAAACGTCTTCGGTGTTCTTGAAACCAGGTGTTGGCTATACCTGATCATTTCCTGTGCACCATTGGACATATCTTTCTTTCGTGTTCATTACGAGATACTAGTCGAAATTTGCCAACTTTGAAGTAAGTTTAAGATAAGGCAATAAATATTAGGTTATTGCAAAAATAATGACGTAATGATGTCGTTTTTTGACGTATTTTTAACGTCAAAAAACGACATTATTACGCCATTATTTTTGCACCAACCTAATAATAATAGTGACAATAATTACAATAATGAAATTTTGAAAGATAAAAAAAAAGCCTAAAATATTATGAAAAAAAAAAAAAAGTTAACTCTAAAGTTGGGCATTAGCGTTATGACTTTTTGTGTAACTATATTCTTGTCATAAATCTTTATTTTTCTTTTTTCTTTTTTTAAGCGTTTCACCCCAAGCAAGGCGGGAAGCCACTAGCACGCAAGGGGTTACAGAGAATTGGAGCGAGAGCAAATAGGAGTGATAGAGGAAAAGATGAAGAGAAGGTTAGGGGATAGATCAAGGCATCTGGAGACGTCGATTGACATTACATTTATCATAGATGGAGATTATAGCCACCAGGAAAACAGAAAAAGGGGAGGGAGTTCCCCAGGCGAGAGTTGCGAGACATGAACCTATTGAAGTAGAAGAGACGGCTACATTTAACAGTTTCGACAGTGAAAGGGTGAGAGCGAGATGTCAGACTAGTAGAACGCTTAAATTCATGAAGTTTGGGAACCGGCGAAAGCAGCTCCTCGGAGCAATGAAAGTATTTGTAAAAAAGACAGAGGGAGGCGATGGCACGTCTGTGAGAGAGCGATTGCAGACGAGATGCCAGATCAGGGCCAATTACGTTGCATATCCGTCTCTGTATCTTATCAAGAACCTTGAGAAAAACAGAAGGGGCACCCAACCATATATGGCAGCAATACTCCATGCAAAATCGTTCAAAAATAATGAAAAATGTATTAATTTATTTTAGTTCTTGAAAGAGGTCACCCTCCAAACCGAAAATTCGATTTTACCATGTACGCAATAAAGGCAAAAAATTAGATTATTTCAGAAGCTTTATTATTGAATTTTCCAAATTATTTTTATATTTGTATATAATTCTTAAACATAACATGAAGGATACATATATGCAGTCGAAATATTTTTATCTACTCTGAGTGTTAAAAAATATTGCAAGTGTTATATCAATCATTTTGTTTTTAATAATAATAATAATAATTTTCTTTCATTATATAATATTATTATGGAATCAGGCGAGGTAGAACTGATAAACTGTGTTGAAGATAAAGTTAGCCTAGGTGAGGCCTTAACATATTAAACACAGTGCCTTCTTGGCCTCACGTTTTCCAACGACTTGAGATTGAACAACTGCATTGAATCAATATCTGCATTTACAGCGATGAAAATCGTTTCAGTATCGTGCTATAAGGTTTTTTTTTTCTCGTCAGAGTCCATCTTACACATCTACAAATCTATCATTCGTCTATGCATTAGATATTGTTTCCATATCTGGTCTGGCTCCCCTGCTGTTCATCTCAAGTTTCTTGACAAAATCCAAAGAAGGATCTGCAATTTAATCCGTCCTGACATGACATCTTGACCTCAGTCACTCTCTCTTAAACGTGACGTGGCTTCCCTCAGTCTTTTCTATAAATATTTTCATGTCAACTGTTCTGATAATGACCTTAAATGAATTTAAGCGTGCTACTAGATTGACATCTAGGTCCCACCCTTTTAATATTGAAATAGTTAAATGCAACCATCACTTCTACTCCAGCATTTTATTTTCTCGAATTTCCTCTTAATTGCTTCCCTGATAATTACAATCTTCAAAAAAATTAAATGCAACGTCAGTCGCCATCTTCTCTTGCCTTGATCCTGTTCTTCTTTTATCCCATCCTCAATCTACACTATATACAGTCTTTTCCCTCATTTTCACGCCCTGTAAACCCCCTGCATGGGGTGAAATGCTTTAAAAAAGATGGTGTAGCTCAATTTCCGGTGCCATTTTGTCGACGACAACGAAACAACGTGGAAGCGTTGACTGATGAGGTGAGCGGCATAATCGACTAAACGAGATGTGACTTGATGCTATGTTTCCCACCACTGTGTGGCCACCATTTTTTTTCTAGCGCCAATGGCCTCCATCTTGTCTATATTTTCTAATCTCTACCATTCGGTGGTCAAATGATGTTCAGTACTGTTTGTGCCCCATGGCTGTCATCACTACACTCGTCTCAGGTACATTTTTAGACTATTTGCCTACAAGGCCACACATACGTCAACGGCTGAGTGATTATCTGCAATGGTGGGAGGGGGAATCCATCCAGTTTACTGTTGCTTCTGATGGATAACAACAGACCAGACGACAAAACGGGGACGACCGAAAATACCGTGAATCTATTAGTTAAATACTAGTGTGCATCAGTTTTTAAATATGATCACTCATTATCAAAAATCTAGGAGATGGGACATTGAGAGGGATTCCTTCTACTTGAATCAGAGCAAACATGTATATATGTATGTACGTATATATATATATATATATATATATATATATATATGTGTGTGTGTGTGTGTGTGTGTGTGTGCGTGTGTGTAGTACGCGCGTGTATGCGTACGCGTTTGTGTAAGTTAATGAGTCCGCGACCTACTTATAATAGAAAGAGAGAGAGAGGGGGGGGTCCTGGGAGATGAACAGACTGAGATAGAGAGAGAGAGATAAAAGAGCAATAGAGAGAGAGAGAGAGAGTAATATACATATGAACAGACTGAAATAGATGAATAGAGTGAGACGGAGATAGATAGATAGATAGAAAGATAGATAGATAGAAAGATAGATAGATAGATAGATAGATAGATAGATAGATAGATAGATATGAAAAGACATAGATAGATAGATAGATAGATAGATAGATAGATAGATAGATAGATATGAAAAGACAGAGATAGATAGATAGATATGAAAAGATAGAGATAGATAGATAGATAGATAGATAGATAGATAGATAGATATGAAAAGACATAGATAGATAGATAGATAGATAGATAGATAGATAGATAGATATGAAAAGACAGAGATAGATAGATAGATAGATAGATAGATAGATAGATAGATAGATAAGAATGAAAAGACACATATGAACATAGATATGAACAGATAGATATGAAAAGACAGAGATAGATAGATAGATAGATAGATAGATAGATAGATAGATAGATAGATAGATAGATAGATAGATAGATAGACTGAGAGAGATGGAGAGAAACAACGGTAGATAAACATGTAGATCCTTTCTTTTTATTAATCATGAAGTTAAACATGAAAAACTTGTCATTTCATTTAACGCGCCTCAAGATTAATAACAGGCGAACTGAGATATTAATTGACGGGCCGACATCGAACGAAATGAGGAAAAACATTAAAAGAAGAAAAAAAAGCTGTTTCTCCAAGCTTCATAACTTAGTCCTTTTCCTCTTCTGAATGCCCCCCTCTCTTTCTCTCTCTCTCTCTCTCTCTTCCCCTGCTTCCACCCACCACTTTCCTATTTTCCTGCGTTTGTCATGTTTTCCTTCCACTCCTTAACACTTCTACACCACTGCCTCTCTATCTCTCTCTCTTTACCTCCTACTTCTTCCTTCTCTCTCCCTCCCTCACTCTACATTCTACGACCCTTCCCTCTAATTCTTACATTTCTCCAGTCTCTCTCCCATTCACTAACTCATTCCTGTCCTATAACTCCTCTATCTTCCCACTCCCTCTCCTCTTTTCTATCTTTTCCACTCCCCACACTTAGTCCCTTTCTTAACTCTCCGTACTCTCCCTTTCAACATGATGCTAAGAGAAACCAACCTAAGATCGAGCCACACGGACGAAGGAAGCAATATATATATATATATATATATATATATATATATATATATATATATATATATATATATATCTTGGCTCTATCTCTGATATTGAGCGCTTTCTAATAAGTACCGCGCATATAATATATAAATGATTATACATATATTTATTTATATTTATATACACACACTTTTCACATATATATATATATATATATATATATATATATATATATATATATATATATTATAAAATGGACAGAATTCGACAATTATTTTAAGACATTTTTATGTTTATACATTCTTTTTTATAGATACAGTGTAACCCGGATATAAGAGAATTGTCGGGACCGGAGAAGAAGTATCTTATATCCGGGTTTCTCTTATATCCGGGTTTGGTTTATTTTGTTTACGTACGTATGGCTCTAATTTGGGACCAGATAAAATCTCTCTTATATCCGGGTCTCTTATATCCGGGTCTCTTATATTCGGGTTACACAAATATTTTAGAATATTTAAATAAAAAAGAATGTATAAACATAAAAATGTCTTAAATAATTGTCGGGCTTTGTCCATTTCATAATGTGTGACGTGATTTGTTTACATTTGGGTACGCATAGAGCAGATATGAATGTACGTGAGAAAAAAAATGAAAAATTGTAGTTTAAAAACAGTAAAATCGACCTTGTTAACCGCAACGCTCCTCTGTGGCGAAATCGGTAAAAGCACGTCAGGCTATATGACGGTTAGGTATAGGATACAGGTTCGATTTCTGTCTTAAATTTTCTATGACAATTTCTCGGACATTTAGGATAGTAAATGTTGTTAATACTGTTTATTATAAACAGCACATTTACTTGTATCTATAAAAAAATGTATAAACATAAAAATATCTTAAAATATATATATATATATATATATATATATATGACAGAAAAGCCATTAGTTTGTTAAGTATAAAGTTGTCTATAAGCTTTGTGTAAGCTGACAATTATATAGTGTCATTTGCAGACAGAGCGTCCTATGAAAAAATACTAGCAAAATATTTTTCTACAAAATTAATGCATATACCACACATAAACTCCGAGAGGAGTAAAATGATTTTCGCGTATGGAATTTTTGCCTCTGATGTCGATGGCATATAACTGTTTTTCCGTCTGTCGAACTGTTTTGTTGACGAGAGTCGTGTTTTGCATTTGCCGATTCAAACGGCTAGATTTCAAATTACCCCTTGTTTGCGAGAACGTATTATTCTTAATAACACATGTTAAAACGAATCCTCGCAGTGATAACTCGGTGGTAAGGACATGAGAGGGGACCAATTTGGGAGCCAAAATATTCCCTCAGCTGAGTTTTTCTCTTTCGGGAAATGTTACGTTAACCCATTGTATCCGAGTTTTCATTAAAGGAACTATTTAGTAAGCATAGAACGAAATATGGCCGACATTAGACGCGATAGGGTAACTTCGACGTAAAGTAACAGATGTGGACGCTTCAAGTCATTTCATAAACTATGATCCTCACTGGGTGCCCCATCATTAAACAAGTTTAACCCATTCATTCCGTCCCAAGTATGACTGATTAATTTGTTTTTTATGACTTATCAACCTTTTGCTAGATATCTAAAGCCGGAAGATATTTTTAGATTTTAATATTTTTTTAAAGATAATTAATGATTTACGGGTCTATGTCTTACTATTTAACCCATAGCTTGCGGTAAAAAAGAGAATATTTTCGCACATGTGAATATATCGGACCCGATTAGAATCGGAACACGGCTCGGCCGATTTCCAATTCCGAGGTGTTATCCGTTACACCAACCACACATTTAAGCTTGTGGCACCTGACATTCTCAAGCGGTTACCCATTACTGACAAGGCTCAACGTTGCTTAGCTTCGGGGTTTCAATGTGATAGCTCTAAGTATGATCTTTGAAGAGTGCACCACTAGTTTCGACGGCAGCCTCATTACAACGATTGGTCATCATCATCATCATCATCGTTATTCCTATAAATGGGTGTGGTCGTAGGGTCGCTTCACAGTTGAGCATTTCCCTCCACATATGTGGGCTGAAATCTGAAGAGTTACTCCACCAAGTCTGCCAATCCCTCTCAAAGAGAAACCGCAACTGATGTGGCTCGCCTTGGCTACGGACACTTGACCGTTAATTCCCTTGGGGTAAGCCCTCCGTCTATCGAGGCTGTGTTATCAATGCATTGATTGCATAAATTACTAGTAACACTGAGTTACATTAAACCGTTACAAGACATAAAGAGATCGGACATAACATATATATATATATATATATATGTGTGTGTGTGTGTGTGTGTGTGTGTATAGTTTATGAAAAACTAGGTAATCCGTATGGGTAAACCTAAGGAGGATAAAATCCAGAGAGCTCAATGTAAATTCAGAGCAAATAATTTAAATAAAAACAGACCTCTTTAAGGTTCCATGTAATAAATTATTTCACCACAGCCCTTTTAAAAGGACTGCGGATCATCAGACTTTACTTCCAAACAAAAATTAAAAGAAAATTTACACATTTTTGACGGGCCGTATTAAACATATGTAAATTAACGAAGTGTGGAAGTGAGGTGGGGGAGACAGAAGACATGAGTGAGTTAGCAGATATTGACACATTTAAACTGTTAACTTAACGGAAGTTATATATTGATATCGCAGAGGTAGAGAAGAAAACACCCATAGAGAGAAAAAGAGAAAAGGAAGTTAAAAGAGATGTCGCTAATTTTCTTTGTAAAAAAAGGGCTAGAAACAGACGCTGTTATTTTGTTTTACTTTGAAAGTGTTATTTTGGGGGTTCCTAAAGATTATAATGTTTGATATAAATTTGAATGTCTCTAGACTGTCTACAAATAATTTAATTTGATGTTTGTTAGTGATTTAAATTTTTTTTTTAATTTTTGGGATTTTCTATGAAATAGTCGATTAGAAAAATATTCATAGAAAGTAAAAAAAAATTATTTTAAAATATAAGTTTACTTCTAGTAATCTTTTTTTAATCTCTTTAAAAAAAAATTATTATTGATTATTAAGTTGACATCTCTATCCGTTTGAATTTTGTTCATGAATTTAACTCGTGACTGTTTCTAGATAGGTAATCTCTTTTACTTAAATTTTAGTTGAGTTAATATGGGGTAATATTTGAAGGTAATATTAAAGATCTTGCTCTGTCATATACTGTATACACACCCATGCAAATATCACATATACACACGTTCCTTTACATATTCAATCACTCATACAGGTACCCATGTGCCGAAAGATGCAGGTAACTTCATGTATTAACATCTACCTAAATATCAAAAATCTTTCCAATTTAAATATTTTATCATCAATAATGATTATTAAAGGGCAATATATTTCAATTTAAATTAAATTATCAATTTAAAAAATTTTCTTTCTATTATAAAGAATTTTAAACTCACACTTCCAATTGGAGAATATTAAATGAGAAAATGAGATAAAAAACTAAGAACAGGACTGTAAGTCCTTGTTTTATAATATTCTATGTATCCATAAATATACATCTACACACATATATCCGTACACATACACACATACTTATTCATATATATACATATATTCATATATACACATACACACACACACACACATATATATATATATATGTATATACTCATACATACACACATTCACATAAGATATACACACATACATACATACACATTTACATATACACACATATATACCTACATATCTGCACACATATATATATACATATACACATACATATACACATATATACCGACATATATACACACATATATATATACATATATATACACATATATACACATATACACACACATATACACATACACAAAAATATACATATATACACCCAATTTGATTAAAAATTTGGTTAAAAATTTGGTTAAAAATTTGGTTAAAAATGTATTTAAAGCATTTAAAATTTTGATTTCTTCCAACCTGAAAATAAGAAAACCAATCACCCATATATATAAATATTTACTCTAACCACCCGAAATCAATAATTAAACAAATTCCAAATACAGTAAATGCTAGAATAAATAAACTCTCCTTTAGAAAAACCATTTTTCACCAAAATAAACCCAATTATGATAAAGCCCTATTAAAAAGTAGATTTAAACAGACAATAAGTTATATAGATAAGTCAGTTAATAAAACATTCACTAAATCCTAAATGGTTTTCCTTTTGGAAGGGTTTATAAGTGTTATTCTTAAGATTAAATGTAACGTCTAGGAAGTTTACTATTTTCAGGTTGGAAGAAATCTCGATTTTAAATGCTTTAAATCCATTTTTAACCAAAATAAATCTCGTTCTTAAATCCTTTAAATTCATTTTTAACCAAAATAAACCCAATTATGATAAAGCCCTATTAAAAAGTAGATTTAAACAGACAATAAGTTATATATTATGTTGGTGCAAAAATAATATCGTTTTTTGACGTATTTTTTAACGTCAAAAACGATATTAATTTTGCACCAACCTAATAGATGAGTCAGTTAATAAACATCCACTAAATCCAAAAATAGGAAGAGGAAAATTATATGGTCCAACCCACCTTTTTGTAACCTTTCTAATATTAGCATAGGAAAATACTTCATAAAACTAATACAAAAACACTTTAGTAAAAATGATCTTTTAAAAAAGATATTTAACAAAATGAATTTTAAGATTAATTATTCTTGCATCAACAATATTGAAAAAATTATTACCTCACATAATAGTAAAATTTTGAGAGATTTTCATGACAATTCAATACAAATGGATCGTAATGCAATCCAAATGCAAGCATCAACATGTAATTGCAGGACAGGATCAGATTGCCCAGTTGAAGGGATATGCATGGCGGAAAATGTAATTTATGAGGCAACAATTTTCCCCAAAGAGAATTTTGAGCAGAAAAGGATATACATAGGAATATCGGCGGGAAGTTGGAAACATCGACTTTATAACCATCAGCAGTCCTTCAAAGATAAATGTAAAAAAAAAAAAAAAACGGCACTGTCAAAGCATTATTGGGAATTGTTGGATGTTGGCTTAACCCCACAAATAAAGTGGAAGATAATCTCGAGAGCCAGAACTCCAATAAATTTCAGAGATAGATGCGACTTATGCTTAAAAGAAAAAATCCTCATAATAAAACATAAAGATCCGGATTTATTACTAAACAAACATAATGAACTAATTTTTAAATGCCGACATAAGAACAACCTAAATCTAACTAAATATATTTAGGAATAACTATATAGAAAGACTAATATTACATGATCTTGTTTTTTTTTGTTTTTGGAAATGTTGCTATGCACACATAAGTGCGAACACATAACTGTATATATATAACTATGTAATTGAACTTGAACATTGATACGTCTTTTGATATGTATATGTATATGCGTTTATATGGAAAGATAGTCATGCATGTGTTATTTTCGTGTATTGTGGGCACATTTTTGGAGTGGGTCGGTATGTTTATGGATATGTATGTATATATACTTGTATGTATATAGGTGAGCTGTTTTTTATATATATGTAGTTATATGTATATATGTGTGTGTATATGTGTATGTGTGAGTATGTGGGTACATGTATATGTGTGGATGTGTATGTATACAATTTTTATAATTTCTATATATGTACGTGTGGATGGGGGTGTGTATATATAGATGGGTACATGTATGTCGTTCCATAGATAGTGTATGTATGTATGTATAAATATTAGTTGCGAGTTCATATATATATGGTAGAATATAGATATAATAAGGTAATTAACTATGGATTTTGATATGTTTTTGCATGCACGCACATGTGGGTGTATATATATATATATGTATATTTGTGTGTATATGTATATGTGTGTATATGTGTATATGTATATGTGTGTATATGTGTATATATGTGTATATGTAAGTGTATATGTGTTTATATATATATGTGTGTATATATATATGGATATATATATGTATATGTATGTGTATATGTATATATATATGTGTGCAGATATGTAGGTATATATGTGTGTGTATATGTAAATGTGTATGTATGTATGTGTGTGTGTATATCTATATGTAAATGTGTGTATCTATGAGTATATACATATATATATATATGTTTGTGTGTGTGTGAATATATGTATATATATGAATAAGTATGTGTGTATGTGTACGGATATATGTGTGTAGATGTATATTTATGGATGCATAGAATATTATAAAAGAAGGTCTTACAGTCCTGTTCTTCGTGTTTTATCTCATTTTCTCATTTAATATTCTCCAATTGGAAATGTGAGTTTAAAATTCTTTATAATAGGAAGAAAAATTTTTAAATTGATAATTTAATTTAAATTGAAATATATTACCCTTTAATAATCATTATTGATGATAAAATATTTAAATTGGAAAGATTTTTGATATTTAGGTAGATGTTAATACATGAAGTTACCTGTATCTTTCGGCACATGGGTACCTGTATGAGTGATTGAATATGTAAAGGAATGTGTGTATATGTGATATTTGCATGGGTGTGTATACAGTATATGACAGAGCAAGATCTTTAATATTACCTTCAAATATTACCCCATATTAACTCAACTAAAATTTAAGTAAAAGAGATTACCTATCTAGAAACAGTCGCGAGTTAAATTCATGAACAAAATTCAAACGGATAGAGATGTCAACTTAATAATCAATAATAATTTGTTTTTAAAGAGATTAAAAAAAGATTACTAGAAGTAAACTTATATTTTAAAATAATTTTTTTTTACTTTCTATGAATATTTTTCTAATCGACTATTTCATAGAAAATCCCCAAAATTAAAAAAAAAAATTTAAATCACTAACAAACATCAAATTAAATTATTTGTAGACAGTCTAGAGACATTCAAATTCATATCAAACATTATAATCTTTATGAACCCCCAAAATAACACTTTCAAAGTAAAACAAAATAACAGCGTCTGTTTCTAGCCCTTTTTTTTACAAAGAAAATTAGCGACATCTTCTCTCTTAACTTCCTTTTCTCTTTTTCTCTCTATGGGTGTTTTCTTCTCTACCCCTGCGATATCAGTATATAACCTCCGTTAAGTTAACAGTTTAAATGTGTCAATCTCTGCTAACTCACTCAGGTTTTCTCTCTCTCCCCCCTCACTTCCTCACTTCGTCAATTTACATATGTTTAATACGGCCCGTCAAAAATGTGAAAATTTTCTTTACATTTTTGTTTGGAAGTAAAGTCTGATGATCCGCAGTTCTTTTAAAAGGGCTGTGGTGAAATAATTTATTACATGGAACCTTAAAGTGGTCTGTTTTTATTTAATATATATATATATATATATATATATAACACTTGAGGCCGTCGATATCTGTGCTAAGACGATGTCACAAGTCATCGTGACCGAGGGTTTGAGTGTGCTGGTGTTCAGATTGTTGATCATTCTACATAACACGCTCTCTCCTAGAAAGTGTAACTAAGGTCTGCTCAGCATAGTTGCAGTATAAACAGCAGGTGGACACTGTGGGTATTGAACAAACACAAATGTGCCTGAGCGAGAGTCTGCCATAGGGATTGCCTAGCCGCCCTATTAGACGGGCATCCTCGAATACGAGTGGCCAACTATTATATATATATATATATATATATATATATATATATATATATATACATACATATATATATATATATATATATATATATATATATATATATATATATACTAGCCAAATTATTATTCGAGGCTTGTTGCGGGTCACAAATGTTTTCTAAAAAGTGATTATTGAGCTTAAATCATTGTTATAAATTGTGAAGAAAAATGGTTCATTTCAATATTACTCAATGATGTTGCCGTTTTGACCTCTATTTTCTGGCTTTCTCCTTCTATATTTTGGGTAGGAGTCATTCACTTCTTGAAATTTAAATTCAATTTAAATCAAGAAGAAAAAAATAATTTCAGTGGGAGGAAGGAGTTTTTCCCCCGGGGATCCCCTTTGATAAAAATGAAATATACTTATACAAGTACTCTGGGTAATGTAGTTTCAGAATATATACATTACAGGGGTCTATCTTCAAAAACCTAGAAGGAGTTTGATCAAAAACAGAGAGACAAAGGCTACAACTTTATATATATACTTGTGCTTGAAATAGACCCCTTGTTTTATTTTTAATTGAAACAGTGTGTATGAATCGATATCTCGTAATCTTAGTAAAGAAATTGTGCTCTCCGGCAAGGATCGAACCAGCGGCCAACTTTGTAAGAGGAAATTACCGTTCTATCCGGTGTGCTTTTACCGCTCGGCTACAGAAAACACCAAAGTTCAACAGGGCTCCATATTCCTTTTTAAGGAAAGTACACTCCCTCACAAAAAATGATTTTCTCGAAAGGTATTGGGCAAACTGGTGATCACGTCAAATAATGTACTCTCTTCCAGAAACTGGTACTAAGGTCTGCCCAACATTGTAAACCATAGGTTGGCTCTGTGGGTGTTGAAGAGACACTGATAACCCTGAGCAAGCGTTTTCTGCACCAAATTAGCTATCGATCCTAGCAGACAGGCTTACTCGGATACGAGATAATAGTCTGGCGGTTAGGTTCTAACAACTGATATAGACTAATTCGTGGAAAACGACGGCAGAATCTACTCTTATACAGGGTATGAAAATATAGGTATACTTTAATATATATATATATATATATATATATATATATATATATTAGGTTGGTGCAAAAATAATGACGTAATAATGTCGTTTTTTGACGTTAAAAAATACGTCAAAAAACGACATTATTACGTCATTAGTTTTGCACCAACCTATATATATATATATATATATATATATATATATATATATATATATATATATATAGAGAGAGAGAGAGAGAGAGAGAGAAAGAGGGGTTAGCATTATGTTAAATTACCTCTCCACCTCTTTCGCTTTTTCTTCTTAAAAAAAATTGAACGTCAGACTTTGGTACATCTTACGAAATAATGTAACAAACTGTATCTGCCCATAACGAAATTGTCTAGGATTTATATGCAGACAACTCTGTGTCTTGACCTATACTAAAAATGTTTTCCGGTGAATTTAGCGTAGGTCACGTTCGATTAATCAATCACGGCAAAGCACAAAAGCCTACTTTTTAAAATTTTAGATTAACATCAACCGAGGAGACACATTTGTAATGTTGAAACATTGTTG
>OZ010604.1:53979841-54019841 GCA_963932145.1 Acanthosepion lycidas
AAATACTTAATAATTGATTAAAAAATACACAAGGAA
This sequence comes from Acanthosepion lycidas, assembly GCA_963932145.1. NCBI lineage: Eukaryota > Metazoa > Mollusca > Cephalopoda > Sepiida > Sepiidae > Acanthosepion > Acanthosepion lycidas. Next base: position 53,979,878 of record OZ010604.1, read on the forward strand.
ACTTCGTCCTCGGTATGACGATAAACTACATCCGGCAACAAGGCCTCTGATCTGGAGATTTGGAAGAGCGTGGAACCACTTCTTAATTGCTGGTGTTCCCAGGTCAACCCCGACCAGCGGTGGTAGCACCTGTTAGGCTCCCAGTCATAGGCAAACAGTTGGCCCCCAAACTAGAGTCAAAACACTATAAAAGTATTTTAAAAATATAGTAAAATAACAGCAATAAATTTTTGTCAAAGAAATTACTAATGCTCCCAAGAAAATCAAATTTCGACATTAAATGACCCATAAGGAGTTGATGTGTCGCCAAAAAATAACCATACGGAAATCGAATGATATTAGCTAGACTATATGCCCATACATGTCGAATAAAAAAAAATTAAAAGGTTAAAATTTCAACGTCCCAATATTCTCGGCGTTCCCGATTGCAAAAACCTAATTCTGCTCCTTCTCTTCATGATGCCAGGCCACGTGTGTGCCTGGAATGTTTAGAGATATAGCGAGAGAATGTCTTTTCTTAATATGAAACCACGTGTGTGTTCGACCTGAAAGCATCAGGAAAGCGCGCGGCTAATTAAAACTGACGCAAGAGAGACAAAGAAGACCGTATGTATTTGGACAGCTGATAGCTCAGATGAGAGACTCCGATAAACTGTTTACCTGCAGTGAGGTTTTCCTCCAACACACACACACACACACACACACACACACACACACACACACACACACGAAAAAACTGAACCACCTATCTTCTACCTAAACAAAGCGTTTTCATCCGGGTATCTATGGCCATATCTTGCTCTAAGCTACTTACTGCAAATTTCAATTATCGCAAGTTGGAGAAAATTCATCGATTACGAAATCATTCGGGAATATTTGAATCTCTGGAAATTTCTGGAAAATTTGAAAATTTCTGGAAAATCTGTGCATTTCTGGAAAATGTTGAAATTTCTGGAAAATTTGAGCTCTGTTTCTGCAAGTATTTCTATAAATTGCCTAGAAAGTAAATTGTACAGTTGTTTTTCAAAATGTCTATCGAAAATGCGAGCAGTGACTAAGTTTTATATAAAATGGAAACAAAAAGGACCCTTATGCTTAGCATCAGTTAGAAATAGTTGAAATTTCTAGGGCACATAATGAGGAAAGAGGGCTTGGAAAATTTGATGCTCATATGACAGATTAAAGGCAAGTGGGCCAGAGTAAAGCAACGCATAACCTAACCAGCGAACTTGAGCAAATTAATGGAGGAACAGTGTCTATGAGAGATAACAAAAAGGCAAAGTTTATTAAGAGCTACAAAGTACAGGACATTTTAGAGATCCAACAATTTAGATTACCAACATCCTGAAAGTACACAGAAGAAGATGACTCATCAAGAATCAATATTCAAAAATTATCATTGAATGTTAAAATCAAGAAACTAAGCAAAGTATTAAGAAACAGGAAAATTTCGTTCGAAACAAAGAAAAGAGTATCTGTCTGTATTTCTGAGATGTGGTATGTTGATTATTTACATTATTCGGATTGTTGTCCTCATCTTCATTGTGAAGATCACGATGTTTCGGCTGTTGTATGCTCCGGGCTTCTTCAGGTGATATGAATTGCAAACTGAAGCCTTTATTTCATCCACGTTTATTTCTAGATCCACGTGCCATGGATGTCTCAGTTATCTTCCTTTAACTCTCAAACTTTCTGTTCACCACCACTGAACTCACAACTCTTTGGGTCAAATCACTAGATTCAACCAACGATTTTATCCACTGGGACATGTGCCCTTGAGGACATGAGTGTATGAATTATTGGGACTTAAACGCTCAATGTTTCAATAGGCTTTTTTTTTTACCAGAGCTCACATTGCAATTTTTATTGTTATTATTGCTTTTCTCTAACACTCCATATTACTTGTTCCTATATTGTATTCATTTGTGTGCTTGGCTGGCTTAGAAGATATGGAAGCCATGAGAACAAAGATGAGGACAACAGTTCAAACAAAGTAAATAGTGTAAACAAAGAAGAGAGTGTTGAAAGGTTATGTAATATGATGTTATCATATATGGCAGTCAATCTCCTCAAAGATGAAGAAGAGACTTGAAGCATCTGAAATGTGGTTCTACAGAAGGGTGTTCAGACCGAACATGCGAGTAACGACGAAATTTTAGAGAAAATGGAAACAAAATGAACACTTAAAATCAGGAAGAGGCAGTTGAAATTTCTAATTTCTGTACATAATGAGGAAAGAAGGCTTGGAAAATTTAATATTTACAGGAGAGAACTGAAGGCAAAAGAGGCAGACGAAAAAACACATATCTATCTAACGACCATGAGTAAATGGATGGCAGAACAAGCTTTATGAGAGATAACAAAAAGGTAAATTTTATTAAGAGCTACAAACGATAGCCGTAACGGCCAACGTCTTAAAGGTACAAGGCACAGAGAAGAAAAGTTCTCTCTGGGCACAGGTAGAAAGAAAGCATCTACGATAAAATTTCTGTTTTCTTTCTTTCTTTCTTTCTTTCTTTCTTTCTTCCATATTTAAGACTTTTTCATTCTTAATTTTCTTTCTTTTCTTCAAGCATTGTTACCTGCCTTCCTCTTTCTTCCATTCTTTGTTTTCGTTGTTCAATCTTTCCTGCCTTGTTATTTTTGTTTGTTTGTTTGTTTCTTTCTTTCTTTCTTTCTTTCTTCCATATTTAACTCTTTTTCATTCTTAGTTTCTTTCTTTCTTTCATTTCTTCATGCTTCGTTACCTACCTTCCTTTTTCTTCCCTTCTTTCTTTTCTTTGTTTCCTGCCTTGTTTTCTTTCTTTCCTTCTTTCTTCCATATTTAAATCTTTATCATTCTTAGTTTCTTTCTTTCTTTCTTTCTTTCATTTCTTCATGCTTCGTTACCTACCTTCCTCTTTCTTCCCTTCTTTCTTTTCTTTTTTCATTCTTTCCTGCCTTGTTATCTTTCTTTCTTTCGTTCTTTCCTTCTTTCTTTCATATTTAAGTCTTTTTCATTCTTTCTTTCTTTCTTTTCTTCATGCTTCGTTACCTACCTTCCTCTTTCTTACCTTCTTTCTTTTCTTTGTACATTGTTTCCTGCCTTGTAATCTTTCTTTCTTTTTTTCATTCCTTCTTTCTTCCATATTTAAGTTTTTTCATTCTTAGTTTCTTTCTTTCTTTCTTTCTTTCTTTCTTTCTTTCTTTTCTTCATCCTTCGTTACCTACATTCCTCTTTCTTCCCTTCTTTCTTCCCTTCTTTCTTTTCATTGTTCATTGTTTCCTGCCTTGTCATATTTCCTTCTTTCTTTCTTTCTTTCTTTCTTTCTTTCTTTCTTTCTTTCTTTCCTTCTTTCTTCCATATTTAAGTCTTTTTCATTCTTAGTTTCTTTCTTTCTTTCATTTCTTCATGCTTCGTTACCTACCTTCCTTTTTCTTCCCTTCTTTCTTTTCTTTGTTTCCTGCCTTGTTTTCTTTCTTTCCTTCTTTCTTCCATATTTAAATCTTTATCATTCTTAGTTTCTTTCTTTCTTTCTTTCTTTCATTTCTTCATGCTTCGTTACCTACCTTCCTCTTTCTTCCCTTCTTTCTTTTCTTTTTTCATTCTTTCCTGCCTTGTTATCTTTCTTTCTTTCGTTCTTTCCTTCTTTCTTTCATATTTAAGTCTTTTTCATTCTTTCTTTCTTTTCTTCATGCTTCGTTACCTACCTTCCTCTTTCTTACCTTCTTTCTTTTCTTTTTTCATTCTTTCCTGCCTTGTTATCTTTCTTTCTTTCGTTCTTTCCTTCTTTCTTTCATATTTAAGTCTTTTTCATTCTTTCTTTCTTTTCTTCATGCTTCGTTACCTACCTTCCTTTTTCTTCCCTTCTTTCTTTTCTTTGTTCATTGTTTCTGCCTTGTTATCTTTCTTTCTTTCTTTTTTTCATTTTTTCTTTCTTTCTTTTTACCTTTTCTCCCTTTCTCTCTTTCCCTTTCTTTCTTTCCCTCTACTTGATTCTTTCTTCCTTTCTTTTTTATTTCATCCACTAATTTATTCCGATTGTATGCGGACACTTCGACGTGGTGTAATGGTTAACATCTTACCACGCTAGATCGGTTACGCCTGAATATCTGAAGTAGATCCTCACCGGGTGTCCCATACTTAAACGTTTGTTTCAATCTATGCTGTGCTTAGAAAATCATTTGAGCATTTCGATGTAATGTAAAGATTAATAAGCTTGTCTCGCTAGATCAATTACAGCTGGATATTGAATTCGATCCTCACTGGGTGCCCCATACTTTCGCCGTTGTGCCTCATTTCGTTACACTTAGGAAATCATTTGAGCACTTCGATGTGATGCAATGGTTTGCAAGGTTGTTCTGCATGATTAATTGTAACTGAATAGCGAGTGGGATCCTCACTGGCTGCCCTATATTTTCGGCTGCATCTAAGCATCTAATCATTTGAGCACTTCGATGTGATGCGATGGTTTGCAAGGTTGTTCTGCAAGATTAACTTGAACTGAATAGCGAATTAGATCCTTACTGCGTGCCCTATATTTTCGGCTGCATCTAAGCATCTAATCATTTGAGCACTTCGATGTGATGCTATGGTTTGCAAGGTTGTTCTGCAAGATTAATTGTAACTGATTAGCGAGTGTGATCCTCACTGTGTTCTCTATATTTTCGGCTGCATCTAAGCATCTAATCATTTGAGCACTTCGATGTGATGCGATGGTTTGCAGGGTTGTTCTGCAAGATTAACTGTAACTGAATAGCGAATTTGATCCTTACTGGGTTCCCTATATTTTCGGCTGCATCTAAGCATCTAATCATTTGAGCACTTCGATGTGATGCAATGGTTTGCAAGTTTGTTCTGCAAGATTAATTGTAACTGAATAGCGAATTTGATCCTTACTGGGTGCCCTTTATTTTCGGCTGCATCTAAGCATCTAATCATTTGAGCACTTCGATGTGATGCAATGGTTTGCAAGGTTATTCTGCAAGATTAATTGTAACTGAATAGCGAATTTGATTCTTAATGGGTGCCCTATATTTTCGGCTGCATCTAAGCAGCTAATCATTTGAGCACTTTGATGTGATGCAATGGTTTGCAAGGTTGTTCTGCAAGATTAATTGTAACTGATTAGCGAGTGTGATCCTCACTGTGTCCTCTATATTTTCGGCTGCATCTAAACAGCTAATCATTTGAGCACTTCGATGTGATGCAATGGTTTGCAAGCTTGTTCTGCAAGATTAACTGTAACTTCATAGCGAATTTGATCATTACTGGGTGCCCTATATTTTCGGCTGCATCTAAGCATCTAATCATTTGAGCACTTCGATATGATGCAATGGTTTGCAAGGTTGTTCTGCAAGATTAATTGTAACTGAATAGCGAATTTGATCATTACTGGGCGCCCTATATTTTCGGCTGCATCTAAGAATCTAATCCTTTGAGAACTTCGATGTGATGCAATGGTTTTCAAGGTTGTTCTGCAAGATTAATTGTAACTGAATAGCGAATTTCATCCTTACTCGGTGCCCTAAATTTTCGGCTGCATCTAAGCATCTTATCATTTGGGCACTTTGATGTGATGCAATGGTTTGTAACGTTGTTCTGCAAGATTAATTGTAACTGAATAGCGAATTTGATCCTCACTGGGTGCCCTATATTTTCGGCTGCATCTAAGCATCTAATCATTTGAGCACTTCGATGTGATGCAATGGTTTGCAAGGTTGTTCTGCAAGATTAATTGTAACTGAATAGCGAATTTCATCCTTACTCGGTGCCCTAAATTTTCGGCTGCATCTAAGCGTCTAATCATTTGAGAACTTCGATGTGATGCAATGGTTTGCAAGGTTGTTCTGCAATATTAATTGTAACTGAATAGCAAATTTGATCCTTACTGGTTGCCCTATATTATCGGCTGCATCTAAGCATCTAATCATTTGAGCACTTCGATGTGATGCAATGGTTTGCAAGGTTGTTCTGCAAGATTAATTGTAACTGAATAGCGAATTTTATCCTTACTGGGCGCCCTATATTTTCGGCTGCATCTAAGCATCTAATCATTTGAGCACTTCGATGTGATGCAATGGTTTGCAAGGTTGTTCTGCAAGATTAATTGTAACTGAATAGCGAATTTCATCCTTACTGGGTGCCTTATATTTTCGGCTGCATCTAAGCATCTAATCATTTGAGCACTTCGATGTGATGCAATGGTTTGCAAGGTTATTCTGCAAGATTAATTGTAACTGAATAGCGAATTTGATTCTTAATGGGTGCCCTATATTTTCGGCTCCATCTAAGCAGCTAATCATTTGAGCACTTTGATGTGATGCAATGGTTTGCAAGGTTGTTCTGCAAGATTAATTGTAACTGATTAGCGAGTGTGATCCTCACTGTGTCCTCTATATTTTCGGCTGCATCTAAACAGCTAATCATTTGAGCACTTCGATGTGATGCAATGGTTTGCAAGGTTGTTCTGCAAGATTAACTGTAACTTCATAGCGAATTTGATCATTACTGGGTGCCCTATATTTTCGGCTGCATCTAAGCATCTAATCATTTGAGCACTTCGATATGATGCAATGGTTTGCAAGGTTGTTCTGCAAGATTAATTGTAACTGAATAGCGAATTTCATCCTTACTGGGCGCCCTATATTTTCGGCTGCATCTAAGAATCTAATCCTTTGAGAACTTCGATGTGATGCAATGGTTTTCAAGGTTGTTCTGCAAGATTAATTGTAACTGAATAGCGAATTTCATCCTTACTCGGTGCCCTAAATTTTCGGCTGCATCTAAGCATCTCATCATTTGGGCACTTTGATGTGATGCAATGGTTTGTAACGTTGTTCTGCAAGATTAATTGTAACTGAATAGCGAATTTGATCCTCACTGGGTGCCCTATATTTTCGGCTGCATCTAAGCATCTAATCATTTGAGCACTTCGATGTGATGCAATGGTTTGCAAGGTTGTTCTGCAAGATTAATTGTAACTGAATAGCGAATTTCATCCTTACTCGGTGCCCTAAATTTTCGGCTGCATCTAAGCGTCTAATCATTTGAGAACTTCGATGTGATGTAATGGTTTGCAAGGTTGTTCTGCAAGATTAATTGTAACTGAATAGCAAATTTGATCCTTACTGGTTGCCCTATATTATCGGCTGCATCTAAGCATCTAATCATTTGAGCACTTCGATGTGATGCAATGGTTTGCAAGGTTGTTCTGCAAGATTAATTGTAACTGAATAGCGAATTTGATCCTTACTGGGCGCCCTATATTTTCGGCTGCATCTAAGAATCTATTCATTTGATAACTTCGATGTGATGCAATGGTTTGCAAGTTTGTTCTGCAAGATTAATTGTGACTGAATAGCGAATTTGATCCTTACTGGGTGCCCTATATTTTCGGCTGCATCTAAGCATCTAATCATTTGAGCAATTCGATGTGATGTAATGGTTTGCTAGGTTGTTCTGCAAGATTAATTATAGCTGAAAAGCGAATTTGATCGTTACTGGATGCCCTATATTTTCGGCTGCATTTAAGCATCTAATCATTTGAGCAGTTCGATGTGATGCAATGGTTTGCAATGTTTTTCTGCAAGATTAATTGTAACTAAATAGCGAGTGGGATCCTCACTGGCTGCCCTATATTTTCGCCTGCGTCTAAGCAGCTAATCATTTGAGCACTTCGATGTGATGCAATGGTTTGCAAGGTCGTTCTGCAAGATTAATTTTAACTGAATATCGAATTTCATGCTTACTGTGTGCCCTATATTTTCGGCTGCATCTAACCAGCTAATCATTTGAGTACTTCGATGTGATTCTATGGTTTGCAAGGTTGTTCTGCAAGATTAATTGTAACTGAATAGCGAATTTGATCCTTACTGTGTGCCCTATATTTTCGGCTGCATCTAAGCATCTAATCATTTGAGCACTTCGATGTGAGGCTATGGTTTGCAAGGTTGTTCTGCAAGATGAATTGGAACTGAAGAGCGAATTTGATCCTTAATGGGTGCCCTATATTTTCGGCTGCATCTAAGCATCTAATCATTTAAGCACTTTGATGTGATGCAATGGTTTGCAAAATTGTTCCGCAAGAGTAATTGTAACTGAATAGCGAATTTGATCCTTACTGGGTGCCCTATATTTTCGGCTGCATCTTAGCAGCTAATAATTTGAGCACTTCGATGTAATGCAATGGTTTGCAAGGTTATTCTGCAAGATTAATTGTAACTGATTAGCGAGTGTGATCCTCATTGTGTGCTCTATATTTTCGGCTGCATCTAAACAGCTAATCATTTGAGCACTTCGATGTGATGCAATGGTTTGCAAGGTTGTTCTGCAAGATAAACTGTAAATGCATATCGAATTTGATCCTTACTGGATGCTCTATATTTTCGGCTGCATCTAAGCATCTAATCATTTGAGCACTTTGATGTGATGCAATGGTTTGCAAGGTTGTTCTGCAAGATTAATTGTAACTGAATAGCGAATTTGATCCTTACTGCGCGCCCTATATTTTCGGCTGCATCTAAGAATCTATTCATTTGATAACTTCGATGTGATGCAATGGTATGCATGGTTGTTCTGCAAGATTAATTGTAACTGAATAGCGAATTTCATCCTCACTGGGTGCCCTATATTTTCGGCTGCATCTAAGCATCTAATCATTTGAGCACTTCGATGTGATGCAATGGTTTACAAGGTTGTTCTGCAAGATTAATTGTTACTGAGTAGCGAATTTGATCCTTACTGGCTGCCCTATATTTTCGGCTGGATCTAAGCATCTAATCATTTCAGCTTTTCGATGTGATGCAATGGTTTGCAAGGTTGTTCTGCAAGAGTAATTGTAACTGAATAGCGAATTTGATCCTTACTGGGTGCACTATATTTGGGGCTGCATCTAAGCAGCTAATCATTTGAGCACTTCGATGTGATGTAATGGTTTGCTAGGTTGTTCTGCAAGATTAATTATAGCTGAAAAGCGAATTTGATCGTTACTGGATTCCCTATATTTTCGGCTGCATTTAAGCATCTAATCATTTGAGCAGTTCGATGTGATGCAATGGTTTGCAATGTTTTTCTGCAAGATTAATTGTAACTAAATAGCGAGTGGGATCCTCACTGGCTGCCCTATATTTTCGCCTCCGTCTAAGCAGCTAATCATTTGAGCACTTCGATGTGATGCAATGGTTTGCAAGGGTGTTCTGCAAGATTAATTTTAACTGAATAGCGAATTTCATCCTTACTGGGCGCCTTATATTTTCGGATGCATCTAAGCAGCTAATCATTTGAGTACTTCGATGTGATGCTATGTTTTGCAAGGTTGTTCTGCAAGATTAATTGTAACTGAATAGCGAATTTCATCCTTACTGGGTGCCCTATATTTTCGGCTGCATCTAAGCATCTAATCATTTGAGCACTTCGATGTGATGCAATGGTTTGCATGGTTATTCTGGAATATTAATTGTAACTGAATAGCGAATTTCATCCTTACTGGGCGCCTTATATTTTCGGCTGCATCTAAGCAGCTAATCATTTGAGTACTTCGATGTGATGCTATGTTTTGCAAGGTTGTTCTGCAAGATAAATTGAAACTGAATTGCGAGTGTGATCCTCACTGTGTGCCCTATATTTTCGGCTGCATCTAAACAGCTAATCATTTGAGTACTTCGATGTGATGCAATGGTTTGCAAGGTTGTTCTGCAAGATTAATTGTAACTGAATAGCGAATTTCATCCTTACTGGGTGCCCTATATTTTCGGCTGCATCTAAGCATCTAATCATTTGTGCACTTCGATGTGATGCAATGGTTTGCAAGATTGTTATGCAAGATTAATTGTAACTGAATAGCGAATTTGATCCTTACTGGGTGCCCTATTTTTTCGGCTCCATCTAAGCATCTAATCATTTCAGCACTTTGATTTGATGCAATGGTTTGCAAGGTTGTTCTGCAAGATTAATTGTAACTGAATAGCGAGTGTGATAACTCCCTGGCTGCCCTATATTTTCGGCTGCATCTAAGCATCTAATCATTTGAGCACTTCGATGTGATGCAATGGTTTGCAAAGTTGTTCTGTAAGATAATTGTAACTGAATAGCGAATTTGATTCTTACTGGGTGCCCTATATTTTCGGCTGCATCTAAGCATCTAATTATTTGAACACTTCGATGTGATGCAATGGTTTGCAAGGTTGTTCTGCAAGATTAAGTGTAACTTAATAGCGAATTTGAACCTTACTGGGTGCTCTATATTTTCGGCTGCTTCTATGCTACGCTTAGAAAACCTCCATTCATTCATACGTGATTGTTCGACTTAATTAGCATTAATCAACGATTTTTTCATACTTCAACTGATTATAACTTAGAGAGAATTCACATTATTAACTGTTTTATTTGTACAATTAGCAGTTATAAAATTTACTTAATTATCCGGTTCAGATTATGAAAATAAATATGGCAGAAAAATCATGGCAAAAATAATGTTGAACCATTCTGAATATTTTAATGGTCGCAATCACTCTAGATGACTCATATAAATTAATTCTTCAATTTAAACATTCATTTAATTTTGAAATCATGACATAATCCAATAAACATTTAGAGTGCCTTCACATTTAACTCGTCTTATTAATCCTTGCGAGATTAATTGATCCATTCATTTTCTTCGGCATTTCAACGCATCTGCAGGTCATTTCAAGCCAAAAAAATATATTTCGATTGTCCTAATTCTTTTATTTATGGGGAGCGGTAATAGTGGCTTAGTAATATAAGTTCTACTATTTAACCCATACCTGGGAGTGAGAAGAAGTGGATTCACATATGTCACAAGTGTATTTTCACGTAAGTGAATATAACGAACCCAACTTCTATTGAACAGCACTCTGATTTCTAATCCTGAGCCTGTATCCATTACACCACCCGCACATCCAAGCTCACAGTATTTCCAAGCTGTCACCCATCTAGGTACTGATCAGGATCGACGTTGCTTAACTTCAATGAGTTGCTGTTCCAATGTTATACGGCCGTAAGCCATACCACTTGTATATCCAAGCGGATAGCAGCTGGTATGACCAAGCCGTCACCCATCTAGGTACTGACCAGGCTCGACGTTGCTTAACTTTGGTGACTGTACAGGAACCGGTAGTTCAATGTGATATAGCTGTAAGTCAATCTTGGAAAGGCTGTAAGAAAATATCCAAGCAGATTTGATATACTCTGTTCACTGTCTCTTTCATTATTCACAAATGGAAAGTAAAGTAAATGATATATCATTATATAAACTTTTCTATTACACCACGACATTATATGATATTACACCAAGTCGAATTTCCCTGAAATACTTTGACGTGGCGTAATGGTTACAAAGCTTGTCTTGCTAGATCAATTACTACTATTTATTAAGTTTGATCCTCGCTGGTGCTCTATACTTTCAGCCTTGTGCCACATCTAAGTTACGCTTAGTAAATTGTCTTTTCATTGCCTGCTGTATCTAGATGCAAAAGATCATTAAAATCGTAAATCAACCAGATGTCTTTGGTTTGGTTTGGTTTATTTTGTTTTACGGCATATCAACTTCAATGGGTTATTTAATGCTGACAGGAGTTTTATATTAAGTTCGTATGAATAGAATATGTATTCTTTGGTTTCGTTTATTTTGTTTTACGGCATATCAACCTCAATGGTTTATTTAATGCCTACAACATTTTTAGGATAAGTTCGTATGAATAGAATATGCATTCTTTGGTTTGGTTTGGTTTATTTTAATTTACGACATATCAACCTCGATGGGTTATTTAAATACCGACAACATTTTTAGGATAGGTTCGTTTGAATAGAATATGTATTCTTTGGTTTAGTTTGGTTTCGTTTATTTTGTTTTACGGCATATCAACACTGAAATGGGTTATTTAATGCCGACAACATTTTTAGGATAGATTCGTTTGAATAGAATATGTATTCTTTGGTTTAGTTTGGTTTCGTTTATTTTGTTTTACGGCATATCAACCTCAATGGGTTATTTAATGCCGACAACATTTTTATTGTTGCTAATATTTTTTTCCAAAAATTTATTGCTGGTAATAATTTTTTTACAAAGTATTTCTTGTACTAAAACCTATTATTACACCTTCATAGGGTTTTGACACCAGTTTGGGGGTTAACTATTTACCCATATCTGGGACCCTAACAGGTGCTACCACGCCGAGTCAGGGTGAAACTGGGAACACCAGCAATTAAGAGGTGGCTCCACACTCCTCAATACGTGCTGATCAGAGGCCTTTTTGTTGGAAGCAGTTTATCGTTTTACCCAGGACGTGGGTGTAGTCTATCGCCATACCCAGAACAGGATATCTTTTGTAAATTTCATACAAAGAGGTGTCAAAATCTTTCAAACAGATATAAATATCCCCACAATTTCTAAAATATTGACCAGAAAAGGATTTCAAGAATAGGTTGAATGAAAAAAGACACTACAGAAGAAAACATAAAAAGGACTTTTGCATAGGCATTCAACGCCGACTAACAACAAATGTTCCATTTTAAAAATTAAGCATTCAACCATTTTTAAAATCATAATGAAAATCAAAATGCATTCAAAGAAAGAATCCAGGGAAAACTACAAAAAAAAAAATTCCAAATATTTTCCTGAATACCAATCTCTTATTAATAGAAAAAATTAACACCATATCAATCTTTTCAATATTGGACCATCCAAAGAAAAAAGATTTCAATATGAGGATTGTCTAAAATCACGACAGAATTTTCAAGTAAGTTAAAATTTGGCCTAAAGATATTCCATATATATGAAGAATGCTGGAACCGATAATGGAACCGATAATGACTTAAAGGGTTGCGCAATAAAGGACATCAATTGAAAGAAAATATTATAATTAAGTATTATGTTGTAGCATACCTACGGAGGATAATGGGTATCTCCCCATTCCCATAAATACAGTAGTAAATACTGTATGTTGGTCTTCAGTTGGAGATTCGTCTCCAGATGTGCTAGTCAAATTCTTTACCTCCGAGCAGAGAGGATCCTCAGACGAGGCTATGTCGAAGGACAGAGTCTCGTCCTGGGAAACAGCTACCCGACCCAGTTTTATGCGGGGTCTACGGGGAATTTTTAGCCGAGCCTGCGGGCTCGAAAAATCTTACATTAAATTCGGCCTTGTGCCACATCTGACCGCGTGCAGTGGTTGATAGATATCCTGCAGTTGGTAATTCGTCTCCTGCTGTACTGGTCTAACTCTCTGCCACCGGGAAGAAAGGACCCCCAGTCGACGCTATGTCGAACGGATAAGTCCCGTCTCGGGGAACAGGTATTCGACCCCGTTTTATACGGTGTCTACAGTGAATTTTTGGCCGAGCCCACGGACTCGGATACCCAACATTGTATTCGGCCTTGTGCCACATCCGACCACGTGGGGCGGTTGATAGATATCCTGCAGTTGGTGATTCATTGTGGAATTCATTTGTCCCACTTCTAGTAGTTGACGCGCCGCTGGCGAATCTTATATGCGTTGTTCGTCTCCTAAGTATTATCCTTCATTACCAACATTCGTGTGATTATTGTATTCAGTAACCTTCACTCGGTTACATTCCTATTCGCTAAATAAATTTTTCATTCATTTACCGTATTTGTCTTCGTATTGCACACACCCTCACATAAGAGGCTCCCTATTTTACAAGGATATTTTGTGGAAAAATGTTAGTGTGATTTGTAAGGTTTTTATTGAAATATATTTTAAAAGGTGTTTATAAGTGAATGTATCATTTTGGACATAGAAATGCAATATTGTAACAGTAGACTGGAATAAAGTATAAAATGATATATTGTAATTTTCAATTATAAAGGAAAATAAATTAAATTTAAATGTCATCTTATACATGGAAATATATTTAATAACTAGCAGCATGACCCGGCGTTGCCCGTGCTTGATTAAAAAATCGTACGACTCATACAGCAATCGCTATCACTTGACTTAAAATATTTTTGCCCTTCCTCGCCTTTAAAGGAGTTCCCTTTGCCGTGCTGATGTTGCTATATGCCTTATTTCTTGCCTATCTCACACTGCGAATTTTTTCTAAGGTCTATACTAAACATTAAATCTGTTACGAAAAAAGAACTAAACAAAATGAACACAAAACGATCAGCTTTAAAAAAGGACTCGTAACTGGAAAAACTGAATGAAAAAAGAATGTTAACAACAAATACTTTTTCACACCCAATCCAGTTCTGCAGAATCAGAATCAACGTTGAATTTAAGCAAGCGAATGAGCCAATTGGAGTAAAGTGCCATGCAGATTTAAATTTTTCCCACTTGTTAACATTTGTGTCAGTCAGCTGCTGGCTCTCACACTGGCCAATAGAATCTTCCTGCCTATTCGTGGCAGCCAGCTATAGGCTCTCACTCTGGCCAGTAGAAAATGGCCGCCAACTAAATGAAAACTGCCGTATACGCATGAAAAATCGATTATTTCCACTATCGATGGGAGTTGGGAAATGCAAAGTTGGTCTTGGCCTTCCCACTAACTTGGAGCATGTGCATGTAAATTTTGGTGCAAATCCATCAAAAATTGTGGCCGTGCATTTGTTACACACAAACACACATCCTGCCTTTTGTAGATAGAGATCAGTGATTTAAAAAAAATGGGATTCAAATCAGTTGGATTTAAATCAAACAACCCTGATAACATTTTTTTTTTAATTTTAAAGTGAAATGTCGTATATACTGGCAAATGTATTTCTAAGATTAATATTTCTGGTAAAAAATAAACTGACTTAGTGGAATGAAAAACGACTGTCTGGATGAATCAATAGCTTCATCTATCGCAAAGAAAGTTAGTATTCTATGTCGTGCCAGAAAGTTTTTCTCGTCTGAGTCCATCCTTCAAATCTATAAATCAACCATTCGTCCTTGCTTGGAATACTGCCGTCATATATGGTCTGGAGCCCCCGCTGTTCATCTTAGAGTCCTCGACAAAATCCAGAGACGGATATGCAATGTGATAGGTCCTGATCTGGCATCTCGTTTACAGTCGCTAACTCATAGACGTGCCGTCGCCACCAACTGTCTTTTCTGCAAATAATTTCACGGTAACTGCCGACCATCTACTTTCGCTAGGTCCCAAACTGCATGAATTTAAACGTGCCACTAGGCTGGCATCTCACTCCTACCCTTTCACTGTCCAAACGCTTAAATGTAGCCGTCTCTTCTACTCCAATAGCTTCATATCTTGCACTTCCCCTCTGTGGAACTCCCTTCCTCTTACTTGCATCCCTGATGGCTATAGGCTATAATCTCCAACTATTCGAATGCAATGTCAATCGACATATACAGATGCCTTGATCTATTCACAATCCTTCTCTTCATCCTTTCCTCTATCACGCCTCTTTACTCTCGCTCCTACTCTCTGAAACCCCTTGCATGCTAGTGGCACTCCCGCCTTGCTTGGGGTGAAAACTTAGTGTGTGTATATATATATATATTTTCAACATTCGTCTGTATCCCTTCCAATATCTCTTATATTATATTCTTTTATATTTATTCAACTCCTGGTACATCTATTCTCGTCTGAGTCCATCCTTCAAATCTATAAATCAACCATTCGTCCTTGCAGGGAATATTGCTGTCATATATGGTCTGGAGTCCCCGCTGTTCGTCTTAGAGTCCTCGACAAAATCCAGAGACGGATATGCAATGTGATAGGTCCTGATCTGGCATCTAGTCTACAGTCGCTTTCTCATAGACTTACCGTGGCTTCCCTCTGTCTCTTCTACAAGTATTTTCACGGCAGATCTTCTGACGAGCAACTTTCGCTGGTTCCCAGACTGCATGAATTTAACCAAGCTACTAGGCTGGCATCTCAGTCCCACCGTTTAACTGTCGAAACTAAATATAACCGTCTCTTCTACTCAAACAGATTCTTCTCTCGCACTTCCTGTCTGTAACAATGAAGACTGGTACATATAAAGAAAGGAAACGAGTATAAAGCAAACAGTAAAGTACAATAAATAGGGAAGATAATAATGAGATAGATAATTAAACAAGATATAGACAAAGCAATCAGTTAAGTAAAATAAATGTCAATGAATTCTTAAAAAATAATTACAGTAGGTTCAGACAAACCACCCATAAAGTGCAATGAATGGCAATGCATTCTTGTAGATAATTACAGTAACTGCAGACAAATGAATCAGCAAAGTACACTAAATGTGAATGAATTCTTAAGGATAATTACAGTAGATGCAAACAAAGCAAAATGTTTGACTGAATATTACCAATACTATACAACAAGCAACATGCACCAAACTGAAGGCATTCTCACATAAACCGGTATTTCAGCAAACAGTACACTCTGCCATGCAGAGTAAGCCATAAATAAATTTAAAGAAAAGTACTAGTAATAATGTTTATGCCCAGCGGACTCTGACGCCCTAGTCTACCGGTAAAGCACGCGGGCGTTTTCCATCCGTAATACAGCTGTATTAGCCATAGGGAAGTTTTTGTACAAAAAAAAACAAAAAAAAAACGGCTTATACGAAGGTAAATACGGTAAATATTAGGTTGGTGCAGAAATAATGACGGTTTTTAACGTTAAAAATACGTCAAAAACCGTCATTATTTTTGCACCAACCTAATAATTACTGGGTGAAACCAGTTCGAATCCGGTCGAAATCATCACATTCACTTTCGCACAAATACTCTTGTGAAATTTATGAATCCAGTTCTTCTCTTCTCAGCTATAGACTAAGTTTGTTTGTTTTTTTTGTGGGGGGGGGTTAAGCGTTTCACCCCAAGCAAGGCGGGAAGACCTTATGTCTAACAATTGTTTTTATTTCTCTCTTTGCCATGTCCCTTCAGGATATAGGCGATCATTGCTCCCCACATCTTCTTTCTCCTTATTATCTGTGAATCGCCGGGGGAAAAGAATGGAATGGTTTCCTGTTTCTGTTTGAATTCAGAGTTTTCTTTCTCTTAGACTGGCTGCCACTCAAGGCTAGAGACCCTAATTCACTTTGCTCTTTAACGCAAATCTGCCTAGAGAAAAGTCGGGTTCATGCCTTTCCATTATTCGCGCCGATAACCGTTACACTACCCGAGCATTTCATAGTAATAGTAGTTTTTAATCAGACGCAGGGCCGACTTTCTACAAAGCCATATAGATATTTATGCAATGAAGCGGTGCTCAGAATTCTGACGATCAGGTTTCGTTAATTTTATGTCACGTTTCTAAAACCAAAACCCAACTCGAGAAGAAAAAACCTGAGGCGGAACTGTTACTACACATTGATCCTAGTCTGAAGCCAGGGATCTTAGCTCTGAACTGGAACTGGGCTTATCTTTTTTTTTTTTATTTAAGCGTTTTACCCCAAGCAAGGCGGGAAGCGACTAGGACGCAAAGGGTTACAGAAAATTTGGAGCAAGAGCAGATAGGAGTGATATAAGAAAGAATGAAGAGAAGGATAGTGGATAGATCAAGGCAATTGGAGATGTCGATTGACATTACATTTGAATGGTTGGAGATTATAGCTCTCAGGAAAACTGGAATAGGGAAAGGAGTTCCACAGGCGAGAGATGCGAGATATGAAGCTATTAGCAGAGAAAAACTGGAGTGTTAGTCTTGGTTGTCAACCAGTATAGGAAAAAAAACAACAGTGAATTCAAAACCGTATGCGAATTTGGTGTGGCCCCTACTTTAACTGTTGCTAACGTTTGCAACCACAAATTAGTTAACGAACCTAGTAAACAGGCATATGAGAGAATAGTCTGGCAGCTCTAACATCTGCAATACTATTATTCGTCGAAAACAACGGCAGAAACCCGTATATATATATAGTAAGGTAAAAAAAAATCCGTTGGTATATGATCCAAGTAGATGACTGTAATATGAAAATATTAGAACTGATTCACAAAGAAGAGCTCGATGTATATCCTCTCAACATAGATAAACCACAGGTTTTCTTTATGGCTTCCAATCGAGTTTCTTACATTCGCTTACGCGCAAATAACCTTGGTAAAGGTATGATATCCACATCTTCTGTCCCCAGCTATGGGTTAAATAGTAGGACGTGTATCTCAAAAAATTGTTATTTTTTTATTCTAAAAACAGAAAAGTACAATGCAAAACTATGATTCGAATTTAAATAACCTACAAAAGGTTAGTTGTAAAAACAAATCAATTAACCAAAATCTCAGCACATGAAGATGTAGATTGGCCCGAAAGCGTTCAAATCTCTCCATGAGTTGTCAGGGAAGAGCTTTCTGAATAATATCGGCTTGGACAGAGGACCCCAGAGTGCGACACCGTTGGAAAGTGCCTGAAAACCGCACCGCACCGGTTGACTGAATGCGTGTTAGTGAAATTAGTTAAACGAAACTGATAAGAAGCCGTCAATTGTTGTGCTAAAGTAGAAAGCCAACATATTGAAGGGTTGAGAATACAGGTGTTGTTCAAACTGGTGATCACGTCAAATATTGCATTCGTTTCCAGAAACTGGAACTAAGGTCTGCAAAGCGTTGACTACGTGGGTGTTGAAGAGACATTAATGTCCCTGAGCAAGCGTTTGCAACACTAAATTAGCTAATGAACCTAGCAAACAGGCATAGGAGAGAATAGTCTGGCTGCTTTAACAGCTGCAATATCATAATTCGTCGAAAACGACGACAGAAACTCATATATATATATATATATATATATATATATATATATATATATATATATATATTCGCTTGAGGATGAAATAGAACTAATGTCTTTAATTTAAGTACAAAATTAAATTAGGGGCTTTTAGCTTCCATTTTTGAAACATGGTTGGAACTGTGTAGCGAAAACCATATTTTAAGTCTATTAACTTATAATATATATATATATATATATATATATATATATATATATATATATATATATATGTATGTATGTATGTGTGTGTGTGTGTCTGTGTGTGTATGTATGTATGTATATATAGTAAGCTAAAAAATCCGTTGGTATATAATCCAAGTGAATCCTAATAATATGAAAATATTTGAACTGATTCACAAAAAAGATCTCGATGTATTTTATTTCATTTATACAAAGCAATATAATTTAATTATATATATATATATATATATATATATATATATAGAGAGAGAGAGAGAGAGAGAACAAAATTCTCCAATTATTAGATTAAGCTTTGAGCCGTTTTAACTTTCTGTCCTGAAGTAACAAAGTGCCTCACAAGTTTTATGTATGATTACATTTTCATTGCTCTTTGGACTGTCATGGGTGAAACTTTTCTCTCACATGCCAGACGTCTTATGGATTGGGTTGGATCTTTTCTAATTGATCTCTTTAGCTCTAAGTTGAAATGATGATCCTTCTTCCTGTCGTGACCTCCTGATCCAGTTTTACCCTCTACTGTTCCCTCTTTTTTAAACTCATTCACCATTCTCTTGATAGTTCTTGAATGAACTTTGAAGATGTAAGCCAGAGTATGAGTGTTGGTACCATTACTGAAGGCCTGAATGATCATTTTCCTCTCACCATTGCTCATTTAAGAACACTGAAGCTAATCGATTTTAAACTGTTCTCTTTCTAGATGATTAACTCAAAGGGTTTTTGAGTGATTCTTACGACAAATGGTAACAATATGGCTAAACGCCTTATCTGAAAAGATGGAAAAAAGAAACTTAGTTTAGTCTTTGTTTTTTGTTTTTTTCGATATTAAACATTGCGTTGGATGAAAAATTATGCTGTTACACGATTTGGAGAATGTTGCTGTTACACCCGGTATATATTTGCTGATATCTATTTTATTCTACGCATATCTTTGGTGCTAGCTAACTACTGATATACAGGAGATGCAAAAGTAAGTATACTGTAACAGGATAGATAGATAGATAGATAGATAGATAGATAGATAGATAGATAGATACAGGTGAATTTGAGCGTATTTAAAAAAAAAAAAAACACGCTAGTGACTGGGAGAACTCGATTCGTCTTAACGAAGAGTCTTGCATCACCAGCAGTAATAGTCACTGTTTACAAATTCACTTTTCTTCCCGAGAGCTTAACCGAAATAATTTTTTTCGGGAGCATATGTTTGTAACCCTGGGTTTCACGTTTTCGCGATCATCAGACAGACTGGTTTATTTTTTTAAAATTGGATCTATTTATGTTTGTTTGACTATATATATACACATAGACACAGATACACACAGGTGTATGTATTTTAGTTCACACAAATACATCCATATAAACAATTCGAGGCCAGGCGCAGATGCACATCAATGCGTTCGGGCATACATACATACGCAGTTGTAATTCTATTGCGGTGTTGGGACCGTAACTTTTATTATATGTAGCGATGTTCCGTCCAAGAAGGAGCGGGTAAGGGTGTTCTTGACGATTTTCAGATCTATCCCCCCCCCCTGCGCTGTGAGAGAAACTTAGACTTCCTCACACGCACATACACATATGTAGACGTGCAAATACACTCCTATTGGTCTAGGTCTTTCACTACCATTTTGGTTAAACTGGGTTCTGTTTATACATACACACACACACGCACACACACACACGCACACACACACACATATATATATATATATATATATATATATATATATATATATATATATATATATATATATATCCTTTACTACATCCCCAGAAAAATAATTAGGGGTGGAACTCGGCGAACATACTGTAAGTCTACTTTTGTATGTCTCAGACTTTTCATTATCTATCTATCTATCTATCTATCTGGGTCGTATCATATCTATCTATCTATCTATCTATCTATCTATCTATCTATCTGTCTGTCTGTCTGTCTACTTGCTTGTCTGTCTCTCTATTTACCTGTTATATTGCATATTTGTCGACCTCTGCTCCCATCACATTAACCTGCTCCACTCAGCAAAACTGACTGAACTTGTATCCAGGCGTTGAGGTTTTTTAAATATAAGATGGTGGGGCAGATGTCTCCTCACGTCTCTGTCCGCAACATCAGCCAAGACCACCCGATATGACGCCATTCGTCATTGTGTTGGCGACAGTTAAGATGTCACAATACGTAAGCTTAGCTGAGAACGGGGTTAAGCAAAGGGATCCCCACCCGCGCCACCTTTCGCTCTACAAAGTCACTTCCTGACAGTTCACCAATTCCTTGAAATACTTGCAAAGATCGCACGGAAGAAAGAATATGTAATGTCGAAGGAAAGAAAAAAAACGATGGGAAAGGAGAGATTAAGAAGAGGGGTAGAGAAAGGGTGACAAAAAAAGGTGAAACGGTTGGGTCGGTAAAGTTGCAAGTTGAAGTATTTTTTTTCTTTCCACCTTTATTAAACAGCTATCCACAATTTGCTAAATGTGATGTCAGTCACATGGATGGGTCGAATGTTGGCTAGGTACCTGCTTGTAATGTCAGTCGTGTAGCACTTGGCAAAAGTTGATTTCAATTAGTTTCGTTTATTTTGAGCGCTGTTTATTCAATCCATGATATCATAGGTAGGATTTCTAAAACAACAATGCGTAAAAATTACCTTCACATAACTGATTGCATCCTTAGTGACTATCTCTATACACAGTAGCGGATCTATGAAACTAACGAAGTTTAAACTTCGGAGCCCTAATTCCAGAGGGGCTCCTGAAGCAACTTTAACCCTAGAATACTAACCATCAATTAAAGTTATACCACTACTAACCATGGATATATCATACCCGATTTTGAAAATATCAAAAAAAATATTAAATATAAATCTTTATTTGAAATATTTTACATGCAGGCATTTCAAACTTTATACTTTGACATTAATAGAAACTGAAAAACATTATTTAGATAAGAAAGTCAGGTACTGAAAATTGTAATTAAAAATAGGAAAATTTGCGCTACGTACTATATACTCATGGTTAGTGTTTTAGGTTTAATAAGTGAATTTTTTCAATAGAATCGACGTTTTTTAAGTATTTCTATTTAAAATACTGATATACTAGTGATAGAATCATATGCCAATGGGTTGATCTAACTAGTGTTGGCCATAACGAGTGAATTTTCCAACAAAATCGATGTTTTTTTTGTTTTTTTTGCTTGAAGTGTTATAGAAATAAGGCCATTTTAGTGATAAAATCATAAGCTAATGGGCTGAAGTAGCTAATGTTGGTCTTAATGAGTGAATTTAGCAAAAAAAAAACGATTTTCTTTTATTTCCAAGAATCATACGCCAATGAGTTGATGTAGCTAATGTTGGTTTTAATGAATAAATTTAGCAAAAAAAATCAATTTTTTTATTTTTCAGAATCATACGCCAATGAGTTGATGTAGCTAATGTTGGTTTTAATGAATAAATTTAGCAAAAAAAATCAATTTTTTTTTATTTCTCAGAATCATACGCCAATGAGTTGATGTAGCTAATGTCGGTTTTAATGAATAAATTTAGCAAAAAAAATCAATTTTTTTTTATTTCTCAGAATCATACGCCAATGAGTTGATGTAGCTAATGTTGGTTTTAATGAATAAATTTAGCAAAAAAAATCAATTTTTTTTTATTTCTCAGAATCATACGCCAATGAGTTGATGTAGCTAATGTTGGTTTTAATGAATAAATTTATTTCTTATTAGAATAATGTAATTTTACTGATAGAATTACAATCCAAGTAACTCAAGTTGTCTTTAATGAATTAATTTTTCGACAAAATCATTGGATTCTTTTATAAAGTCTTATTAAAATAAAGTTATTTTACTGATAGAATCATGAGCCAATGAGTTGATGTAGATAATGTTGGCCTTAATGAGTGAGAAAATCTTTCAACAAAATCAATAGATTCTTTTTAAATTCCTATTAAAATAAGATCATTTTAGTGATAGAATCATAAGCCATTGGCATGATGTAGCTAATATTTAGTCTTGATAGTGAGTTTTTCAACAAATTCAATGTATTATCTTATAAAGTGTTATTAAAATAAGGCCATTTTAGTGATAGAATTTTAAGCTAATGGGTTGAAGTAGCTAATGGTGGCCTTAATGATTGAGTGATTCTTTCAACAAAATCAACAGATTCCTTTTAATGTGTTATTACAATAAAGCCATTTTAATGATAGAATCACAAGCCAATGGGTTGATGTAGCTAATGTTGACCTTAGAATATGTTCACAAAATCATTTTATATGGCCACAAAATTCCTTTGTAACTTGTCAAATTGAAATATTTTCTCGGGGGTTGGCAGTGACTGATCCGCCATCTCTTTGAACTCAATGAGCTTGACAGAATCTCTTCATAGCCTACATTTTAGTAGTTGGATCAAAAAATCTATCTTTTCTATTTGCAAGACGGGACCCCATATCTGTTCAAACTTCAGGGGCCCGAAAAATGTAGATCTGCCACTTTCTAGGTGGATGATTCTATTGGGGCACCTCCAAAACTATGGAAGACTCCTAACCTTGCAGTTCCTCGCTCCGCTGACATAGCCCAGGTGACTCAATGGCGGAAGGATGGTTTGTAAAATTCAAAAGCAAAGTAGTGACGCTCAACCCTCCAACCAAACGGACCCTAAACTTTTACCTGTCATGATGGATAGGTCTTTTCTAAACGAGACTCTTTGCCTTGAACGTCTTTTGGGACTCAAGCTCTACCCAGACCTCAAGTAGAACTCGTATATCCGATCTAAAGATTACTGGGAAAATGCTCGGCTCATTATACCGTTCCATTAAGTATCTGACTCTCCCTGCTATACTCTATTAGTGTTAGAACAGACCGAAAAAGGATTATTGCTGCCATATCTTGGCTGAAGCTGCACAGTCTTCACTTGCTTGTCTTGGAAAGAGTTCAAAACCGTCTACGTGGCCTTGTGAATAATTAATTTTTCACGCTGAAAGCCTTTTCTCAGAGATGAAACGTTGTGAGCTTCTCGCTGCTTTATCGCTATTTCCATGGCATGTGTTCTAACGAACTGCCTTACTTATTCCTACCGCCACTGATCTTTACACCTGGGACATGCCACTTACGGAAGTGTGAATCATCGTCATCCCCTTCGTATTCCAATAGTAATAAATTCCACTCGTACAGTTTCAGCCCTGTCGGCTGGGGCTTTAGAATACGCCGACTGCACCTCTGTAGAGGGGTAAGACCCCCCCCCCAATGAGGCGTCCTGGGTATGACGTTAAATTGCATCCAACTGCAAGGCCTCTGATCTGGAGGTTTTGAGGAGCGTGGAACCACCTCTTAATTGCTGGTGTTCCCAGGTCCACCTTGACCCGGGGTGGTAGAACCTGTTAGGGTCCCAGCTATGGGCAAATAGTGAACTCCTAGTTTTCCAGGTTTTGCTCACGTCCTGGGTATGACGGTAAACTACATCCGCGTCCTGGGTATGACGGTAAACTACATCCGCGTCCTGGGTATGGCGATAAACTGCATCCAACAGCAAGGTCTCAGATAATGTTTTCAGAAAAATAATGTTGCCAGCTCTAAGTTTTTGAAACAATAATGTTGCCAGCTCTAAGTTTTTGAAACAATAATGTTGCCGGCTATACATTTTTTATTCCATACAAAATAGGCATTTAAAATTCATATAAACTGTATTTGGCATTAAATAACCCATATGCCATATGCCATAAAACCCAAACAAACAAACAAACAAACAATCGTACAGTTTTTTTTTTTCCCACAAGAGCCTTTGTTTTGTGGGACGAACTCCCGACACGATGTTTTCCCAATCTTGACCTCTTTGTATCTAGGGTTAACGCTTATCTTTCCTGCATAACACCACGAACTTTACTTCTTCCCTTCTGCCATGCCCACACAACGCAACAGAATACAGTAACCTTCTATTCTACCCTGGGATCTCTTCCCCAGGCCGATGTCATATTCCTGACAAATCGGAAATGGTGAGATTCGAACGCGGGTCATATTGTCCGAAAACGTACGTTCTAACCACTCAGACACGCACAGCAACGTGAAGATTGTTGTAAAGGTCTGAACTAGGGAAAGTAGGGAATGAAACTCATCATAAGATGTTTCACGGACATAGCGATAGAGTAGCGAAAGGTTTGAGACTTTAGGTCTGTGAAGAAGGGGTTGAGTTTGGAAAATAATAAATCTACAACCCACCATTCTATTTTGGACTTTATATATTTTATTCTTCATTTTTCTTTTTTTCTTTTTCTTTGTTACAATTCTTATTATCTTTCCTGTTGTCTGGGCTTCTTTTTCTTTTTTTTACAATAATTCGGCTTTAGTATGCAATTATTTATTTATAATGTTTCAAGAACTCCCATACTAGTTTACTTACCTGAAGACGATGTGTTTCTTGTTTTCTATATTATTATTCACCCACCATAAGGCTCATGAACACTTAAACTATAAGATTACTGAACGAAATTCATTCATACGTTTATTAATGTTAGCAGTTTTTCGTCTCTTTTTTGCTTTTCTTGCAATTTTTCTTTTCTTTTTTTTATTATATTCGTCTGTTTTACTTACTTTATTTCTACTTTCTTTCTTTGATTTCTTTTTTCTTTCTTTTTTCTTTCTTTCTGTCATTCATTTCCTTTCTTTCTTTCTTTCTTTCTTTCTGTCATTCATTTCCTTTCTTTCCTTCTTTCTTTCTTTCTTTCTTTCTTTCTGTCATTCATTTCCTTCCATTCTTTCTTTCTTTGTTTCTTTATTTCTGTCACTCATTTCTTTTCTTTCTTTCTTCCTTTCTTTCTTTTTTCTTTCTTTCTTTCTTTTTTCTATAATTCATTTCCTTTCTTTCCTTCCTTCCTTTCTTTTTTCTTTCTTTCTTTCTTTCTGACATTCATTTTCTTTGTTTCCTTCTTTCTTTCATTTCGTCATTCATTTCCTTTCTTTCTTTTTTCTTTCTTTCTTTCTGTCATTCATTTCCTTCCTTCCTTTCTTTCTTTTTTCTTTCTTTCTTTCTAAAATTCCTTTCGTTTGTTTCCTTCTTTCTTTCTCTCATTCATTTCCTTTCTTTATTTGTCATTCATTTCCTTTCTTTCTTCCTTTCTTTCTGCTATTCATTTCCTTCCTTTCTTTTTTCTTTCTTTCTTTATTTCTTTCTATAATTCATTTCCTTTGTTTCCTTCTTTCTTTCTTTCTGACATTCATTTTCTTTCCTTCTTTCTTTCTTTCTGTCATTCATTTCCTTTCTTCCTTTCTTTCTGCTATTCATTTTCTTTCTTTCTTTCTATAATTCATCTCCTTTGTTTCCTTCTTTCTTTCTTTCATTTCCTTTCTTTCTTTCTATAATTTATTTCCTTTCTTTCCTTCTTTCTTTCTTTCTTTCTTTCTGTCATTCATTTCATTTCCTTTCTTTCTTTCTTTCTTTCTGTCATTCATTTCTTTTCTCACATATTTAAAACTGTCAGTTAATTAACTCTTTCTTATATTTCCTTTATTCTTCACTGTCTTTCATTCACATCCTCAACTTCTCATAGTTGTTTCTTTCTTTTTTTCTTTCTTTCTTTCTTTCTTTCTTTCTTTCTTTCTTTCTTTCTTGTCACTTCCTCTTATTATCCTTTTCTTTTCTTTTTCTTTTCCCTTTCTTCTTTTATCCATTTTACCTTTTCCTTTCTTCAGTCGTCTTTTTTCCTTCTTTAATCTTCAAATCGAACAATATCCGTCAGTAAGAAAGGATGACTTCTCTTTCCCCCCCTCCTCCCCACCGCCTCACATAGTAAACAGAGTTCCCGAGCAAACAGACGGGAGGACTCTCTCTACACAATCCTGACCCTCTTCAGTGTCATGTTCATCGGGAGTTGATATTTCGGACCTGATGGCCCAAGCTCTTTTTTTTTTTCAAT
This sequence comes from Acanthosepion lycidas, assembly GCA_963932145.1. NCBI lineage: Eukaryota > Metazoa > Mollusca > Cephalopoda > Sepiida > Sepiidae > Acanthosepion > Acanthosepion lycidas. Next base: position 54,006,633 of record OZ010604.1, read on the forward strand.
AACCGGCTGTCTTGAATCACAATACCCCAATCCAAACACGAAAGCATAATATCATAACCTATCGTTATCACGTTTTCTTAAGAGACTTACCCACCCATTTTTTCCATTTTTTTTTTTTTTTTTTTAGCCTTTCATATTCTGAAAACCTGAGAACTCCGTACTATATTACTGCCCCAGTTGCAAACATCGAAGGCGTTTTTCAAATAATACAGTTTCCAAACCACTTTTATTATTATTATTATTATTATTATTATTATTATTATTATTATTATTATGCGCGCATGCTCAGAAAGAACGATTGAAAAGAAATCACCTCTTCAACAGAAAGATGTCATCCACGATTGTCAAATATTTTGTTTACTCTTAAAGTCTATTTTGCTCTTTATTGGCATATTCGTGTCTTTTTTCCCCGACTTCTAAACCATCGTAGATGCATGTGTATATGTGTATGTGTGTGTCTATGTGTGTGTACATGTGCGCTTTTATATGTGTGCATGTCTGCATGTATGTGTGTGCGCGTGCGCATGCCTGTGTACGTGTGTACATGGACATATCTGTATATTAATCAGCGCATATATAGATACTTATGGGGCACCTCGTTGTCGTGTAATGGTTAACAAGCTTGTCTTGATAAAACATTGACGAAGGAGTAGTGGGTTCGATCTTCATTGGGTACCCTCCTACTGTTGGCCTTGTGTCACATCTAAGCTACGCTTGGAAAATCACTATATAGACACGTATGTGGCACCTCGAGCGGTGTAATGGTTAGCGAGCGTGTCTCGCTAGAACAATTACGACTGAGTAGTGAGTTCGATCCTCACTGGGTGCCCCCTACTGTTGGCCTTGTGCCACATCTAAGCTACCCTTGGAAAATCGCTATATAGACACGTATGGAGCAATGGATAGATTTAGAAATCGGAAAGCCGAGTTCGAATTCCAGTGGAGTTCATTAAATTTGTTTATGCGCAAATACCCTTGGGAAAGCTGTGAATCTGTCTCTTCCTAGCTGTGGGTTAGATAGCATCGCAGACTGGACTCTTTATTTTTTGTTACGCAAACAGTCTAGGAGAAGGACAACTCTGAATTCAATTCATGGGAAGAGGCGTTTAGAGGACTTGCGACACACCATGTGCACTATGTGCAAAAGTGTCGGGTCAGCACAAGCTTTCTTCATTGTGATCAAATAATATGTGCGAGTAGTTTGGGTGTTCGGTTCTAAGAACTGAGCTTCTGAACACTCATACGTCGAAGACTACGAGAAAGTCCATCATCATCATATATATATATATATATATATATATATATATATATATATATATATATCCATACTTTCCCTGACGATCCGTTTAGGTGAAACCTAGGTAGGTTTGTCTGGCTCACTAGGTTTATCTAGATCTGCTCTACGGTTGTATTGAGCTCTTTTGTTAGTTAGTTGTTTACTCGTATCGGGGTTTTTTCTTTGGGCTTCAGACCTGCATCTGTGCGATTTTTTTCGGCAGAAGTTCATGTTTGTAGCTCTTTCTTTTTTTAAAACCTTTTTTGCCCTCGAGATTGATTTGATTATTGGCAAATCAAAAATTCGAGGGTTTTTCGAAACGAGTCTAGTTATCTATCTATCTATATATATATATATATATATATATATATATATATATAATGAATGTGTGGATAGATAAATAATGAATATTCTCTTCAGTTCCCACCCACCACTCAAACTTAATGGTCTCATAAAACTACTATATGTATGCGCTATGAAAGTCCCATTTTACGCCTATAATGACAGCTTTTTATTTGAATCATTTCGCTCCAAATAAGGCGGGGACGCCACTAGTACACAGTGATTTATAAAGACTGAAAGTAAAAAAAGACTGAGTATAGGTAGTATTGAAGAAAGGACAAAAAATGAACTGGATTCAAGAAGACATAAGGTGGCGATTGACGTTGCATTTAAAGTTTTGTCGATTGTTCAGGGAAGCAAGGAAACGGAAGGGAATCCCGCATTCGGGAAGCGCAAGAAAAGAAACTGTTGGAGTAGAAGAGGCGGTTGCATTTAGCAGTTCCAATACTAAAAAGGTGGGACCTATATTCCAATCTAGTAGCACACCTGAATTCATTTACTCGGGGAACCAAGGTAAAAAAAACAAACTTGTCAGAGCAATTGCCATGAAAATATTTGTAGGAAAGACAGAGGAAAGCCACATCACGTTGGTGAGAAAGTAACTGAATTCGAGAGTCACTGGATCCTCAAGGATGCATGGCCCAGTGGACTAGATCCAGTGAATAGACCCAAAGAGTTGTGAGTTCAATACCTGGCCACAGCAATGGTGAAACAAAACTTGGAGAATTGAGTTAAAGGGAAATAACTGAGGCATTTCGTGGACGAATAAAGGGTTCGGTTCGAAATTTCAATAAAAAAAAAGGCCGGTGCGTACAACGGCAGAAACATTGTGAATATGACAATGAAGATGGGGATAGCAGTTCGAATAATGTAAATAATGCAAGTAATCATAATACCTCATCTCAGAGATATAGGGGCTGAAAGGTTGTGAATATGGCAATGAAGATGAGGATAACTGTTTGAATAATGTAAATAATGCAAGTAATCATAATACCTAATCTCAGAGATATAGGGTCCGAAAGGTTGTGAATATGGCAATTAAGATGAGGATAACAATTCGAATAATATTAATAATGCAGGTAATCCTAATACGTCATCTCAGAGATATAGAAGCCGAAAGGTTGTGAATATTGCAATTAAGATGAATAATGTAAATTATGCAAATAATCATAATACCTCATCTCAGAGATATAGATAGATAGCGTATATTATGTCTGACCTTCGCCTATTTCAAATACGAAGTGCCAACTATAATAACGTTTAGAGTAAGAAAAATGTTGGATTAAACATAAATCCATTAATACTTTAGACATTGCTTTGTTTACATTTTGGATACGAAACTGAACAGATATCGGCTCTCGAGAAAAAATATATCGATTTGTTTACCTTATAATATAAAGTGGGGAACTGAGCTTTGCTCACTGTGACTGTCTTTACGGTCGAGCGGAAAAGCATGGCGGATCAAGCGGTGGTTTCTACGAGAAAGGAGGGCGCAGGTTCGATCCCTGCTTTCGAAAGCATTTTCTTTACTAAGATTTATCGAATACGCAGGTTGATAGACGTGGTAGGCACTGTTTAATAAATAAAAATTGGGCGTCTTTTTCAAATACGAGATTCCACTATAATATTGTTTGAAGTAATAATGGACTTTCCTCGATGAAATCTAGATTTTATCAATTTAAGCGCAGTACTAGATTGGCAGTAAGGTCTCATCATTTTACAGTTGAAATGGCTTGATGAAACCGCAAGTTCTATCCTAACAGTTTCTTCTCTCACACTTCTCGCTTGTGGACCTCTCTTCCAGTTTCTTGCTTTTCAGTCAACCTTGATCTTTCAAAAATGTATATACAATGTCAATCGTTATCTTCTGTCTTATTAATTATTGTCCTTTTATTGTTCCCTCTCCTTAATAATGTTTTTTCTTTTTTTCTTATTTATAGCGAAGAAAACGGCGACTTACCTCGTCAAACCAAGCGGCAGCGTGTCGCGTGTATTCTACGACGGAAAAAGTGGCGAAAAAGAAAATTACTTACCAAACAGAAGGGCACGTATTCCGCATAACATGCTGAAAATGGAATAATTGAATTAAAGAAAAAACAAGTCAGTCGCAGGAGTCGCTATAAAAGTATTTTGATATGCAAATTACGGAAAATCCTATCCCAGCTGTCGACGAATGGAAAAAATAGGTTCTGCCGATAAAAGCAGTTGGTGTTCTCAATTCGGGAGGAAAAATTCAGGCATTTTTGGTTTCGGCGTTTGTTAGTAAGCGAGTTATTTTTCTGACTGGTTACACGCATTGTGATTTGAAATAGTACCGGCGAATCGAGTTTTCAGCATTTCTTTCTGCCCACGATATTCGAGTCTGGACTTACAGTGATTCTTCTTTGTCTTGTGGAAGTAATCTGCGACAAATACTTCCTTTGCTTTCAGAACGCTTACATTATTCCTTCACACTCAGTAACCCTCCTTGCATCTTAGTGACTTTATTGCCTTGCTTGGGGTGAAATGATTTTAAAGAATAATGACAAAATAAAAATGTCGGATTAAAAAAAAAAATCCAATAATTCTTTAAAATTTTTGGATTTTTGTTACGATTTGGAAAAAATCTCTCCCAGACATTAATTTAAAGGAATACATCTTCAGAACAGCAACAAGCAACAAACCTTCTACCACTGATGGCAGAGCATACACAAAATGTCCATCAAACGGACGTAATCACATCACATCGATTCGTATGTTAGAAGTACCAGGGACTACTTCGATAAATCTATGCAAAACAACCGCCATAAAAACTGACAACAATAATATGACCGGGCAAGAACGGAAAGGCATAAGATATCTCAAAATAAACCAAGACATAATCATCAAACAAGCCTGCTAGTACATTATTTACATTATTCGGACTATTGTCCTCATCTTTGTCGCCATATTTATTACAATGTCTCGGCCTTTCAGTATCTGTCTATATTTCTAAGATGAGGTATTATGTACATTATTTACATTATTCGGACTATTATCCTCATCTTTGTCGCCATATTTATTACAACGTTTCGGCCTTTCAGTATCTGTCTATATTTCTGAGATGAGGTAATATGTTCACTATTTACATTATTCGGACTATTATCCTCATCTTTGTCGCCATATTTATTACAATGTCTCGGCCTTTCAGTATCTGTCTATATTTCTAAGATGAGGTATTATGTACATTATTTACATTATTCGGACTATTATCCTCATCTTTGTCGCCATATTTATTACAACGTTTCGGCCTTTCAGTATCTGTCTATATTTCTGAGATGAGGTAATATGTTCACTATTTACATTATTCGGACTATTATCCTCATCTTTGTCGCCATATTTATTACAATGTCTCGGCCTTTCAGTATCTGTCTATATTTCTAAGATGAGGTATTATGTACATTATTTACATTATTCGGACTATTATCCTCATCTTTGTCGCCATATTTATTACAACGTTTCGGCCTTTCAGTATCTGTCTATATTTCTGAGATGAGGTATTATGTACACTATTTACATTATTCGGACTATTATCCTCATCTTTGTCGCCATATTTATTACAACATTTTGGCCGGCCTTCTTCAGGTGGTTGGAATGTCGAACTGAACCCTTTATTTCGCTCTCTCAAGGACACAAGGTACAGTGGATAAAGGCGTTGGTTAGATCCAGTGACAGGATCCAAAGAGTTGTGAGTTTAATACCCAGTTCAGGCAGTGGAGAACTTGGAGAGGGATATTAACAGAAGATAACAGATAACTGACATCCATTAACCATGGCACGTGGAACTAGAACAGTCTACCCCAGTGAGCGAGAGTCCAGTTCGATATTCCAACCACCTGAAGAAGACCGGAGCGTACAACGGCCGAAACGTTGTAATAAATATGGCGACAAAGATGAGGACGATAGTCCGAATAATGTAAATAGTGTACATAATACCTCATCTCAGAAATATAGACAGATATTGAAGCCTGCTAGTGATATATATATATATATATATATATATATATATATATATATATATATATATATATATCACATCCCTTTATGTTGTTATTAAGAGCAAAGACCAAAGGATATTTTGATTATTCAATTATATATTTGATCCTTTTTAGATCATTCGAAATCTTGGTTAAAAATGTTGCTTTTCTTGTGTTAATGGGTTACTATAAGTTAGTAAATTTTAGTGTCTTTTTGCGGTGAAAACACGTTGATTTGGAGATTTGTGGTTTAATCACCATTATGGACAGAAGAAAAAATACACCGTAGAAGCAGAAAATCAGCCGAAAGATCAAAACTTTTACGAAAAGCTCATCCATGATCTCACTAAACATTTCATATCAGAACTCCACACTCTAATTAGCCATTTATACTAAAGTATACAGGCAAAAGTTAAGACTTTAGTTTCGGAAAAACCTAAACTAGCCATATTCTACACTATCCGTAAATTACATAAACTTCCAAAAGTAATCACAGACGCAACCATCAACAGAAACCCATGCACGATCTGAGAGAATCTCTTAAGATCAATCCGCCTGGTCGACCGATAGTCTTGGGAATCGGAAACTTGGCACAACACATTTCAGGTTACATTGACCAAATCCTCATGCCTTCCATACTCACAATTTCGAATTATATCAAAGACACTACCCAATTCATGTGTCTCTGTGTGTGTATATCCGTGTGCGTAATTGCTCGACAAAATGGTAAAAAGCTATGTATCACGTTTCGTCCTCGAAAGTGTGTGTGCTTATGTATGTATTTGTATAAATCCACGATTTTATGTGCATATATATATATATATATATATATATATATATATATATATATATATATATATATATGTGTGTGTGTGTGTGTGTATACATATATATGTGTATATAGATTTCTGTATATATATATATATATAAATATATATATATATATATGTATATATATGTGTGTGTCTGCGTGTGTCCGTGTTTATCTGCGTGCGTAATTGCACGACAAAAAGGCAAAAAGCTATGTATCACGTTTCGTCCTCCAAAAGGTCTTCTTCAGACGGTCTGTGGGCGTCGTTACGTCGGACGGAACGCGTTGCATAGGATATTATCCATTTTGACATTCAATTAACCAACATTAGTCTGATATGTAGTGTTTATATTTCATATTCTCCCTTATCTGTGTATTTATATACATGTGACGCTGGACCATTTCAAACGTCCAGCTTCCCAAAGAATACCAGCATGCAGACAAAGGATTTCTAACAACCACAGATACACCACATCGGTTCTTGATAATGACTGCCAAAGTCGAAAACGCTTGAACAAAAATAACAAGATATGAACTTCGGACAGTTTATCCAGCACCTTATCCGGATATTAAAAAATACAATAAAAAAATAATCAGATATTGTCTTTTTAATCCAACTTATTTGGATGAATATTTGCTGCCTAAATAGATAGATTACCAGACGATTCACTCCTAGTGACCATGGGTGTGACATCCCTATGTTTTAATATCCTACACGAGGTAGGAATACTGACATGTAAGAATTTTGTACGTACCAGAGGCTTTCAAGAATACAACACGCAAGACATCACCAACATTATATAATTCATACTTACGCACAACAATTTCGTGTTCAATGGGTACTATTTTCTTCCAAGACATGGAAGTGAAAATGGCTCCGAGCAATGTGAACATATTTATGGATACCCTGGGATGAGATATGTTGAGTAGATACCCCCTGCCTCATCCTGCACTACCACAGATCCATAGATGATATTCTCTGTATATATGGACACAAGGAAAGAACAGTCTCCGAGATCTAAAAAATAATCACGACATTAAATTCACAATGGAATACTCCACCATTTCTATTTCGTTTCTGGATGGACTCGTATGTGTAAATTGTAACCAAATCTCCCTTACTCTATTACATCAAACCCACAAATGGTCATTGATACCTAAATTCCAATAGCTGACGCCCCACCAACATAAAGAATCAATAATCTACAACCAATGTTTACGCATAAGACGTATCACAAAATCGGGATTACAAAAAACACCTAGGACAATTATTCAGTTAGTTTCTTAATAGGAATTACCTACTAAAAACTATTAAAAAAAAACAATTACAGACTAACCTCCCATCAACGGACTATTAGAAAGAACGGTTGGTCCGTTAAAGCCGATGGTCCGTAGATGAGAAGGGATTATTTTTGAGTTATAAAACCACTATAGTAACTACCAGTAGTTATGATCATAATGTAAATACTATAAACATGTATATACGGCATAAATAAATATATACTTAATATAGATATACAGGGTGTCCATAAAGTTCGTGTGCACTTTAAAAAATTTATAACTTTATTTGTATTTGCAATAGAAATAATTTGTAAAAAGGATTAGAAAGAAGTAAATCTATATTTTTTGAGGTTTTATTGAAATTTTATTTAAGTTTCCACATGTTCTCCATCATTAGCAACACAAAGGGTAATACGATTTTGCAGTTCACGGAAAACATTTGCCAACTGATTTACAGTAATGTCTGAAATCACATTAGTTATTTTAGCTATACTTAAAACTACGTACATTAAACTTTATAACATTTTTTACAGATTATTTCTATCGCAAATACAAATAAAGTTATAAATTTTTTAAAGTGCACACGAACTTTATGGACACCCTGTATTAATCAAAATAACAAAAAATATATTTCTCACAGCTACTTTCTCACGCACGCGTTAATGTGTCGTACTTTATATACTGTACACCCGGTTTGTTTAGAAATGAAAGGCCCGCCACCGCGACTTTGAGAACTAATACTACTCGTTCCGCTAAACCCTCAAATGTTGAAATACATCGCTGACGATTTGGAAGTTTTTTTTTTTTTCTTCGTATTTTTTAAAATTTGCCTGCAGATTTTGTCCGTTGCATCTAAAGTCCGTTGATGGGGGGTTCCGTAGATGAGGGGTTTTTCTGTACTTATATATTTCCTTTTTTTTCCATTTGTGACAGAAAAGCAAATATATAGGATTTGAACAGTCAAAATTCAGAGCCGGTGGTTTGATATAGATACGTGAGTGCCACGTGTAAAATTGCTATCAGTGATGATATGTCTACAGACTTGGCATCGGGGTTTGTTGCAGGTGATATCCCCATGGTGAGGTGGTGAATGATGTATGCAGTATGATGTTACGAGTGTGTGCACATTGTGGGGCTGACGCCTAACGTAAAGTGGGTTCACGCTGAATGTTTTTTTAAATTGTTTGGTCGAGTTTTAAATACTGGGAATCTTTTTTTTTAAAAGATATGTGAAATTTGTGAATGTCGGAATTAAAATAAAAATCTACAGGAATTCTGGAATCATTTTTTTTTTTGTTTCATAGGTTACAAGAGTATATCTATTTTGTTTGGAAGCCTTAGTAATTAATTTTTTTTTAATAGTTTCAAGGGTACAGTAGAAATACCTTCCACACACACCTCCCAGAAATGACTGCCACATAATGGTAGTGATTTTCTAAGCCCGGCTTAGATGTGGCACAAGGCCGATAGTAGGGGGCACCCAGTGAGGATCAAACTCACTACTCAGTCGTAATTGATCTAGCAAGACAAGCTTTCTAACCATTACACCACGTCGAGGTGTCCCTGCCACATAATGGTAAGAAACTAGTAGCAATGTTGTCTTCATCTAGCTAATGTCTTACCATTTTGTTGGGGGGGGGTATTTCTGGGAGGTATACGTGGGATGTATTTCTGCCGCACCCTGCATAACTCAAGGCGCTAAAAGACTTACACGAGGAAAGAAATGAAATTGATATAAACTATAGTATTCATGTGATATTTTTATTTGTAAGTGAATGAAAAATCTCACTGCCAAGCAACCCTGTCCGATCCTCTGCTTACGAATGGTTGGAAAAAGGACCACTTGAAATATGAGGTGGGTAAACAAAGTGTCACGGGTTCATCAAGTGCGGTTAACCATTTTTGTTGGTTTTATATATTTTCTTTCCTTTTTTTTTAAAGTTACCGTGATTTCTACGACTATAAATGAAGAACGAGTTCCATTGACTAATAATGAAAACATCCTCCTTCCGAAGAATGACCTTTACGAATAGATCGTGCACAGAATTGACAGGTAATCAGGTTGATTGACAATTTGGCAGACAGGCGGCGTGAAAGAATGAGCATCACAAGGGAAAAATAAACAGAAATGACAAAATAATCGACGGGAAAGAAAACAGGGGGAGAAAAACCCCAGGAAGCGGTTAATGATGGTAAGCAGGGTTCGAATTTCGGATTTATGAGTACACCAAGTTCGAGGAGGTTATTGCTTGTTTAATAAACACGTCGGATTTCTGGTCAGATTCAAGTCGTTTGCCAAAAATATGCACAGAAGATTTCTGATAGGAACTGGGATAGATAGATAGATAGATAGATAGATAGATAGATAGATATGAACAGACTGAGATAGATAGATAGATAGATAGATAGATAGATAGATAGATAGATAGATAGATAGATAGATAGATATGAACAGGCAGAGATATGAAGAGATAGATAGATAGATAGATAGATATGAACAGGCAGAGATGTGAATAGATAGATAGATAGATAGATAGATAGATAGATATGAACAGACTGAGACAGATAGATAGATAGATAGATAGATAGATAGATAGATGGATAGATATGAACAGACTGAGATAGATGGATAGATAGATAGATAGATAGATAGATAGATAGATATGAACAGGCAGAGATATGAAGAGATAGATAGATAGATAGATATGAACAGGCAGAGATGTGAATAGATAGATAGATAGATATTAGGTTGGTGCAAAAATAATGACGTAATAATGTCGTTTTTTGACGTTAAAAATACGTCAAAAACGACATTATTACGTCATTATTTTTGCACCAACCTAATAGATAGATAGATAATGAATAGACTGGGATAGATAGATAGATAGATAGATAGATAGATAGATAGATAGATAGATAGATAGATAGATAGATAGTCTCTCATGCACCCTGTCGTCATACAATACATAGTCCTTTTATCTTTCTTTCCATTACTAAGAGTTAGTGAGTTCTTTCAGTTTTCTTTCCGTGTCAGCTATCAACTCATTATTGTTACCAAATCTTATGATGGTCTCTCATGCACCCTGTCGTCATACAATACATAGTCCTTTTATCTTTCTTTCCATTACTAAGAGTTAGAGAGTTCTTTCAGTTTTCTTTCCGTGTCAGCTATCAACTCATTATTGTTACCACATCTTATGATGGTTTCTCATGCACCCTGTCGTCATACAATACATAGTTAGTCCTTTTATCTTGCTTTACATTACTAAGAGTCGAAGAGTTCTTTCAGTTTTCTTTCCGTGTCAGCTATCAACTGATTATTGTTACCACATCTTATGATGGTCTCTCATGCACCCTGTCGTCATACAATACATAGTTAGTCCTTTTATCTTGCTTTCCATTACTAAGAGTTAGAGAGTTCTTTCAGTTTTCTTTCCGTGTCAGGTATCAACTCATTATTGTTACCACATCTTATGATGGTCTCTCATGCACCCTGTCGTCATACAATACATAGTTAGTCCTTTTATCTTGCTTTCCATTACTAAGAGTCGAAGAGTTCTTTCAGTTTTCTTTCCGTGTCAGCTATCAACTCATTATTGTTACCACATCTTATGATGGTCTCTCATGCACCCTGTCGTCATACAATACATAGTCCTTTTATCTTGCTTTCCATTACTAAGAGTTAGAGAGTTCTTTCAGTTTTCTTTCCGTGTCAGCTATCAACTCATTATTGTTACCACATCTTTTGATGGTCTCTCATTCACCCTGTCGTCATACAATACATAGTCCTTTTATCTTGCTTTCCATTACTAAGAGTTAGAGAGTTCTTTTAGTTTTCTTTCCGTGTCAGCTATCAACACATTATTGTTACCACATCTTATGATGGTCTCTCATGCACCGTGTCGTCATACAATACATAGTTAGTCCTTTTATCTTGCTTTCCATTACTAAGTGTCGAAGAGTTCTTTTAGTTTTCTTTCCGTGTCAGCTATCAACTCATTATTGTTACCACATCTTTTGATGTTCTCTCATGCACCCTGTCGTCATACAATACATAGTCCTTTTATCTTGCTTTCCATTACTAAGAGTTAGAGAGTTCTTTCAGTTTTCTTTCCGTGTCAGCTATCAACTCATTATTGTTACAACATCTGATGATGGTCTCTCATGCACCCTGTCGTCATATAATACATAGTCCTTTTATCTTGCTTTCCATTACTAAGAGTCGAAGAGTTCTTTTAGTTTTCTTTCCGTGTCAGCTATCAACTGATTATTGTTACCACATCTTATGATGGTCTCTCATGCACCCTGTCGTCATACAATACATAGTTAGTCCTTTTATCTTGCTTTCCATTACTAAGAGTTAGAGATTTCTTTCAGTTTTCTTTCCGTGTCAGCTATCAATTCAGTGTTGTTATCACGTCTTATGGTGGTCTCTCTTACACCCTGTCTTTTTACAATTTAGAGTTACTCTTTTCTCCTTGCTTTAAATAAGTGAATTATTTTATTTTATTATTAATAATTATTACTTCTATATAATTATTGACTTCTATCTTTGCAAGTGTTGCTTGCCTTGAACTCGATGTCTTCCGGAATTACTTCGTTCGATGACTGTTTTGGCAAAATATAGATCTTATTAAAAAATGTATGTGCATTGGAAGTTTGCCATATTTGTCCACTTCAAAAACTCTGACCAGATTGAGAAGTACTACTAAAAATACAATACAAGCACGCATACCAACAGAAAAATAACATTTATAGTAATAAACAACTTATTTCGGATAAAATATCAATTCAATATATGTGTGTATGTGTGTGTTTGGTTTAGAATTTAGGTACTTGATGTGTGGAATATTACATTAAAATTACGGTATTTCATTCAGTTTTTTGCTTCTAATGTGGTCGTAGGTAGCGTAGTAGGATGTTCTTTGCATGCTTGCATTTAGAAATGAACTGCTATCTTTTATTTAGAAATTTATCTTCTGGAATAGTGATAATCTCTATTTTTTCCTCTAAGCAAAGGTTAGATAGTTTTGTGTTTTTGTTAAAGCCGGTGCTGACGTAAATAAGGTACTATTCAAAATTTCGTACAACTTCTCAAATATGGTACGAACATTTGCTGCTAACCATTGAAAGCCGGTGGACACACAGCGAATATCGAGAATTACGAAAACGAAATGGTGAAAACTATTTAAGTGATTTTATGGCCAGTTCCTTCGGTTTTCAGAATCACTTCATATATATATCAATACGTCAAAAAACGACATTATTACGTCATTATTTTTGCACTAACCTAATATATATATATATATATATATATATATATATATATATATATATATATATATATATAATGTGTAGTGTAAATTGGGTCACCTATCGTGAACTTGTGAACAGGAGTAAAGGTTTATCCCTTGTTGGCTCATTGAAGTGCTTCCGGTTCTTTCTAAAGCCTTTTCTTTCTCTTTCATTTTCTGTGATCCGTTGGGTCTTGGTGCCATTATCTC
>OZ010604.1:54022341-54267341 GCA_963932145.1 Acanthosepion lycidas
CCTTCTTGAGCTTATTACAATTAATGTTTGCGTGTGTGTGTGTGTGTGTATGTGTGTGTATGTGTGTGTGTGTGTGTGTGGGTGTATTGGAGCTAAGTAATTAGCAGCCTTCTTGGGCTTATAACAATTAATGTTTGCGTATGTGTGTGTGTGTCTGTCTGTCTGTGTGTGTGTGTGGGTGTATTGGAGCCAAGTAATTAGCAGCCTTCTTGGGCTTATAACAATTAATGTTTGCGTATGTGTGTGTGTGTCTGTCTGTCTGTGTGTGTGTGTGTGGGTGTATTGGAGCTAAGTAATTAGCAGCCTTCTTGAGCTTATTACAATTAATGTTTGCGTGTGTGTGTGTGTGTGATGTTTATCATCCCGATTGCGTAACACATTCCTTTTTTTTTTATTTACTCTTAATTTCCCGCCCTAAAATTTTCCCGCCGCCATTTCATTCTTTTCCGCCATAATTTATCTTCCTGATGTTTATCTGCTATTCAAAAACTGTCATCATTCTATTTTTCTAAACATTTTTGCTTACGTTCGGTATTTTGCTCTTCCCTATTTCTTTTTGTAATCTCACCATCAACAAAACCAGTGGCTTATTTTACGGTCCCATAAATATTTCTATTTGGCTCGTCCGTCTTCCGTTTGTTTAACTATCTTCTTCCTGTTTTAGTTGCCGATGCTCAATTTGGGATATTTTCGACGGCTAATGGCACCTGGCCTAGTTTCGCCAAAATAAATCCATTCTAGTCTACACACATGTGTGCGTAGGAATAAACACATGCACAAGCATAAAAGCAGATTCTTTTCTTTCTTTCTCTCTTTCTCCCTCCCTCCCTCTCTCTATCTCTCTCTCTTTCTCTATCTATCCCAGTTCCTTCATATCTATCACAGTATGTTCATATCTATCAAGCTATGTAATATCTATCTATCTATCTATCTATCTATCTATCTATCACAGTATGTTCATATTTTTCTTTTTATCACAGTCTATTTATATCTATCACAGTATGTTTATATCTATCTATCTATCTATCTATCTATCTATCTATCTATCTACCTATCTATCTATCTATCTATGCCTGTTCATATCTATCTATCTATCTATCTCTGCCCTTTCACGTCTATCTAACTCTGTCTGTCCATATCCATCAGAATACGTTCATGTCTATCTACCTATCTATCACAGTATGTTCATACCCATATTTATCTCTTGATCTATCATAGCCTGTTCATATATATATATCAATCAGAATATGTTCTTATCTATCTATTTATCTATGTCATTCTCTACATTACATATCTATCTATCTATCAATCTATCTATCTATCTATTTATGTCTTTCTGTTCATAATCTATCTATCTATCTATCTATCTTAGTCTGTTCACATCTATCTCATTCTGTTCATTATCTATCTATCTATTTATCTATTTATCTATCTATCTATGTCATTCTGTTCATTATCTATCTATCTATCTATCTATCTATCTTAGTCTGTTCACATCTTTCTAAGTCATTCTGTTCATTATCTATCTATCTATTTATCTATCTATCTATCTATCTATCTATCTATGTCATTCTGTTCATTATCTATCTATCTCAACCGGTTCATACCTATCTATATATCTATCTATTTATCTATCTATATATCTTTGTACCTCCAAAGATTTGCTCAAAAATTATCATACATAATGAAAAAAGTGCACCGAACTTAATAAAAAGAATGTTTTATCGTCAAAATCTTTGTTATTTTTAAGAGGTAAGAATAAATGATTCTTTGATTATTAAATAATATTCTTTTTCAGGACTTTTATAAATTAGTATAGAAAATTTTTGCCTTTTTTTGGGCGGGGGGTGTAATGAAAAATACATCGATTTAAAAATTCTTACAAAAATCAAATAGTTGTATTTTAATGATACATTCAGGATTTATTCACAAATGAATTAAATTATTTTTGAAATCATTTTTTTTAGAAAATCTTGGTAGGACATATATTTTTATATCTGTTTTTTTCCTACCTATTTAATTTTACGAAATTTCGTGAAATTATTTTTGTACAGCCTTAATGTATGTATTATCTATAAGCAGAAGTCTTTTTTTGAATTTAAATCAACAATTTTTTTTTTTATTTATTTATTTATTTTTTTTTTTGTAAACTAACCTGGAAAGTCGGTTACCAAAACTTTGCTCTGAATTGTAAAATTAAAAAAAAAATGCATTAAAACTAAGACATTATTTAATTATAAAATAAACTTTGAATTCCTTTTATGAAGAAGATATATTATTGACATAAGAAAAAAAATGTTCGACAAATAATGAAATTTACAAGAATTAGTTTCATTTTTTTTAAATTTAAATTAGAATTTATTTGTAAAGTTTTAAATCTTTTAAAACTTTCTGTTAATTCGTACAAGTTAAGTGATATTATTATTAAGTAAAAACTATATTTACTCATCCTTACTACAATTCAGCGACCCCCAGTATTTTTAAAAATAATTTTTTTGTGTCTCTATAAACGTGCCGATTTTTATAAATACGGACATCCATACACGACATTATCAGAAAATAAATCCTACAGTAAATTTAAAACCGAAGTACCTAAAATTCAATAAAACATTAGATTACATAGAATATATTCTTAAATTTTTAAGATTATTGCGTAGTTAAAAATTATATAAAAAGGGCGCTCACCTTGTATTCCTCCAGTAATTTTTACAGATATTCTGCTGTAATAAAATTAGATAAATTTCCGGAAGGTCAAATTGTCGACAAAACTGTTAACACCTATATAAAACACCTACCTTCATGTTAAAAGATGCCGTTCTGTGATAAAAGTAAGTAAAATTTCTTTCATTAATTAAACTTTAAATCAGCTAATACTCATCAAATAAAGTTTCATAAGAAGTATATTTTATTTTTGAAGGATTTTTACTAAAGATAATTACATTGTGTTGACAGATGGCTAAAAAATGGCTAAAACCAGAAACTTGGAAAAGATAATCAGAAATTAAACAGACCGATCTTGTCAGTTTCTTTCAAACTTTTTGGATGAATTCCTGCAGCCTAAATGTATTCCAGAGTGCGTATATATATATATATATATATATATATATATATATATATATATATGTGTGTGTGTGTGTGTGTGTGTGTATGTGTATGTGTGTGTGTGTGTGAAAAGTGTGTGTATATAAATATAAATAAATATATATATATATATATGTGTGTGTGTGTGTAATATATATATATGTAATATATATATTATCTATATATTATATGCGCGGTACTTATTAGAAAGCTCTCAATATCAGAGATAGAGCTAACATATTTGGTTGGATTGTTGTGAGTTTGTGACCCTGGGTTTCACGCTTTTGCGATCGTCAGACAAACTGTTTAATTTTTTTAAATTTTGGATTTATGTAGATTGCGTGTATTGCGGGGGGAATCGTCGTCGTGATGTCATCATACTAACGCAAACATAGATACATGTCCGTACACCCGATGAGGTACGCAGAAATACATACACACTCGCTCGTCCGCCGGGGCTCATACAGATATAAACATATGTGGACAGTTTCGGATTTGACATATGTATGTATATGGGTGGTGTTGTCTCCATACATACGCATTTGTGTGTTGAAGATCGGAGTGTAGCGAAAATTTCTCGTGAATGTCTCGTGAAATTTAAAAAAATTAATCACTTTGTCTGACGATCGCAAAAGCGTGAAACCCAGGGTCACAAACTCACATCAATCCAACCAAATATATATATATGTATGTGTGTGTGTGTGTGTATTTTCAAATGAAAAATATTTCTTGAAGCATTTATTTTAGGTTTAATGTCATGCTAGTAGATTAAATTTAATATTTCCAACAAGCAAAATACTTTGCCGTTTATTTATAAAAACTAATTTAAATTGATTGAAAGTAGTTTCTTTTCTTTTTTTTAATCGCTAAACATTTCCGCCGAATCCTCTGCGCTCCTCTCAGTTTGACACCCAAACACATTGAAATGTTCGCATTGGAACTTCCGGTGCGAATGCCAATCAGTACATCATGCCGTTTCCAAATTTCTGGCAGAATGAACAGCGCCATGGTGCTCTTTTTCTCACGTACGGTGGCCAGCTGACCTAACTATACTGTGCAGTCGACAAAATCAAAAACAAACAGCACGCATGCGTGAAATTAAGAATATAAAATTGCGACAATTTACCCATCGCACCACGCACACACGCACACGCATATGCATTACGCATCTACTCTCAATATAATGCGGCCACTAAAGTTAAGCAACGTCGATCAGTACCAAGATGGGTGACCGCTTGAGAATATCAGGTGGTTTCAGATGGGATTTGCAAGTGGTCTAATTGATAAAGGCTGGCAATTGTTAATCGCAGGGCCGAGTTCTTAGTTCATTTGGGTTCATTATATTCACTTATGCGCAAAAACCTTGGGAAAGGTATGAATCCACCTCTTCTCCCTAGCTATGGGTTAATTAGTAAAAACTTGTAACACAAAAGAAAATATTTAGATTTCGGCATTAAATAATTTGATTGATATGCCGCTAAGCAAAAAACAATCAATTTATTGATTAGTTTTCTTGAGCTATATTTCAGAGACAAAAAATAACAGTACGATTGCCGATGGGGTATGTATGACTTTTGTTATGCAATTTCAAACAATCAGGCGCAAACAGAATATTAGTAAGCAGAGCAAAGGTAAAAATTACCAGCAGTCACGATGAACGGATATCCCGTCAGGGAGGGCACCGTGTCTTGAGAGAATAGTGGGTTTCAAACTCACGCCTGACCTCAAGTAGAACTGTTATTTACGACCCATTGCTAAAGATGCAAGTAAAATGATCGGCTTCCTGATCCGCTCCAGTAAGTTCCTGACTCTTCATGCTACCCTCTACTTTTATAAGGCCTAAAAAATGGAGTACTGTTGCCATATTTAGGCGGGAGCTGCCCAGTCCTCTTGAAGGAGTTCAAAAACGTCTCCGTTCCTTGTTGCAGGAAGAATAATTTTCCACCATCCCATCTCTCTCTCACCGGCGAAATATAGCGTGTCTCTCACTGTCTCCATCGCTACTAAATTCCTTCGTTCCGCTAGGTCTAACCTTCACAAGAACCCGCCACTGACATTGTAACAAACCATCCGCATTCCCTTCGTAATCCATCGGCGAGAAGTAAGTTGCACTCAAACAGCTTCTTCCCGCGAACCACAGCTTTGTGTAACAGATTCACAAAAGGATGTTTCCCTGATTACTACAATCTTAACCTTTTCAAGTCTACAGCTAACCATTATCTTCCCCTCCTATCCATATAAACTGATATAATGGAATAAGCATACACCTGAGTTCTCCCACTCACTGGAATATGATTGGCTGGTGTCCGTCATAAATACAGACGGACGTGTAGGTATGACAGAGTTTAAGTCTATGACGACGCCCATTGGACTACGCCATTGGCTAATTCTATTGGTCTACACCTATTACCTGTGACTACGACGAGTACCAGTCGATTACTGCTACCGTATTCTACTTGGTTACAGTAGCCAAATCCACTTAGCTACTTCGATCAAATATATCCCTTTCTGGGAGATATCATCTTAATCTCTCAAGCTATTTCTATCAGCTTTGCTCTTTCTTTTGCTTTCTTTATGTGCAAAAATCCCTGGTTCTCATTAAACAAGAATTTAGTCTTTCATGAACCATGAATCACATAAATACACCAGTTTTCATTAAAATGCTGTCATGCTTAATAAAATTTTCATTTTATAAGATAAATTGATCCCATTTCATTACCAGTTGTAATTCATCTTTTGGGAGTTGTTTTTATCACAACACATTTTGTTCAGTTCACACATTACTAGTTTTAACTGACGAAAATTTCAAGGTTTTCCTATTTGACATTTCTAATGAATCTTAATTCTTCAGTTAATGATTGAATTAAGCTGATGGCAAGTTCTACATCAATAAAATATCTATAAAAATTCCCCTATCACATCACTAAATATTTGAGCTTAACAATTTTTACAAAATATTGCAGTAATAATCAAAAAGATGAATGCTGGTTGTTATTTTAAGGAGGTACAGATGAAAAGATTTGAAATTGACAGCCTTTTCCATTTCACTGAAAGACGTTAAACACTTCTGTCTCTCCTTCTTTCTTTAGTTTTCTAACTGAAACCAAGCAGCATCTGTGATATTCATTTTCTCTTCTCGCATCAAAATGGGATAGTCCATTATGAGCAGAAGACGTTAGACAAGTTATCTTTTTTTTTTTGTCACTGAAACCAAGTAGCATCTCTGATAAGTCTTCTGATTTTCCACACGATCAAAATGGAATAGGCCATTATGAGGTATTGGCAAGGCGTAACGGTCGTGCAAACTAACAAAAGTAGAGACCGGCACAATTATAACATGGTTATCGGCTTACGGCCATATCCTGTCAAAAAAAAAACAGTTCTCGTATGATCACTAAAGTGGAGCAGCATCGAGCCTGATCAGTACTTAGATGGGTACCTGCTTGGGAATACCAGGTGTTGTCAGGTTTGATGTGTGGGTGATGAAGCATTGTCAATTATTAATTTTCTAACTAGTATTTCTTTAATCTTTCTGTTGCTTTATTTACACTAGCCGTATTCGATGTAATTAATTTTTACTCGTTAAAATTTCACGGTTTTCCTATTTCAAATTTCTGACGAATCTTAATTCTTCAGTTAATGATTGAATTAAGCTCATGGCAAGTTCTACATCAATAAAATATCTATAAAAATTCCCCTATCACATCGCTAAATATTTGAGCTTAACAACTTAGCTACTTCGATCAAATATATCCCATTTCGGGGCATATCATAAATTACTTCTTAACGCAACCCTCTACATCGAGTAGCTCTTGGGCCTTGTACAGGGTGAACATTACTGAAAGAAAATAAGAGAGATATATTATTACTTAAACGCTAATTTAGACGATACCCATATTTGTGTAGACGCTCTGTTTATTTAGTAAACACTATATTTATTTATTTTTGTCTACCGGCCTGACTATTCGGGAAATCTTATTACAGAAAAATGGGCGCTGTCCAGCAGGATTCGAACCTACTTACCTGACCTCCCACCCTGAGCAGGGGGGTACCCTCGTTAGATCAGACGTGCTTTAGACCACTCGGCTACGAAGTGCATCGATGAGCAAGCAACGTTTAAAGTCTGTGAGAGATTTGCGTTCATAAGCCACTAACCTTATAAAAGCAAATCTTTCCCAAACTCTCAAAATATACATAGCTACTCAGTTCTGTCTCCGTATCCATATAAACTTAACGTAACCTCTACATCGAGCGCCCATCGGGCCTTGCATAGGGTGAACCTCACTGTAAAAAAAAAAAGAAGAAAAAGGACTCAAATCAGTTACACCAATTTTCGATTTCTAGGGTTAGCGTTAAGGTTAGGCATACCAGGCGTACCAATTTGTATCTCTTTCGAGTCAGATGTGGAACACTTTGATAATCAGGCTTCATCTCAAATTCGGCTTCATTCGTCGGAAGATCCAACGGAAAATCTCGTGACCCTTAATGACCCCAATACTAAGAAAAAAAGTGTTTTGAACTCAGTAACCCGGGGACAAATATTATCTGTATGTTTTTATCCTGGAATGGGGACAAGTAGATAAGTAAAGGCGTTCGTCGACAACACCTGTCAAAAGTTGTCTATTTTAGTGACCTCTGACATTTAGACGGAATGTTGAGAATAGTATTGTTTCGAAAGGGCCTAGGTGATTCTACGCACTTCGAAGGGCACATTTACGTGTCTATCCGAAACGTTCCCTGTTCGATGGGAAAGCTATTCCTGTCGGTGAGTGAGCAATTAACCAATATAATTATTAAATAGACTATAGAGATGAAAAAATAACTAGATGCAAGCAGACTTAGATATGAGAAGAATTATATGTATGTTCATATATATGTGTGTGTATATATATATATATATATATATATATATATATACATTTAGGCAGCATTTTTTCCTTTCATTTTCAGACGTTATGAAAAGAATTTACATAAAATAAATAGACAACATTTGTCTATATTATTTAATGAAACATATATATATATATATATATATATATATATATATAAAGAGAGAGAGAGATAAACAGATCTGCGGATATAGGCAGACTTAGATATGAACATAGATATTAACAGACATATATATATATATATATATATATATATATATATATATATATATATATATATATATATATATATAGTTGGATTGATGTGGGTTTGTGACACTGGGTTTCAGGTATTTACGATCGTCAGACATATTTATATACATACACATTTCACACACTCACACACACACGCATATATATATATATATATATATATATAGAGAGAGAGAGAGAGAGAGTAAGCGTCTAGTTAGCAAGATCGAATTACTACTTTTAAACTACAAATTTCGCATGTTTTCTCTCGAACGCTTATATCTGCTCGAAGCTTAACGGTAACAATATAACTTAATCTAATCTTGCATCTAGTTAATCTTAATATCTTAACGGAAACAAATGAACTCATATATAATGAAATGGACCAAGTCCGAAAATTATTTCAATATATTTATTGTTTATACATTATTGTTATAGATACAAATATCTAAGTAAATGCTCTGTTTATAATAAACAGTATTAACAATTAACAATATTTACCCGCCTGAATGTCCGAGAAATTTCATTAAAAATATGTGTCCTCCGACAGGAATCGAACCTACACGGAACAGTCATATAGCTACAGAGGAAGGATGTGGTTAGCAAGAATTGGTCCTGTCACCTTCAGATTATCTCACGTTCCGATTTAATGAACAGTGAGTGCCAAATTTTCAAGACGTCAAAAATTTTCTAAAAATTTGACGAATCAAAAATCGAATCGTTTTTCATGATGGAATACAGGGAATTATCCACTTTTAATTTTTTTTATTATTTCGCGTATGCGCGTTGTTCATTTTGGATTTTGTCGACTGCACAGTATGGTAAGGTCAGTTGGGCACCGTCTACATTGCATCATGATGCAATTCATCCCGCCAAGAATTTGGAAACGGACGCTGTACTGCTTGGTTTTCGCGCTAGAATCTCCAATATGACCATTTCAGAGTGATTGGATGTTAATCTTTCATACTTTTTCTTTTTAAATCAGTATTACCCTATGCAAGGCAGTAAAGCCACTAAGACATAAGATTACAAGGTGTGGAAGAATTAGGAACAGAAACATTAATAATGAGTGTGAAGAGGAAAGAGTAATTAGGAGAACAGTAGATAGCAATTGACATTGCATTTATATTTTTTCAGGTTAAAATCGTTTGGAAAGCATGGAGCCAGAAAGGAGTTGCACAAGCGAGAAAAGAAACTGTTAACATAGAATTTACAGTTACATCTAGCCAGCTCAACTGTAAATTGATGAGATCTCAACGTCAGTCTAATACTGCACTTAAATTCTAAAAATCTAGGTACCATTATGATGAAAGTATTTATAGAAAAGACGGAGAGGCAACCTTACGGCAGTGGGAAAATGATTGAAGCTGAGCTGCCAGATCAAGACCAGTAATATTGCTAATTCTTCTTTGGATTTTATCAAGAATTTCTAAATATATAACAGGAGCACCTTTCCCTTACAATCCCACTCAATAACCATCATATAGAAGAGGCACAGAGAAGCTACGTTACAGCGGTAGGAAAGTGACTGAAGCCGAGATGCCAGGTCAGGACCAATAATATTGCTCATTCTTCTTTGGATTTTATCAAGGATCTCTAGATACATAGAGAGAGCACCATGTCATATGTGGCAGCAATATTCTAAGCTCGAATATGAACATTTCAGAGTTTTGGAGTGTCAATCCGAGGACTGAGTAGAGCATTCGGAAAGAGTTGGATGATATATACAGTCAACATCACGGTGTTTGGAATGATCACTAATGGTGATGTTATGCCTCCATTCATTTTCCCACAAGACCTCAGAGTCAACATTGAGGCCTACAGCAAGTGCTTTTAGATGGAAGTGCTGCCGTGGGTCAAGCGGGTGGCTGCTGGAAGACCCTATGTTGTCCAACAGGACTCTGCACCATGCCACACGAGCAGAAGAACATAGTCATGTCTGTCAGACAATTTCTGCGACCACATCACCCCTTACATCTGGCCATCTGACCCTCCCCCAGATTGCAACCCCTTTGATTATTATGTGCACTGTGCAATTGTGCAAGAGACTAACTGTTGTGGTGTCCTCCCTCTTAAGAGTCTATGTTAGACTCTTCCGCTTACTATAAGTTTAGTAGGAGAGAAGGTTCAGGGAACAGTGAATAGTAAATAGACTGAGCACTAGTTCATTCGATACACTCTCACTAGTTGTGTAATACTCTTCTGGCGTACTTAATGTTTAATATACGGGTTTTGTTATTCCTTAACCATCTACTTGGTCACAACACCCACAAAACTCTTTGTAACACCAAAGATGAACTAAAGACTATTGCAGAATTCACCATTTTAAACAAGGAGACTGTCCAGAAGAGTTGCAGGAGATTTCGAACTTGTCTTGAGTTCGTGGTTGAAGCTAATTGCGATTTTATTGAATACATTTACTCTTTAGTATTTCAAAATATTTTCTGTAATTTTGGTAAATATATCTTTTAATATAAGATATCAGTGTTATTTTCATTTTTGCGTAATTTAGAGGACAATTTTTCCATCGCGGCCTGTACATAATTCAGTTGAAATCTGGTGCATGGTCATAGAAGGCCACGGAACGCATATTGATGAGTCAATAATGTCGCTACGGATAAAAAGGAATAAAAGAATTTTGTCAACAATGCTGGAAACTTTTGCTGAAAGGTGGTGTAAGTCATATAAAAGCCAAAGGAAATATTAGGTTGGTGCAAAAATAATGACGTAATAATGTCGTTTATTGACGTTCAAAAATACGTCAAAAAACGACATTATTACGTCATTATTTTTGCACCAACCTAATACGTTAGTGACTGAATAATGACGATATGAATTTATATGAATAAAATATTTTTCTCAATAAACAACACCGGAAACTTTTGCATCAACATAAAATGATGGCATACACAATTTAGCTGAAAGGGAGTGTACGCTTATAGAAAGCGAGATAAAATACGTTGATAGCTGAATGATGACGCTATGAATTTGCATGAATAAAAGAATTTGTCCAAAAATAATTCTAAAAACTTTTGCCTCAACCTATATTTATTTTTATTTATTTATTTGTTTGTTTATCAACATATCAACTAATAATGTGTCATTTAATGCTGAAATTTAATTTTCTTGGGAGAATTAGTAATTTCCTTTGCAAAAATGTATTGCTGGAAATTTCTTTTTCCTTACAGAAATGTATCGTTGGTAATTTTTATTTTTATTACAAAAGCGCATTACTAGTAATTTTTTGCTATGAAAATGTATTGCTGGTATTTTTGCTTTACCTTTTTTACAACTTTATAGTGTTTACACCCCAGTTTGGGAGTGAAATATTTGCCCATAGCTGGGACCCTAACAGGTGCTACGACCACGGATCAGGATGGACCTGGGAACAACAGCAATTAAGACGTGGTTCTACGCTCCTCAGAAAATCTCCCGATCAGAGGCCTTGCTGCCGGATGTAGTTTATCGTCATACCCAGGACGGGCTTCAACCTAAGGTTAAGGAATATGCGATTCATCTGAAAAGTGGCATATGCTCATAGGAAGCAAGAAATACACATTGATGGCTGAATAATGCTGCTATGAATTTATAGGAAGAAAAGAATTTAGTCGCAAAAAAATACTCAAAACATTTGCATCAATCTAATAAACTTTCTCATAAAATAGAAACTCCACCCAATATCTTCCATTTGAAAAGAACCCACAGAATTTAACCCAAGCAAATGGCAAAGCCACACGTGTTCGCAGTAACCTTCTTGATGCGAAAGCAGTTGATTGTCAAAGACATAACAGAAATATTGCTGAGGAACGCAAATGAATTCTACAAGAGTGTGAACCATTAGTGCTAGGTTATTTGTCTTGTAGAAACCCAATGAAATGTTGGTAAGATTCTAGGACTGAACTGATACAATGCTGTAACGTCTTAGGCGCACGAGATGACGTCATCAACTGTTAAAGTTGACGGCTCAGCAAGTATTAATAATAATATAGTTTCCATACCAGCAGGAATAATTCAGAGTACAGATTAGAATCACTCGAAGAAGTAATCGATGAAGATGCAATTAATCCAATGCTGTAAATGTAGTCATGTACACAAACATTTTGCCCCGACCTTGGCGAAACATGATCTTCAAATAGGAGATAATGTGTAAAGTTTTTAATTTCTAATTAACCGTCTGGGAATATATTGTTTATTTGTTTATAGCTGCGATTTTTCAGCCGTTGCGCCGCGGCACACTGGTGTATCGTGAAAGGATCATAGGTGTGGCGCAAAATTTTTTAATTTAATTTTAAAGGTCATTAATTACATTATTTTCGAAAGAAGTGCTAAACGCAATACAGGAATCCCTCGATTAATGCGCATTCGATTAATGCGTTTTCGATTAGTGCGCTAAAATTTTTATAGACCAAAATTCAATTAGTGCATACATAAAACTCAATTAGTGTGGTAAAATATGATGAAAAAAATTGAAGTCGAAAATTAAAAATAATTTTAAGAAATTCAAATAATACAATTGTCGTAAATAACGCAAGCGATGAAGATGAAAGAAATATTAGTAAAAATTAATAATGACTGATAATCCTTCATCTAAGAAATTCAAATACAGGAGTCCCTCGATTAATGCGCATTCGATTAATGCGCTTTCGATTAGCACGCTAAAAATTTTATATAATTTTATTAGTGCGCTTAAACATTTTTCAATTTAACCATAGTTACTGAAAATTTATTTTTTATAGTTAACGATGTACACATTAGCCTCAATAATCAAGGGAGTCCTGAATGTGTACACATCAAAATTAAAACCCCTTTAAATTGATTATACGTGTATATTGTAGTAAAAACAGAACCAGTGAATAAACTTATACCAAAGCTTTATTGCACTTTACTCTGACTACTTGTCTACTGACGGATGTATAGGTTGCTTTTTATACCTCCTAGATCCTAAGGGGAGGTAACTGATGATTTATCAGTACATATATAATTGTTATAATAAATAAACGTATAGATATTTTATGTAAAATAATATTTTTAAAAAAAAGAAGCTTTTCTGCAATAGAAAATATTAAAAACAAAAATCGGCCACAGCTAAAATCGTTGGAAGAAGATTTAAGAGTGTCATCCCAAAATTCGACCTTGCAAAAAAAATATTCGTCAATATTTCATTAAATATTAAATTATAATAAACAGAAAAATAATTAAAGATTTTAAGAAATTTAATTAGCTTTTTCTACAAATTATATGAAATTATTTTTTCATTAATAAATAATTCATAAAAAGTTTACTTTTTAATCATAATAATTTAAGTGTGTTGCGGAACTATAAGTTCAAGTGCGATATGAGATAAAAATAGATGAAAAACATTGGTTTTCTTATGATGTGAAACGCTCACTCGTTCTAACTTCAGTTAGGTCAACGAATGCTCGTTATCACTTCCGAAATGTTCGTTATAGACGAGATATTGTAAATGCAGATACTGGTAGTAGTAGCCCCTTCAAATACTCTCACTAGTAATACATGTTCAAATAGTAATCGCCGAATAGTAATTCGTATAATGATCAGTATAGAGAAATAGTATAGTGAATAGTATAGAGAATAGCGATCACTTAGACGTCACGCTAATTCCAACTTATGTTTCCTTTACGATCACGTGATTACTTATTTAATAATGGGATCCTTCCTGGTTGCTCACTGGCGATCTGGGTTCAAACTACGGTATCGGCAACGGCACTTTATTCCTATACAACAGGTTTATATCCTAATATTGGATCTTTCCCTACTAGTAAAGTTTTAAAGTTTTTGTCAATATTTCTGAGATGAGGTATTATGTACATTATTTACATTATTTGGACTATTGTCTTCATATTTGTCGACATATTTATTACAACGCTTCGGCCGATGTACGCTCCCGCCTTCTTCAGTATCTGTCGATATTTCAGGGATGAGGTATTATGTACATTATTTACATTATTCGGACTATTGTCCTCATATTTGTCGACATATTTATTACAACAGTTTCGGCCTTCTTCGGGTGGTTGGAAATAAAGGGTTCAGTTCGACATTCCAACCACCTGAAGAAGGCCAGAGCGTACACCGGCCGAACCGTTGTAATAAATATGGTGACAAAGATGAAGACAATAGTCCGAATAATGTAAATAATGTAAATAAAGTTTTTGGTTTCAAAATTCAACTTTTTCCGATTTGAAATTCAGCGTTTTTAATTTGAAGTTGAGCTTTCTAATTTTAAGTTTTCTAATTTGAGGATAAAAAGGTGTAGAAGTCGTGACCTTAAAAAAGAAATGACCTAACATAAATAAAATTCGATTTAGTTTACGAACAAATATATTAAATATGTTTTATAAATAATAAAATTTGAAATAGGGAAAGATACCTTCAAATAAGCTAAGTATTTTTTAAAAGCATTTCACTCCAAGGAGGCAGGAGTTCCACTAGCACGTAAGGGGTTACAGAGGACTGAGAGCAAGAATAAAGAAGCGTGTTTGAAGAAAGGATAAAGAGAAGGACGGGGAACAAGATCAAGGCACTAGAAGATGTTGATTGACATTACATTTGAATATTTAAAGATTATAGTTATCAAGGAAGCAAGTAAGAGAAAGGGAGTTCCAAAGACGGGAAGTGTGAAAGAAGAAGCTGTTAGAGTAGAAGAGATATCTACATTTAACCGTTTTAACAGTGAAAGGAAGGGACCGAGATTCTAGCCTTGTAGTATGTTTAAATTCATGCAGTCTGGGAACCAGCGAAAGTAGCTCGTCGGGGCAGTTGCTGTGAAAATACTTGTAGAAAAGACAGAGAGAAGCCATGGAAAATTTGGTTAGAAACAAAGAAAAAATTACTGAATTGATATGCAATATCGGTGCACCTCTTATATGGCAGTGAATGCTCGGACAACCCCCTCGCAGATGAAGAGACTTGAAGCAACACGATGAAAAGTAGTTTTGATGCCGATTTCTGTCAATAATCTTTATTGGATAGCGAGCTTCCAAATTGTCTTCAAACTCTTCTAGTTGGCTGTGACAAGCAGTATTTAGTAGGTTGTATTAAAAGAGCTACTACAGTCGTCTCCTGGAATTACGAAATTTGGCAGGTCAGCTTATTAGTTGTATATTAATGATATTAGGTTGGTGCAAAAATAATGACGTAATAATGTCGTTTTTTGACGTATTTTTGAACGTCAAAAAACGACATTATTACGTCATTATTTTTGCACCAACCTAATATAATAAAATGATCTAGGTCAATATCAAGACGTCTGGAATTTTTCTCATGTCTTTCTACGCTACAAAAGAAATACAGTTATTGGGTGTAAAAATCAAACAATAGTATCTACAAGTTACACTTTTACACCTTACCCCAAACCAACAACATCTCATTTTCTGTAACTTGCTCCTTTGGGACTATACATAAGACATTGGTTCTATTATAGCGATTTGACGTACTTTTTTGTTCTGAAAGACCGCCAGAGGGCGTAACTGTTTAATTCAGGCTTATATCATATTCTGAAACTACAACATCTTTTGACAGGTCTGGGCTCAAGACTGTTTACAGCTGAACGGATTTTTTTTGTGTGTGTGTGTTTAGGCGGTTCTGGATGGACGTTCCTTTAAATTGACATAGTCGTTTAAAGTCACTCCCAGTAACTTTCTGTTTGATCTTTGTGGGGAGTGTCTGAAACATTTTACAACCATAATGCACGTATATACATTTCGGACAACTAAAGAAAAAAGTATGATGCCAATAAACTACCAGAAAGTGTTAGGCTCCTTAAAAGTTATTTACATTTTTCTTTAACACGAACTGATGTTTATATTAGCTTCACGTAAAATAAGATGGCTTTACAGGGAAGTTTTATTCCAAGGCCTGCTTACAGAGTTAACTGCTTATCAAGAGATTATTATTAAGTCTTCATACTAAATAACAATGTAACTAGAATAGTTTTTGTTCATCTGCTTCTTTATATGCCGTGTCCCATCAGGACGTGGGCGCTCATGGTTCTCCACAACTTCCGGTCTTTGTATCGCTTAATAAATTTTGTCTTTTCGTAATTTCTATTAAACTTTGTTCCGCCATCCATTTAATCAAGCTCACTACGTTATTTTACGCGTCATTTTCCTCTCTTCATCTTGTCATAAATCTGTCCCGTGAGTATCAGACTTTCCAAGCCCTCTTTCTTCATTATTTGCGCTAGAAATTTCAATTATTTCTTCTTGATGTTAAGTATAAGTTTCCTTTTTCTTTCCATTTTCTCTAATACTTCGCCGTTGGTATCCACAGCATCCTTCAGTAGAAACACATTTTTGTTGTTTTAAGTCTCTTCTTTGTCTTTCAGGAGATTGTACAGCATTCACTGCCATATAGGCGGACTAATATCGCGTAATAGTTTAGTGCTCTTTTCTTTGTTTCTAACCAAGTTTTTCTGTCTCTTAATCCAATGCTTAGCTATTGTAATGATTCTTCTATTTCAAATAGACGCCAGTTCAAAACACCAAGATATCTTGTCTAGGTATGACCGTGAAAATTGCAAGTTTCAAATTGAGAACAGCCAATTCCGGTAAAAGTATACATACAAGTAATTAAAAAAAATTGTTCATCTACTACGAATATTGAAAGCCTGAGAACGCATTCCTTACGAGGACTGGAAGCCTAACAACAGAGTCATTACGAGGACTGAAAGCCTGAGAACTCAGTTCTTACGAGTATTGAAAGCCTGAGAACTGAGTCCTTACCAGTACTAACAGCCTGAGAACAGAGTCCTTATGAGGACTGAAAGCCTCTGAACAGAGTCCTTACGAGAACTGAAAGCCTGAAAACTCAGTCATTACCAGTATTGAAAACCTGAGATCTCAGTCCCTACGAGGACTGAAAGCCTGAGAACTCAGTTCTTACGAGGACTGAAAGCCTGAGAACTCATAGTCCTTACGAGTATTGAAAGACAGAACTCAGTCCTTACGAGTACTGAACGCCTGTGAACAGAGTGCTTACGATTACTGAAAGCCTAAGAACTCAGTCATTACAAGTATTGAAAGCCTGAGAACTGAGTCCTTATCAGTACTAACAGCCTGAGGACAGAGTCCTTACGACGACTGAAAGCCTGAGAACTCATAGTCCTTACGAGTATTGAAAGCCTGAGAATTCAGTCCTTACGAGGACTGAAAGCCTATGAACAAAGTCCTTACGAGAACTGAAAGTCTGAGACCTCTGACCTTACGAGTATTGAAACCCTGAGAACTCAGTCTTTAAGAGTACTAAAAGCCTGAGAAGAGAGTCCTTACGAGGACTGAAAGGCTGAGAACTCAGTCCTTACGAGGACTGAAAGCCTGAGAACTCATAGTCCTTACGAGTATTGAAAGACAGAACTCAGTCCTTACGAGTACTGAACGCCTGTGAACAGAGTGCTTACGATTACTGAAAGCCTAAGAACTCAGTCATTACAAGTATTGAAAGCCTGAGAACTGAGTCCTTATCAGTACTAACAGCCTGAGGACAGAGTCCTTACGACGACTGAAAGCCTGAGAACTCATAGTCCTTACGAGTATTGAAAGCCTGAGAATTCAGTCCTTACGAGGACTGAAAGCCTATGAACAAAGTCCTTACGAGAACTGAAAGTCTGAGACCTCTGACCTTACGAGTATTGAAACCCTGAGAACTCAGTCTTTAAGAGTACTAAAAGCCTGAGAAGAGAGTCCTTACGAGGACTGAAAGGCTGAGAACTCAGTCCTTACGAGGACTGAAAGCCTAAGAACAGAGTCTTTACGAGGACTGAAAACCTGAGAATTCAGTCCTTACGAGGACTGAAAGCCTGACAACTCAGTCCTTACGGAGTATTGAAAGCCTAAGAACAGTGTTCTTACGAGTATTGAAATCCTGAGAACTCAGACCTTACGACTACTAAAAGCCTGAGAACAGAGTCCTTGCGAGAACTGAAAGCCTGAGAACTCAGTCCTTACGAGTATTGAAACCCGGAGAACTCAGTCCTTACGAGAATTGAAAGCCTGAAAACTCAGTCCTTACGAGTATTGAAACCCTGTGAACTCAGACCTTACGAGGGCTGAAAGCCTGATAACTCATTTCTTGCGAGTATTGAAAGCCTGAGAAGTCAATCCTTACGAGTACTAAAAGCCTAGGAACAGAGGGCTTACGAGGACTGAAAGCCTGAGAACAAGGTCCTTGCGAGTATGAAAAGCCTGAGAACACAGTCCATACGAGTACTAAAAGCTTGAGAACAGAGTCCTTACGAGGACTGAAAGGCTGAGAACTCATTCCTTACGAGTATTGAAACCCTGAGAACTCAATCCTTACGAGTATTGAAAACCTGAGAACTCAGTCCTTACGAGTATTGAAACCCTGAGAACTCAATCCTTGCTAGTATTGTAAGCCTGAGAAGTCAATCCTTACGAGTACTAAAAGCCTAGGAACAGAGTGCTTACGAGGACTGAAAGCCTGAGAACTCATTCATTACGAGTATTGAAAGCCTGAGAACTGAGTCCTTACCAGTACTAACAGCCTGAGGACAGAGTCCTTACGAGGACTGAAAGCCTGAGAACTCATAGTCCTTACGAGTATTGAAATCCTATCAACAAAGTCCTTACGAGGACTGAAAGCTTGAGACCTCTGACCTTACGAGTATTGAAAGCCTGAGACCTCTGACCTTACGAGTATTGAAACCCTGAGAACTCAGTCTTTAAGAGTACTAAAAGCCTGAGAAGAGAGTCCTTACGAGGACCCGGAGAACTCAGTCCTTACGAGCATTGAAAGCCTGAAAACTCAGTCCTTACGAGTATTGAAACCCTGTGAACTCAGACCTTACGAGGACTGAAAGCCTGAGAACTCATAGTCCTTACGAGTATTGAAAGCCTGAGAACTCAGTCCTTACGAGGACTGAAATCCTATCAACAAAGTCCTTACGAGGACTGAAAGCTTGAGACCTCTGTCCTTACGTGGACTGAAAGGCTGAGAACACAATCCTTACCAGTATTGAAATCCTGAGAACAGAGTCCTCACGAGGACTAAAAGCATGAGAACTCAGAGTCATTACGAGTATTGAAAGCCTGAGTACTCAGTCATTACGAGTACTAAACGCCTAAGAACAGAGTCCTTACGAGGACTGAAAGCCTGAGAACTTAGTCCTTGCGAATATTGAAAGCCTGAGAACTCGTTCCTTACGAGTTCTAAAAGGTTGAGAACACTGTCCTTACGAGGACTGAAAGCCTGAGAACTCAGTCCTTACGAGTACTGAAAGCCTGAGAACAGAGTCCTTACGAGGTCTGAAAGGCTGACAACTTAGTCCTTACGAGTATTGAAAGCCATAGAACTCAGAGTACTTATGAGTATTGAAAGCCTGAGAACTAAGTCCTTACGACTATTGCAACCCTGAGAACTTATTCCTAACGAGTACTAAAAGCCTATGAACAAAGTCCTTAATAGGACTGGAAGCCTGAGAACTCAGTCCTTAGGAGGACTGAAAGCCTTTGAACAGAGTCCTTACGAGGACTGAAAGGGTTAGAATACAGTCCTTACGAGGACTGAAAGCCTGAGACCTCAGAGTCCTTACGAGTATTGAAAGCCTGAAATCTCAGTCCTTACGAGTATTGAAAGCCTGAGAGCAGTCCTTACGAGGACTGAATGCCTGAGGACTCAGTTGTTACGAGTATTGAAGCCTGAGAACTGAGAGTTCTTACGTGTATTGAAAGCCTGAGAACTCAGTCTTTACGAGTATTGAAAGCCTGAGATCTCACTCCTTACGAGTATTGAAAGCCTGAGAACTCAGTCCTTACGAGTGCTAAAAGCCTGAGAACAGAATCCTTACGAGGACTGAAACTTGAGAACTCAGTCCTTACGTATATTGAAAGCATGAGAAGAGAGTCCTTATGCGTGTAAGAGAATGAACCAGCGCTGAGTCCATCTGTTCACTGATCACTGTTCCTTCTCTCCTACTAAACTTACAGTAGGAGGAAGAAAACTCCTAACCGTTATCCACTACACCACTGGACTGAAGGAAATAAGGAATGGAGTTCGACTGAACATTTGACATGCGATAGAGTAACCGGGCCAATGCTTTTGAACTCTGCCAAGACTGGAAAGTAAAAATTGAGCAGCTACAGCCTAACTATTTTTTTAAATCAAATTTACTACAAGCAAGGCAATAAAGCCACTAAGACACAATGGTGTTACTGGTTGTGAAATAATTATTGAGTAGCGATAACAATAGAAGTGTAGTTTTGTTTGATCTGTCTCTTTTAAAGATAGAGTATGTCATGAGTAGTCAGGTAATTTTTTGGACAAGGGACCAACCATTTTCTCGCGGATCCATCAATGGATTGTTTGAGCTTGACCCCATTAGATGTTCCAGGCAAGGATTATTATAGGGAGTATCATAGAGAAGACAATCGTTTATCACGACTGGGGGAAACTTCTTTTTACTTTTTAATCAATTCCACCCCAAGCAAGACAGTAAAGGGGCTACTGGGTGTGGAAGAATTATGAACAGCAAAATTACTAACGAGCAGGAAGAGAAAATAGTAATCAGGAGAACAGTAGATAGCGATTGATATTGCGTTTAAACTTTTGCAGGTTAAAGTTGGCTGGAAAGGATGGAGGTGGAAGGGTGTTCCACAAGTGAGAAGTGCAAGAAAAGAAACCGTTAGAATAGAATTTATGGCTACATTTAACCAGCTCATCTGTAAATTGGTGGGATCTTAATGCCAGTCTAGTACTGCACTTAAATTCAAAAAGTCAAAGTATCATAGCAAAGAGCTCGTCCTAATATTTGCAATGAAAGTATTTATAGAAAAGGCACAGGGAGGCAACCTTATAGCAATGGGAAAGTGACTGAAACCGAGTCACCAGATGAGGAGCAATAATATTGCTGATTCTTCTTTGGATCTTTTCAAGGAACCCCAGGTAAACTGCAGGGGAACCGGGCAGCAATATTCTTAGTATGGACGAATGGTATCATATATATGCAAGATAGTTTCAGGGGAGAAGCATTGTCTCACCCAACATAGTGAGCCATCTTTCTTTGCAGCTGCCCTAGCAAAGGATTCGATATAGTCTTTCCATTTCATGTCAATTGAGAACGTTAGCTCGAGAAGATACAATGAGTCACTTCCCTGGGGAATAGCATTAGCTATGCTGATGGAAAGCAGAGAGCAATCTTTCAGATTAACAGAGAAAAATTTGGTTTTGGAAACTTTAAAATTGACAAATCATTTTTGCCCCAGTTAACGTGGGTCTTGAGGTCGTTTTGTGCATCAGCTGTCATTTTGAACTTGTTGGACTAATCAGCATGAGTATCGAGGCGTGAGTAAATGGTAGCATCGTCAGCGCAGATGCCAAGTTGAGAGCTGATGTCATCGGGAAGGTCGTTAATGAAGATTAAAGAACAAAAGGTTGTAGAGGAGTGTCCGTTCAGGACAACTGTCATTTCACGATTTGATAGGAACGAGTGGATCAGCTCAAAAATGTCCCCGAAGATACCGTAACGTTTTAGTTTACGGAGAAAACCTGAATGCCAGAAACTGTCAAAGGCTTTCGGGATGTCCATAGTTACAACCCAGGCTTCACTGTTTTATCTAGAGCACGATAGATCCTTTCCGCAATTATCGTTAGTACATTGGCAGTTGACCTGGTGAAACAAAAGCCATATTGATTGTCTAAGAAAAGGCCCCGATGATAGATGATGAACCAATTCAGCATTGATTAGGGCCTCTAGAAGCTTCCCAAAAAGGGATAGAACGCTAATAGACAGATGCTTAGATTGGTCGGACAACTCACCAGAGTTCTTAAAAACTGGAACATCTGATGATGAATTCCAGCAGACAGGAAAACAGGAGATAGCGAAGCATTTATTATACCGTTTAGAGAGAACAGGAGTCAGTTCGGGAGCACACACCTTAATGACTAATACAGAGATACCATCAGGTACACATGCTTTGTGGGAAGTAAGATTAGAGATGATAGCAGAGACCATGGAAGGGGTTATATGCATATCACTCAGCAGAGAATCATTTCTAAGTGGGAAGTTAAGCAGAGTAGAGTTTGAGGAGAATTTGCGGGCAAAGCATTCATCTTTATCAGCAGGGTATGATAACACCTCAAATCGATTGAAGAGGGCAATAGAGAACTTACACTTATTTAGTACGCTATTACAGAGACGCCAGTAATCACAAGTCAATTTTTTTAGAAGCTATGCGTTGCCTTATTCTCTCAGCAAACAGAGACTTGGCTCCTTCAAGGACTCACTTACATTTATTATGAGCAGCAGCAAATAGGCAACTGTTATGATGAAAACTGTCACGCTGGTATAGCCGGAAATAGTGGTTTCTGTGTACTACGGCAGCCGAGCATGCAGAGGATTGCTGTTTCACCTGGTATTTCCGAGATGGGATAAAAGCGTCCATGCTGTCTTTGATCCAGGAAAAAAAACCCAGTGACGTAATTTTCAATTGGGAGGTTGAAAATGTCAATCCAGGGGGCGTCACGAAGAAAATCCCTGAATGGGTCCCAATCAGCATCCTGGTAACGGAAATAGGTCTTATAGATTGGGGGTCCTGTTTAACGGATGTTTGGAAGGAGATATCAATAGCTACCACAGAGTGGTCCAAGTTACCAAGAGGCCAGTATTGAGAACCTCAACAAGATCGAGAATAGGTTAGAAATAGGTTGGTGCAAAAATAATGACGTAATAATGTCGTTTTTTGACGTATTTTTAACGTAAAAAAAACGACATTATTACGTCATTATTTTTGCACCAACCTAATAGATCCATTAGAGTGGTCTGTTGCTCAGTTTGGCTAGGGAAACGATTAGGGAAGTCCACGATTTGAGTGAGGGATTGGGCAATGGAAAAATTTAATGTCTGTATACCGGCAACATCAGTACCGTTGGAATGTTTCAACCATGTGTTGTGGTGAGCATATGGATAGAGAGAAAGCGCTTTTTTATGCTAATATACCGCAGCCTTGAGAAGAGGGGGTGGCGATAAAAAAAAAAGATAGCTGACAGAGTTTAGGAACTAAAGACGGAGTAGTCAGCGGTCTTAAGTGAGAGTTTTCTGGTCATCTGAAGATTATCCCGGATGTAAATTCCAAGGTCATGTTATGTGAATACTGGAATCTTTTGGACAAAGGGGAAGATACCTTGGATCCAAGAATTTATTGGTATCAATGGAAGAATATTGAAAATAGAAAGATAGAGGTGGGTAGGTGTTTCTTTGTTGTTGTTATTGGGGTTTTTTGGGGGGGTGCTAGCTGGTATAGCTGGATTTCTTTTTGCTGTGATTTCCATTTCTGTTGTCAATGGCAATGCGGACCAGCCAGTACGTGGCTTAGAGCAGAACATAATGTGGCCTCAGGGCTGCCCACAAGAAATATGTGCAGCGACACCGATCAATGCGCGACATGACATTACAGATACCGCGATATTATGCGACGGCTGATCGGAGCAGCCTCTCTAAGCTCAACAAAAGAGTTCAGACTCCTAACGACCAGTCGGAAGCAGCAACCAGCAAACTACCAACCCGGTACCCTCACAATTGAAAGTCATAACCACTGGTTAGTCCGATCTCCAAAAAGTAGATACATTTAAACCATTGTTGTTCTGGTTGAAGAAAGACAGAGAACCGGTAAACCATAGATCAGGGAACAAGGGATGAGCCCCTATTCTTGTTCAATAGACATGTGATGTAATGGAATAACCATTCACCCTCATGAATGATTACACTATAGGTAGTAAGTATCTATAGTCATCTGTCTACGAGAGACTGGGGGTGGAGAGTGAGAGACAGAATAGTGCTGTCTCCTGTTCGTCATTGCCGAACTCTTTGCCTTGAGCAGAAAGGAACCCGGACGAGGCTTTGCCGAAGGGCAAAGTTTCGTCCGGGGAGGTAAGCAGACCCTGAACCCGATTATGCAGGTTCTAAGGGAATATTTTTGGCCGAGCCTACGGCCTCGGAGAACCCACAGTAAACTCCGCCTTGTGCCACATACATTCCTCGTGGGGGGGCTGTTAAATATTAAGAGTGAGAGAGAGAAAATGCAAGCACGTCCGACCTTCCAATTAGTGGCACTCACTACTAGAGTGACCTGTGTGTATAACTGTACCGTATTTCATTTTGTACTGGTTGTGTACAATAAACCTTTCTTCTATTATTCACCTGGTCTTAAGTATTTATTCCCTTAGCACGGAATATAACAACATTGCCTGAGTGCGGACTGGGCTATAGGTAAGCCTATCTACTCCTATTAACCTGGGGGAAAAAAACGTGAAGTATGAAAGAATTCATATTAAGTTATAACTTACTTCTGATGAAAAATGGCGTTGTAATACTTAATCCGCTTTTGTCGTGTCAATCTTTCAGCATTGATAAGCAACCCTCTAATGTAAACACATTCAAAATGAAACAAGTTGGAGGAGGGGCTGAAGTAAGAAGCTTGACAATTAATACCAATGGCGAGAACAAAATACAAACAACAAAATATGAAGGATAGATGAAAACATCACAGTCTATGACAACAAGCAACAACAAAAACTTCGAAAATAAAATAAAATTCAAAGGATGACACAGACATTTAAACATCTACAACAGCAAGATGGCGCAAGGTAAGGTAATTTACATACGGGCTCCTCCAGTCTTAAGCTACGGACGGAATTATTAGCAATGGTGTTTGGAGAAAAATTATGGCTGTTATAGGCTTTCCTCGGCCAGAACTTTCTATCCCTCTCTTGTATAGATATTTCTTAAGCATAACCTGAGACAAGGCCACAAATCTTAACGGATCTAAGGCTGTAGCAATGGTCTTCAAAATGAGTTTGATTAACATTATAGTGTCTGTCTCAATATATCATATATTTATATGTGTGCGTGTGCCTGTGTTTGTAAAATTATGTCACTTGTCCTAATAGCTTGTTGGGCTACCATATTATATATATATATATATATATATATATATATATATATATATATATATATGCTATTTACATTATTCGGGCTATTGTCCTCATCTTTGTTGCCATATTTATCACAACGTTTCGGCCGTTGTACGCTCCGGCCTTCATCAGATGTTTGGAATGTCGAACTGAACCCTATATTTCGTTCGCTGGGGTAGACTGTTCTAGTTATACGTACCATCTCTAATAGATGCCAGTTATCAGTTATCTCTTGTTAATTCCCCTCTCCAAATTAATTTTCCACTGCCTTAACCAGGTATTGAACTCACAACCCTCTCTTCCAAACTGTAGAAGCTTGTGTCAGCCACCTGAAATAGAAAATTGTATTAGGTAAGGTGACAAAACTTTCGGATCAATCTGTATATAAGGAGTTGACAAATGGAAAAGTCAAGTGAACTCTTTAGGATCAAGGAATCCCCAACAGGACGAAAAAACAAGTAAAATCTGCAATATTCTAAGCTATAGATCTCCATTCAAATAAAACCTGTAAGGTCCCTGGGTAAGGATCTTCATTAGAAAAAGTCAAGGAAAGCCAATTAAAATGTGTAAGGTCAAAGCGTATAGAATAAAAGACGTAAAGACCTGTAAATTTTCTTATAGTCAATGATAAAGTTCTTCTTTTTTTAGGGAGAGAAGCAAGATTAGCAAAAAGGAAATCCCAAAAGATGCTTCTGCAAAAGGAAGAGATGAGTAAACAAAAAGATAGTAAAACATCCAATGACAAATGCGAAGTTAACAAGCAAAAAAAAAAAAAAAACAGAAAAACTTGACGAGTAAGAGATAAGAGTGGTGGGTGACGTTCAAAAGAATCATGCAAGAATTTGATACGGGTAGACGTGGGATGATGCCGCCCTTTTTTTTAACCTAGAAGGTCAATGATTCATATGACAGAAAATAAATTATGCTTTTACTGATTGATTAGGACACAGACAAACATATCTAAATATATTTAGATCTTTACACATTAACGGACACGCATAAACAATCTAGGATGCAATGTTTTACAAAAGCAAAACTAACTACATAAATACTTCCCGACTTACCTGCAGAGATATATAAACATCAAAGATAAATGATCCTTTCTCAGTCTTTAATATATATACTTTCCATACCATACTTTCCCTGACGATCCGTTTAGGTGAAACCTAGGTAGGTTTGTCTGGCTCACTAGGTGAATCTAGGTCTGCTCTACAGTTGTATTGAGCTCTTTTGTTAGTTAGTTGTCTACTCGTATCGGGGTTTTTTCTTTGGGCTTCAGACCTGCATCTGTGCGATTTGTTCGACAGTAGTTCATGTTTGTAGCTCTTTCTTTTTTTAAAACCTTTTTTTTCCCTCGAGATTGATTTGATTATTTGTAAATCAAAAATTCGAGGGTTTTTCGAAACGAGTCTAGTTATCTATATTTATATATATATATATATATATATATATATATATATATATATATATATAGTATATTTATCTATGTTCGTCTACTGGCCTGAATATTCAAGGAATTTTATTGGGGAAAAATATGTGCACTCAAGCAATATTCGAACCTGCGACCCCTGGGCAGGGAAAACCGTCATTAGATCCAACCTGCTTTAGAACTCGCGGCCACAAAGTGCTTTGATGAGCAAACAAATGTGAAAGTCTAAAAGAGATTTTTGTTTATAAGGTACTAGCTTTATAAAAGCAAAAGCAAATCATTCCCAAACTCACCAATATATATATATATATATTTCACATGGATTTAATTTCTTTTGTAGATTAAAAAAACTTTGAGAGTTTTGGCGATTAACAAAGATGGCCGACCAAGAAGCATGCTCCAGGATTGAACAGTGGTCAGTTATCAAGTTTTTGGTTGTTGAAGGGTGCAAACCAGTTGAAATTCATAGGAGAATGTCAACTGTGTATGGTGCCACATGTTTCAGCCAAAAAAAAGTCTACAAGTGGGCTAAATTGTTTAAAGAATGATGGAGCAGTGTTGAGGATAAAGACAGGCCTGGGAGACCTACAGAAGTGAGGTCTCCTGAGGTTATTGAATCAGTCAATGACCTTATAAAGTCTGACAGAAGAACTACTGTGAACTGCTGAGGCAGGTCAAGAAAGACATAACGAACAAACACAGAGGTCATCAGTCAGGAGGAGTCATCTTGCATCATAACAACGCAAGGCCTCACACAGCAGCCCAAACGATGCAGACCATCAACGAGATGGGCTGGGAACTGCTCCCTCATCCCCCTTACAGCCCAGACCTTGCCCCTACAGCCTTTCACCTGTTTGGTCCCTTGAAAGCGTTCACGAGAGGCATGAAGTTTAAAAGTGACGATGAAGTCAAAAGTGTTGTGAGCGACTGGCTGAGACATCAGTCCAAAGATTTTTACGCTGAGGGAATACGGAAGCTTGTGCACAGATGGGAAAAGTGTATGACAGTGCTGGGAGACTACGTTGAAAAATTTAAAAAAAAAAAAGTAAGCTCCTATCTGTATTAGAAGTCCTTATACCGAAAATTCACCTTATTTATTGAATGACCCTCGTATATATATATATATATATATATATATATATATATATATATATATATATATATATAATGGACTCTCACGTCGGTTTCAACGTATGAGGATCTGACAGCTTATTGATTCAGTTATGAAAGTTTGTGTGATAATCTTAAGTGGCATTTAAGACCCGCTAGTGATTTACGAAGGATGCCAAATCTGGAGCAAGAGTGAGGATTGTGATATGAGATCACTGTTAGATTGGCTGACCTTTTAGATTTTGCTCTCGCTTCTTGAAGATGATTCAGACAAGCAGATTGAAAATTGCTGAGTCCACTAAAACACGTTGATCTCCATTCTACCCGCTCCAAGGCTAAGCGCTCAAAATAATAGATTTTGCTATTTTTCTCTGTTGGATGAAGATAGCTCAGTGGTAATGACTCCGACTGACACCAAATCGGTTGAATTTCGATCCGGGCTTGAGGCATTCGGATGTCTAGTCGCACTAAGGTGCCGTGATACAGCGAAAGTATACTGTCTGCGAATGACATATATATGTGTATGTGTTAAAATCTGACATCGCCAAAATCAACTGACTCTTCTAGTATTATAAATACCCATTTTCAAATCCTGTCTATGAACTGAAATTTAAGAAAATTCCAATTTGAAAACGAGGCTGCAAAGCAAAACGCACAGAAGCTACATTCTCAAAAAAAAAAGCCAACGTTAACAACCTCGGCTCGTCAGGACTGATATTTCACAACTGCTACTTTTTTTACTATATGTCTGTCTGTCTGTCTCTCTCTCTCTCTCTCTCTCTTTCTTTTCTTTACATTTTTTTACGTGTGAATTCCCGCTGTTGTTTTTTTAAACCTGACAGTTATTCAAAAGATAACTGACATTGACATCTACAACAGCCATCATTCTCGTTTCTTTTTATTACTTCTAATTTATTGGAAACACAATATCGAGTATAACTCTTTTGATCCACAGCGGAAGATAAAAGCTGGGAGAAACTTATAAGCTAGACTGACCGTAGCAATATTCGGGCTTTGACACAATTGCTCATATTTCATGCCCTTCATCTGAAATTTCAATACAAACTCCACACTTTAATGCGCACAATTCGTTTGGAGTTCTTGGGTGAAAAAAAAAGTCGGTATCGAGTGATTCGAAACAACGATTTTCATAGAACTTAAAACGATCACTTGATTACTTATTTTAGTGTATCATTTCACTTATAGTTATTGCCACGTGACACAAAAACAATAACTAAATAGTGCCATTTTATAGCTAACCAGAGCCAATGCAAGAGTTTCGTACACCCACAATTTATGATACGGCACCCACTCTACTGCATCTTAATTTTCATATAAAACACAAATTTTATTTTAACCTAAACATGTACAGTAATGGATCGTATGCAAGATAGGTGAACAATCCAGCTAGAAAAATTGAAAATAAATACAATGTATCTAAATACAAATTAGAGACATGTCATAATAGATCCTTCCATCTTAAATAATTAGAGACATGTCATAATAGATCCTTCCATCTTAAATAATTAGAGACATGTCATAATAGATCCTCCCATCTTAAATAATTAGAGACATGTCATAATAGATCCTCCCATCTTAAATAATTAGAGACATGTCATAATAGATCCTTCCATCTTAAATAATTAGAGACATGTCATAATAGATCCTCCCATCTTAAATAATTAGAGACATGTCATAATAGATCCTTCCATCTTAAATAATTAGAGACATGTCATAATAGATCCTTCCATCTTAAATAATTAGAGACATGTCATAATAGATCTTTCCATCTTAAATAATGAGAGACATGTCATAATAGATCCTTCCATCTTAAATAATTAGAGACATGTCATAATAGATCCTCCCATCTTAAATAATTAGAGACATGTCATAATAGATCCTCCCATCTTAAATATTTAGAGACATGTCATAATAGATCCTTCCATCTTAAATAATTAGAGACATGTCATAATAGATCCTTCCATCTTAAATAATTAGAGACATGTTATAATAGATCCTTCCATCTTAAATAATTAGAGACATGTCATAATAGATCTTTCCATCTTAAATAATGAGAGACATGTCATAATAGATCCTTCCATCTTAAATAATTAGAGACATGTCATAATAGATCCTTCCATCTTAAATAATTAGAGACATGTCATAACAGATCTTTCCATCTTAAATAATGAGAGACATGTCATAATAGATCCTTCCATCTTAAATAATTAGAGACATGTCATAATAGATCCTTCCATCTTAAATAATTAGAGACATGTCATAATAGATCCTTCCATCTTAAATAATTAGAGACATGTTATAATAGATCTTTCCATCTTAAATAATGAGAGACATGTCATAATAGATCTTTCCATCTTAAATAAATCAACAAAGTTTTACGGCAATTTTTAGCATCAGCCTGAGATTTTTCTTATTAAAAAGTTGAAGAATTTTAACGCATTCAAGATTATGGATAACATAATAGTGAATTTTATAACGTGTTTTTTCGAAACTTAACATGAGCAAAAAAGCAAAAAAGCAAAAACAGATTTGGACCACAAAAATACCCCAGAATGACGTCAAAATCCGCGAAAATGTTTCATCCTTTAATAGTTGTGTTTAGTTTAATTTATAACGTATATAAATGTAGGTAGAAAAAAAAATTGTAAGATAGAGAAGGTCACAGATCCCTGCCCGAAGTCAAAACCAGGCTTGGCTTCCCTCCGGTCATTTCATGAATAAATTGAACATTCAAGGACATTTTAATTCAAATTTTCATGACAAACTGAGACTTTCTTCACATAAAGTTGGGTTTAATGAGACACTAGGACTCTCTAACTATGAAATATATCGATTTTGTGACCGTAGTATTGTTCGAAAACTTTTGTACTGCTTAAACTATCTACTTATACGATCTCAGTGTTTTGTATACGTTTTGGCTCAAGCTTTAATAACACCCTTCTTAAGGCTTTCTCCAGGTAAAGTCAGACCTTATGGGGTGGTAGGACTCCCTAACTATGAAATATATCGAATATGAGACCTTAGCATTGTTAGAAAACGTTTCTTATAGGTTGGATCGATTTCTTATGAATTTCTTCAGCAAACAGAGCGGACCATAAACACGTAAAATACCCAAGCGAAATGGATCTCTCTAGTGCATATAAGTGCATATATTAGATATTATTAATTAACGTAAAATCCCCCTTATCTGGCAGAATTTAAGCTATCTCCTGAAGGTGGGGAGCTCTTAATTGGGCATTCGGCTTCTCTAGGAGTTTGACAGTCCATAAGCTTTTGCATATTCTCAGGATTGAAAGCTCTCTTGTCTGACGTTTGATCTGGGTTTTCATTTGCACGGGACTTGATTGCAATCGGGTCCTCTGTTGGTGGAGATTTCTTTTTGCGAGGCATACTGCTGTCGTATGCGATCGGCAACATTAAACTACAGAAGAACTCAAAATTGATCGCTGCATTTAAGTATTGCATTAATATTTAAGCTTACTTTTTAAACGTTCAAGGATAATTCTTCTGCTGCCACTTAAAGACAATTAAATGTATGTAGGTCCTTACTTTCCATACAAATAATTATTTTTTATTTCATGGGTGACTTTCGCTAGATTTCGCAATTAATTTCGGTTATTCTCCAATTTAATTCCAAATTATAAAAATTGGTATCATACAAAAACTTCGCCTAAAAATATCGCAGTAATGAAAATTTGGAAATTCAAAATTTCAGGATTGCAGGTCGGGGTCCAGCCTGGAAAGTTTTTAATTTGTTCACGATGTCGGCCTG
Source organism: Acanthosepion lycidas (assembly GCA_963932145.1). Lineage (NCBI taxonomy): Eukaryota > Metazoa > Mollusca > Cephalopoda > Sepiida > Sepiidae > Acanthosepion > Acanthosepion lycidas. The sequence goes on from OZ010604.1 coordinate 54,053,816, forward strand.
ATTCCAAAATAGTATATGTTGGGCTACGGCCTCTAGGAGTAAAGTTGGGAAATGTGTGACACACTGACATTCGCATTTAGATAGATAGATGTCAAAATCTGACATTAAAATTTGAATTAAAAGTAACTTGAATTTCCCATTTATTTATCTCAACATTTGGGGTAAGGGGCTGGGCTAATCTCCGCTGGGGTTTTGGTCCTAGGTTCATAAATTTACTTGGATTGAATTGATTAAAAAAGGATAGATAGATAGATAGATATGAACAGAATAAGATAGATATGAATAGAATAAGATAGATAGATAGATAGATAGATAGATAGATAGATAGATAGATAGATAGATAGATAGATAGTTTTATGGGATCTTACCCATAATAATAATAATAGACTATTCCATATTAATAAATACTGCGCCTCAGGAGTAGTCAAGGAGTCAGTCCGTAGTTCACTACCGACTGTTCGGTTATACTCTCTTCCTACGGACGGGAGGAACCCGAAGGAGGCTACGCCGAAGGGCGGAGTCTCCTTCGGGGAGGTAGACCGGCCCTGAACCCGTTTATACGGGTTCAATGGGCATATTTTTGGACGAACCCACGGGCTCGGAATGCCCACGTTTAAAAAGGCCTTGTGCCACATGACACCCTCGTGGGGGTGGGGGGGTGACTGAATATCGTCAGTCCGTAGTTCACTACCGACTGTTCGGTTATACTCTCATCCTACGGACGGGAGGAACCCGAAGGAGGCTACGCCGAAGGGCGGAGGCTCCTTCGGGGATGTAAACCGACCCTGAAACCGTTTATACGGATTCAAAGGGCATATTTTTTGGCCGAGCCCACGTTAAACCAACCTTGTGCCACATGATGCCCACGTGGGAGGGTGACTAAATATAGTCAGTCAGTCGTTCACCTCTGAACCGGCTGTTTCGGTTGAACTCTCTGCCTTCCGGCGGGGAGGAACCCGAAGGAGGCTACGCCGAAGTGCGGATTCTCTTTCAGGGAGGTAAACCGATCCTGTGCTCGTTTATACGGTTTCAATGGGCATATTTTTGGCCGAGTCCACGGACTCGGAGATCCCACGTTAAAAAGGCTTTGTGCCTCATGACGCCCTCGTGGGGGGGGGGGGTGACTGAATATCCTCAGTCAGTAGTTCAAGTCGATTCAATATTTCATGTTGAGTCAAGAGTCGAGTCATAGGCAGTCCGAAACAGAGTCGCGTTCAGACAATTACTGCAAGACATTGGAATAGTGATACTGGTCGAGACTACATTGTTCTCTCTACTAAACCTGATTGTTCATACTGACACTTTCTACTTCTCTGTATATATTCCTGTTTGTAATATATGTGTGTTATTCCATTCTTCTTTATTGGTTCTACCTTGGACTATCACCGTGGTACAAGGAACCGGACCATAACAGATAGATAGATAGATAGATAGATAGATAGATAGATAGATAGATGAACGGATTGTTGATGTTATTGAAGAAAGATTAGAACAAAGAATTGATACTTCATGTTCTGGAAGTGAGAGAAGAAAACGAACAAAGATGGGAAAATGGTGAAATAACTATCGAGAGTTTGAAAAAGTTCACAAACAAAAAACACTCTTAACTGAAGCTTCGGGTTATTTATAGATAAAAAAAAAAGAGTTCTGCAAAAAATAGTGCAAAGCCTCCCCAACACAAGAGACGAATTTCGCATCGATGTTTTCCCGTTGGCTGGTTAACAATAACAAACAAGTAAAAACCAAAAGACGGGCACCAAAGCAATAAAAACCCCCAACTTCAGTCTATTATCATTCATTGGAGACAATGGGCCTGCTTCCCTCTTTAGGGTATTTTCTAGTGCTTTGCCAAATGCCTGACCCAACCGCACATGTACCCAATAACATTTCGTGACATGACTCTTACATTTTTTTAATTTTTTTAGTTTTTGTTGTGGGGCTCTCCCCTTTTTACATAAAATGGACTCGTCCAAAGGATACATATACTGACAGAGAGAATACCTGCTGTTGAGATACGTTGAGATACGTTGAGACAGGTTGAGAGATACGGAGACAGACACAGGGTGTTCTAAGAGAGTTATACAAGAGTCCAGAGAGAAAGATGATTACGCCTTTACTTACAGAGACTTGTACATATACTTTCTACTAACCCGCATTCCTGGACTACTAATCTTCACTTCAAGTCTGTATTCTTACGTTTAATACACTTATTTTTCTATCTCAATTACTGGCGTTGTTTATTTCGTTGTGCAGGATTCCATTCACGGAATCCACAACAGTTATACTCGAGTTTTGATTTTTTACTATATTCTATTCTTAGTTTGACTCTCAGTTTTCCTCTCTCTCTCTCTCTTTCTCTCTCTCTCTCTCTCTACATATATATATATATATATATATATATATATATATTATTCCTCACTGCTAGCACGACTCTGAGTTTCATCCCAACGCAATCTTAAGGAACTGAGTATTGACTGACCGTTGCCCAGTTTGAATTATAATATATCTGGTTAGCACAATGTTGGCGTACTTATATATTATGCTGGGATTACAGCTTTATTTTTTTAATTTTAATATTTTTAAAACATATTAGGCAATTAAAATGAGCGGGAATTATATAAAAAAAGAAAAGAAAAGAAAAATTATAAAATAAAAATATTATTATTTTTTTACATTTTGTAATTAATGGAGATTACTTGTTCCTATTTAAAAACAAAAAACATGAATTTATATATTTATATTCAAAATAAAAATAAACAGTAATTTACATTAAAAATTAAAATTAAAAAAATAATCGGGATCAACGTATTTAAGGAGATATTTATTCTTATGCATACATGTAACCGTCAATTCATTTCTTTTGTTTAATAAGCTAGGGTTATTTAAGTGTTTTAAGATAACCAATTGTTCAACAAGACATAAGTTACATTTATTTCCTTTTCCGTTATAAGCTTTAGCTCTAGATATACTTTCCCAGTTGATTGACGGTGAGATGATATTATTCTTTAATTGCCAGAATTATTTTTTGCTGTTTTTGTATTTTAATTTACTTAAGCTCATTTGATGATGGTAAAAACGAAATTTCCAAGAATTTTCCGTGGAACCAAAATAAAATTTAACAACGTTATCGGAATGTATGCTCGCTCGGTATACAATATTATCGGTCATACAGACCGTTTAATAAATAATGCACCAAATAAAAATCAACGCGTAATATTTTTATATATGTATCTAATATTATTTAACAAAAAGTATTCAAGTTAATGTTTGAAACTGTTGATTTATTTAAGATGGAATGATTTATTATGGCAGGTCTTTAAATGATTTATTTATTATTATTTAAATGATTTATTATGGCAGATCTTTAAATGATTTATTATTATTTAAATGATTTATTATGGCAGATCTTTAAATGATTTATTATTATTTAAATGATTTATTATGGCAGGTCTTTAAATAACTTATTATTTATTATTTATTATTATTTAAATGATTTATTATGGCAGGTCTTTAAATGATTTATTATTTATTATTATTTAAAGGATTTATTATGGCAGATCTTTAAATGATTTATTATTATTTAAATGATGTATTGTGGCAGGTCTTTAAATGATTTATTATTATTATTGAAATGATTGATTATGGCAGATCTTTAAATGATTTATTATTTATTATTATTTAAATGATTTATTATGGCAGGTCTTTAAATCGTATTTAGATATATTGAAATGTTTTCAATATTTCTAGGTGAATTGTTCGCCTATATTCCATATGATTCATTATTGTACGTAATTCAGTTACAATAAAATGTGTATTTCATATGAATACTACCTTATATAGTAGAACAGATTCAAGAAAAGCACACGATACCTTTTAACTAGCCTTGTTCATAGTATGTATAGCTGGCAAATGGGTGGCTAGCCAATCAGCTACATTTATTCAGAGCCAACAGGTGGTTTATACTGCAACTATACTGAGCAGACCTTAGTTAAAGTTTCTGGGAAAGTGCGTGTTATCTGGCGTGATCAGCAATTTGAACAAGGCCTGCACGCTCAAGACCTCGGCCACGATGACTTTTTGCTAGCACAGCTATCGACGGCCCGCAATTTCACTCACAAGGCTTGGATCATGCTACGGTTTTCAGACACTTTCCAAAAGTTGTCGCACCTCCAGTCAGATAACATTAACATCCTTTCTGACAAATCGACCATGGTGAGATTCGAACCCGGGTCTCATGGTCAGAGTACGAACATTCTAACTGATATAATGGAATATGCGTACACATGTGTTCCCCTCACTGGAATATGATTGGCTGGTGTCTGTCATAAATACCGACGGACGTGTAGAAGAGTCAAAAGCCTTAGTCTGAGAGCTAAGTCTATAATGACGCCCATTGGACTACGCCATTGATCTACACTTCTTACCTGCGACTACGACGCGTACCAGTCGATTACTGCTACCATATTCTACTTGGTTATAATAGCCAAAACCACTTAGCTACTTCGTTCAAATATATATTCCTTTCCGGAACATATGACTAATCACTCGGCCATGTGCCCATATCTTGTTCATAGTACATAAATAAGAATTATCTTGAACATAAAATCAGCATCTTGTATTAACTTTTCCAAGAATGGGACTCAAGATAAACCTTTCCAAAACAAAAACTATGATCTGGAATTGGAATTAATGGCACCTACCATGAACCCATCATAAAATTGAAGAGGTGAAATTAGTAAATGCTAAACACTTCAGATACCTCGGCGTATGGATCAGCGGTAGTTTCGCCGAACAACGCAAAGTACTACGAAAGCAAAACATCAACCTGACAACTTGTCAGATCGATAATTTTATATAGCGCCAAATCCATTTAGAAATGTCTAAATTGAGCGAGTAAATCCTGTGGGTCTTGGCAATGATCCTCCATCTTTGAACATTGTAGACTATTTCTACAGAATGACAAGACAGGACTGTACCAATTAACAGAAACCACATCACTTGTTCTAAAGTGATGCTGTTTCTACCAGGAGCAGCGACAACTAAAATGCATAACACATGTAACTCGAAGAGAAAATAATGACATTATCAAGATCAAATAGAAGGTTCGGAAAGAAAACCCCATCAATATTAGTGATAATAGCTATTGGACTTGAGAAAGCTGCTTTCATACAAAAAAAAAGGGTTTTAAGAGGAAGATGTTATAAGTTTCAAACGAAAGGAGTACTAACTGTTCGGTAAATTAATGCCAAATGTTTCCTTATAGGGAAACGGCTAATATTACATTACCATAATATAGCCTTCTTCTATCTGTCAATAACGCTTACTTTAATTCCGTACACAAGATTAAATATTTCTTCTTTATTCTCAACCTACAATATAAAGATTACTGAATTTGGCTGAAATATATATGTGGTGCGGCAGAAATACCTCCCACATTTTAAACTGTCACCTTTGTGGTGCTAGGAAACTTAGGCAAGTGGAAATGGTATTTTCATTTAACTAATGTCTTATCAATTTCTTTCATATACTATCAATTACGGTTATGGCTTGGACAGGTGCAAACTGTGCGTTCGCATTTGAAACGTGTAAAGAGCAGTAAATCTTTAATTGCCAGAAGAGAGCTTTTCATGTTCGGTTTGGTTTGGTTTGGTTTGTTTTTACAGCATATTCAACCGCCACAAAAAAACTCTCCCCCCCCAAACAACAGCATGGTTGATGCTCGACTCCGTGAAAGTGTCCCACTGCGCCTTCTTGGCCTCACGTTTTCCAATGACCTGAGGTGGAACAACTACATTAAATCAATAACTGCATCTACTGCAAGGAAAGTCGGTTCACTGTGTCGTGCCAGAAGGTATTTATCGTCACACTTCATCTTACACATCTAATAATCTACCATTCGTCTATGCATTGGCTATTGCTTCCATATCTGTTCTGGTGACCCTGCTGTTCATCTCTAGGTTCTCGACAAAATCCAAAGAAGAATCTGCAATGTAATTGGTCCTGACTTGGCATCTCGACTTCAGTCGCACTTTCATAGACGTGATGGGTATTCCCTCTGTCTTTTCTACAAATATTTTCATGGCAACTGCTCTAATGAGCTTTTTTCCCTGGGGCCCCAAATACATGAATTTAAGCGTGCTACTATTAGGTTGGTGCAAAAATAATGACGTAGTAATGTCGTTTTTTGACGTTAAAAAATACGTCAAAAAACGACATTATTACGTCATTATTTTTGCACCAACCTAATAGATTGTCATCTTGATCCCATTCTTTTGCTGTTGAAATAGTTAAATACAACTACCACATCTACTCGAGCAATTTCTTTTCTCACGCTTCCCGACAGTGAAACTCCCTTCCTTATACTTTGTTCCCTAATAATTACAATCTTCAAGAATTAACGTCATAGAATCTTCTGTTTGTGATCCTCGTTCTTCTTTTATCCTTCTCTCAATTCCCACTATACCCAGTCCCTCACTTTCGCTCCCTGTAATCCCCTGCGTCCTAGTGGCTCTCCCGCCTTTCATGGAATGAAAGGCTTAAAAGCAATATCAACCTCAATGGGTTATTTAATACCAACTAGATTTTTAGGGTAGGTTTGTATGAATAGAATTTGTATTCTTTGTAAGAAATCAGTTTATAGATCAAGTTTCATTAGCGTATTTTTATAAAAAGGTTTTTTTGTTTTTTTTCTGGAGAGTCAAACGTATTTTAGGTAATATGTTTTTTTTCAAAACTGCATTGCTGCTAATATTTTTTTTTAAATATGTATTGATGGTAATATCTTTTTTCAAAAATGTATTCCCTGGTAATATTTTTCCAAATAAGTATTGCTGGTAATATTTTTCTTTTTTTTTTTAAATGTATTCCCTGGTAATTTTTTACAAATGTATCTCTGGTCTTTTTACTATAAAAAAAAACTATTTTATATTTTCATGTTTTGACACCAGTTTGGGCTGAACTATTTGTCTGTAGCTGGGACCCTAACAGATGTTACCACCCCGGGTCAGGGTGGACCTGGGAACAACAGCAATTAAGAGATGGTGCCACACTCTTCAAAACCTCCTGATCAGAGGCCTTGATGCCAGATGTAGTTTATCTTCATACCCAGGACGATTTTCAAGCTCGTGCTTATCATTTAAATATTTGGAGATTAAAGTTGGCTGGAAATATATAGATCAAGAAAAGTGCCAGAAAAGAAACTGCTTAAATAGAACTTACGATTACATCTAGCCAACTCAACTGTAAATTGGTAAGGCCTCAATGCCAGTCTAGTACTGCGCTTAAATTCATAAAGTCTAGGTACCATACCGAAGAGCTCATTTGAACAATTACCATAAAAGCTGGCAACATCTTTTCATTGACATATGTTTCATTGAATAATTTTAACAAGTTTTGTCTACTTATTTTCAATTAGATCCTTTCATATTCACGGGCAAGATTTCTGGTGTCATTATTAAAGGAAAAGAGAAAGTTACCGTGTTGATACATATTATTTTTTCCGAGTAGTAAAATAACTCTCGGCAACGCCATGACTTAGTTACCGCCACTGAAGCTTTACTCAAGCCAATCACACAGTACTCAACTCAGCTTTCTGCACTTCACAAGTAAAAAAAATTAACTTTCAGGTGAAAATGATGAACAATATAATAATTGTCTTGAAATAAACCACATCCTGATGATGACATTGCACTAATATCGAAAGTACTCGAAATAAATAACGGTATTGTTTCTCTTCCTTTAATAATGACACCAAAAAGCTTGTCCGTGAATATGAAAGGCTCCAACTGAAAATAAGTAGTATTAACTTATCTAACTTATTCAATGATATATGTCTCAATATATATAAGTGTGTGTCTGTGTTATATATATATATATATATATATATATATATATATATATATATATATATATATATAACACGGACAAGGTGAAGCTATTGGAGTAGAAGAGACAGCTAGATTTAACAGCTATATAACTGCTATTAATGCATTAATCTTCAAGTACGAATTGAGTTCTCCCGGTTACTAGCGTATTTCGTAAAAGAAAACGATAAAATTTCCCTTTCTCCGTGCGACGATAGCATAGGGGTAGGATCTCTGATATCGAATTGGTCGAGTTACGATCCGGGATTGAAGCAATCGGGCATCTAGCCACACTGAAGATTGTGATACAACGAAACAGTCTGTCTGTGGATGACAATATATGCTCCCGGGAAATCGGGTTGTGCTCTCAGGAGAAGTGCGGTTTAAAAAACAGTGGCTGCTATCAATGCAGTACTCTTCAAGTACGAATTGAGTTCTCCGGGCCACTGACGTATTTCGTATAAATTCGTTAAAATTTCCCTTTCTCTCAAGGAGATACAAAAAATGTACAGCCCACACTTTACGAAGGGCTTCATCTATGTAATTATTTTTTTTTTTTTTTTTTTGTCAGTAGAAAGTGTCATGATGCCATTTCTAACCTTAGGTCCCTAGGCGGGACCCGGAAAGAAATGTGTAAACTCCAGAAATCAAAGAAAATAATAATAATAATAATAATAATAATAATAATAATAATAATAATAATAATAATGATGATGATGATAATAATAATGGTAATAATAATAATAATAATAATAATAATAATAATAATAATAATAATAATTATAATATTAAAATTATAAAAAATAAAACTGTGGAACATGGGAACATCAACAATCCCCGTTGAAGTTAGAGCTCTCGGATTGGTTGGAAAAGATTCCAGTAGACTAATTGAAGGGATCCCTGGAAGCCCATGCCTTAAAGAAATACAAAAAATTGTTCTCACGAGTACAGCCCTCACCTTACGAAGGGCTTTGTCTATGTAAAATATGTTTTTTTCCAGTGGAAAATGTCATGATGCCATTTCTAACCTTGGGTCCCTGGAAGGAACCCGGAAGGAAATGAGTACAGTTACACATCAGAAATCAAAGGAAATAATAATAATAATAATAATAATAATAATAATAATAATAATAATAATAATAATAATAATATCCAGCATAAATAAAATAATAAAACAAATTAAATAAGTAAATAAATCAATAAATAGAATTAATATATTTAGATAATTATAATAAACAAAATTAGAAAAAAGTAAATTGATAAGGATAAAAATAATAAAGATAATACTATTAATAATAGTAAAATATACAAATATAAATTATTAAATAAAAGATTAAAAATTATGCATGGTGTAGGCATCACAAGACAGTCACATAATTAATTAAATATATCTACAGACCTATATATAAGAAGATGTGACATGCAATATAACTACATATACACATACATACATATGAATACACGTACACAAATATGCTTGTACCCATATAAAATACGAACCAAGATTTCGAGTGTATATCTCCCAAAGTCAATGTTTTTAGGGAATTTTAAAATTCCCTAAAAGCATATGTCCCTATATATATATATATATATATTTGGTAAAATTGATGTGAGTTTGTGACCCTGGGTTTCACGCTTTTGCGATCGTCAGACAGATCGTTTGTCTGACGATCGCAAAAGCGTGAAACCCAGAATCACAAAATCACATCAATCCAACCAAATATGTTAGCTCTATCTCTGATATTGAGCGCTTTCTAATAAGTACCACGCATATAATATATAAATATTGCACATATATATATATATTTATGTACTCACACTTTTCACACACAAACACACACACATACACACACACACACACGTATATATATATATATATATATATATATATATATATATATATATATATATTAGGAACGACAGACGTTTTGAGTTTCTATTAATTTCCAAGTTATCAATGATCATTCTCAGACCAGGATGCTTAAATACACAGATCATATATATATATATATATATATATATATGTGTGTGTGTGTGTGTGTGTGTGTGTGTGTGTGTGTGTGTGTAGACAGATAAATATATAGATAGATACATTGACCCCTTGAGAAAAAAAAGAGGAAGAGAGAGGGGGAGACGATAGGGACGGTTCTCTTTATTTTGTTCCTTGGTGGGTAGGGAACTATGCCTGACAGGAAACGCTATGAATGCTTCAGAAATGTATTCTGAGTGTACCCGTAAAAAGTTGACAGCTCTTTATTATTTAAAAGAAAACGCTCAAAAGAAGATTTGTGAATATATCCGTTAAATCTGCCGCTTTCTTCAGAAATGAAAGATAACGTCTGACTACTTTTGTGTTAACTCTACCATTAATGTTAATCATAGATACAAGAGAATGGTTTATATTGTTACTTATTCCTTTCATTCATTTTCCTTTGCATTTTTATAACCCGAGTAGCAGAAGGCTAAGGTACAGATATTTTGTTTTTAATGTTTGATTATAAACGAGACTAGCTTATCAAATATGGCAGACATTGTCGTCTGCTCGTCTAGTTTTGTTCAGAAGTGTAGCTGAAGAGTATTTTGATGAATTCAGTTGCTCTAATTTATTATGTGGTATTATTCGTAAATTTAAAAATTGCTTGACGAATTTGTAAGGCTGTAGATAATGAAAACATGCCTTCCGTATAACTCATGAATATTTCTATGAAGGGGACGTTCAAGAATTGCTTTCAAAGATTGCAACAATAATATTATTGTTTAAGATCGTTGAACGAGGATTGTTTAATAAATTCTAGGTCGAGTCCCGTTCGGATGAGATGTAAATCAATTCAGGGGAGTATAGTAATTGATTCATTGTTGCATCCTATAGGATCTATCTATCTATCTATCTATCTATCTATTTCAGTCTGTTCATATCTATCTATGATATACTTGCGTGTATGTGTGCACTGCGTCTCACATTATTAGCAACTTCAAGTATTATGAATATATATATATATTAAGTATTTCACCCCAAGCAAGGCGGGAGTGCCACTAGCACGCAAGGTCTTACAAAGAGCGAAAGTTGTGCAAAGTATTTATACAAAGTATTTATACCAAGTTGAACAGACTCAACTATGAATACTGCAGTATGTTCTGAAATACCAGTGAGTAAAGGAACAGTTTTTTCACACTTTAAATGCGTGCGTGACCATGACATTTTAACATAGAGAGAAAAAAATTCCATAATCGATAAGTTTTTTCACGTTCTAATGAACACTCAGCACATAGTCAACCGTTTTGCATTTAAAGGCATAATGAGAAAATAACGCTAATGAATAACAACGCACAACTTTGTATAAATCCTTATATTAATGAACAACATATAGTTTTGTATTGTTGGCACCCCTGAAGATGATCTTGGAAGAAGATCGAAAGTACTTGGGAAATGAAAATAAAAGAAATTTAAACAGCTGTAGCACATTTCTCTCATCCTTTAACATCAAATACACGGAAGGTTATTTGTGAGCATGAACGGATTTTATTTAAAAAAATTAGCAGACATAATGTCTGTAATTTATTCAATCAGACATATATATATATATATATATATAGATAGATAGATAGATAGATAGATAGATAGATAGATAGATAGATAGATAGATAACTACACTCGTCTCGGAAAACCTTCGGTTTCTTGATTTGCTAATGATCAAATCAATATCGAAGGAAAAAAACGTTTCAAAAAAAGAAAGAGCTAGGAACATGAACGCCTGTCGAAAATAATCGTACAGCATACAGGTCCAAAGCCCAAAGAAAAAAAAAAGCCAATACGAGTAATCAACTAACTAAAAAAGTGCTCAATACAAAAGTAGAGCAGACCTAGTCAAACCTAGAAAGCCAGACAAACCTACCAAGTTTTCACCTAAGCGGATCGACAAGACATTTTTATGTTCATACATTCTTTTTATAGATACAAATATTTAAGTAAATGCTCTGTTTATAATAAACAGTATTAACAACATTTACCGGCCTGAATGTCCGAGAGGAATCGAACCTTTATCCTATACGGAACCGTCATATAGCCTGACGTGCTTTAACCGATTGAGCCACAGAGGATATATATATATATATAAATTTTTATTCATTAATCCGACAGATTTTTATCATGTAAACGTTATTTTTTGTGGATACCCACATTTGAGTACACGCTCCGTTTTTATTTTAAAATACTATATTTACTATCGGCTTGAATACTGTGAAGTAATGGATATGGGCTCATAATCACTCCTGCACGGGATTTGCAAACAAGTCCACATGAGGGACATGCTGAAGCGTTAGCCGTCATATGGGTTGATGTATTGGCCCAAGTTATGTTTTTTGGTTTTTAATTGGACTCCCCTACCTGAAAAATCAGCTCTGAATTGTTCGTTCTTAATTCTCTAAGATGGTTGTGACGATTCTTTTCAAAGTTAGTTATACCTCGGTAGCAGGTATTTTTTCAATTTGCTCGGCTTTTCAACAGCAACTTCGAACTCCTCTATAGGGATTTTTGCAGCATTTAAATTGTATTTGAGTTTGTCCTTGAAGCGTCCGTGAAGCCAAGGACGGCCTACATTACGCTTACCATGAAAAAGTTCGCTATACATGAGGATTTTCAGCATCCGATCATCACTCATTCTTATGACATGACCAGCCCATCTGAACTGTGATTGCATCAGAAAGGATATAGGTACAGCCATGAGATTGCTAAAAAAGAGCATAGCATGATGAAAAAGACGCCAAACTTGACGAAAACAAAATTCTATCGTCTAAATGCTTATGTTATTATTAAGAGGAAAAACCAAAGTTTTTTTTAATTATTTTTTAAAATTTTTCCTTCTTTTAGAACATTATAAATTTTGATTAAAATACCTTGTTTCTCTTTGTATCACCGGAACTATTAAAATAACATATACAATTTTTAGCACGTTGTTTTTTTGTTGTATGACACACATTAATTTGGAAAATCTTGCAAAAATAAAAATAATTAGCGGATGTTAATGAAACTTTCAGAAACTATTCACAGATGATCAAAATTATTATAAATATGTTGTTTTTTTTATTAAAGTCATAGCAGAATTTTTTATATTTATTACCCCCTCCTAACTAATTTTATGAAAACGCGAGAAATTCGATCGAGTCTAGTTTAGTGATTACAATAGTTAAAAGCACAAGGCTTTGAGGAATGCAAATCATGTTTTTTTTTTTTTCGTTTTTAATTGGACCCCCAACCTGAAAATCAGCTCTGAATTGGAACATACGAAACTCAATAAAACAAAGATGTTATTTAATTTCAAATGCTCTTATTTGCTTTTAGTTGTTTTTATGAATATTGACAAAAATTTTTTTGGATGAAAAAAAAATTTTTTTTCGACGAAAAATTAATTTTTCATACAATTATATGTTATTTCTTTAACTATAATAGATTTTTACATTTAAGTTTTTAAAATATTATAAAATTAGTTGAAAGTCGCATCAGGTTTCCTAAGTGTCCCTATGAGATAGATCTTTTTAGCGCGTTGTAAATTGTATCATTTTGACTAATCAGAAGATCTGCAGTAATTAAGAAATGTAATTTTGTGTTTATAATCAGGCTGTAATTATAACGTATGGAAGACCAACCAGAATACAATTAAGTTGCGTTATTTGAGTTGCCTTTACTTTTGTGAAACACATGTGAAGAAGTTAATTTGATTTTTCAATTTCAACTGAGAAGGGTACCTACAAGTATCAGTATCATCTTATGAAATTTATATGATCTTATTTTTATATTAATCTCAGTTATGACATTTTTCCATTAATAAAATATCAAAATTAATAATAAAATGAATGGAAATACAAATAACACAGTAAAATGTAATAAATGTACGTAAAATTATAGTATTTTATGTACACTTCTGATAAAATTTCATAAGAAAGGTACCTATAAATTAATTAGATACCTTTCTTATGAAATATGAAATTTAATATCACTCTTAACAATCTTATTTTAATTTCTTTATAATAAATTTTCCATAAAGCATCGTAAACGTAAAGGTGAAAGCTAAGTACAAAAAATAGAGCGCTGAAAGTTTTCCTTTAAAGTAACGAGGCAAATAATTTGTTCACTTAAATCTAAATAACTTCACTTTTCGTCTTCCGTAGAACAAATTATGATCATGTAATCCGTCAATACGTCATTCAACACCTGTCAAGTGACGTGATGACCTGCTTTGTTTTATTTTCAAATTATATCTTTTTGGTGCAGAAGCTAAGTTAACCATGGTTCAAAATATTTTAAATAAATATTATAATTTCTGATTTTCTTAAAATAAGTTTTGAAAAAATGATAATTAATTTTTAAAAGAATTTCAAAGTGAGATTTTCATTTTTTTTTTATATAAAATGGAAAAAAATGGATGCCATGATTGATTAACTGTCAATTTCGTTGACTCAAAAAAAAAACAAGATTTTTAACGAAAATTTTGGACGTGCACGGAACGATTAAAAAATGTAAAAAAGTATCCCAAAAATATTTTTGACCTTTCCTCTTTTAATAATATGAACCTTTAGACGATAACATTTTGTTTTCGTCAAGTTTTGGCGTCTTTATCATCATGCTATGCTCTTTTTTAGCGATTTCATGGAGGTACATACATACATACATACATACATACATACATACACACACACATATATATATATATATATATATATATATATATATATATATATTTGTTTGAACGTTATTTTTAAATGGATACTCATATTTAAGTAGATGAGCTGTTTTTATTTATTTATTTAGCGGTATATTTATTTTTTTACATCAACTGGCTTGAATATTCGAGAAACCTTGTTGGAAAGCAGGGTTCGAACCAGCGTCCCCTATGGAAAATCTCACATTATATCTGACGTGCCTTGACTTCTCGGTCACATAGAATCTCAAGATCAAACAAAAGTTCGAATACTACTTTTGAACATATATCTCTCTTTATATATATATATTCTCTGTTTCGTATCCTAATGTAAAGAAAGACATTTTCTTAGGACTGGATTAAATCCAACATATTTTTAATTTATTTGTTAAAAGATTATTTTTAATGGATGTCGGATTTAATCCATTTCCTATAATATATATATATATATATATATATATTGATAATATTAGTGGTCAATATATGGTTGTAATTTATTACACTGGAATCGTAATCACGATCCAGTTCATCAGCTGATCATTTTGATCGTGATTACGATTCCAATGTAATAAATTATAGCCATGGAATATTAGTGTCATATATATATATATATATATATATATATATATATATATATATATATATATATATATAATGAACACTAATATTATTAAGATAGATAGATAGATAGATAGATAGATAGATAAACTTAGTGAGCCAGACAAACCTACCCAGGTTTCACCTAAGCGGGTAGTCTGGGAAAGCCGGCTAGGAAACCTGGGTAGGTTTGTCTGGCGTACTAGGTTTATCTAGGTCTGCTCTACTGTTGTATTGAGCTCTTTTTAGTTGTTTTCGTGTATATATATATATATATATATATATATATATATATATATATATATATATATATATTGACCACTAACTTATATCAAAAACTTCGCTTGAGGATGAAACAGAGCTTGATACTTTAATTCAATTTAATTTTAGTAATTATATTGAAGTTTTCGGCTCTTCTTTTTGAAACATGAGAACTCCTATGTAGCGAAGGAATCATATTTTTTTTTAAATATTTATAATTTAAGCTCTACTTTTTTATTGACCAATGTTTTTATAAAAAATTAAAAACAAAAATACTAAAGAACTTCGGATTATTTACCTAACCTGATCTTTCCTATTTTTCTATAACCACTACAACCACTTTCTTTTATATATACATATATATATGGGAGAAAACAAGCAGATAGATCTTCCTATCGTCCGATTCACACACCTTCTTTGCCTAAGAGATATCTCTCTCAATTGTCTAATGTCTACATCGCCCGAGTAAATACTGCAGAATATCCTGACTGTTTTATCTTTTTATTCTCCATGTTTCTTTCTCGCCAAGTGGTTCATTAATCTTCAGTAAATTGAAAAATAATTGATGTTTTCAGATTGTTATTTGTACAGTTTAGCATTACTTTAATTGCTATTTTTATTCGATACACGTATTTGAAACAGACATACGTTTTATTTGTTTTGTTTTTTTTTTACTTGTTTTTTGGGGGTTTTTTTAAGTGTGAAATACGTTTTACGGGCTGCAAATTAGAGAAAACTTTATACAAACACTGCACTCGTTTTTGAGGTTTTCTGATGAAAAAGAGGTCCATTAATTCTCTCTCTCTCTCTCTCTCTCTCTCTCTCTCTATATATATATATATATATATATATATATATATATACACACGTTCTTTTTATAGATACAAATAACAAATATTTAAGTAAATGCTCTGTTTATAATAAACAGTATTACCAACATTTTGGCTTGAATGTCCAAAATATTTTCATAGAAAATATGCGTCAACCGACAGCAATCGAACCTGTATCCTATACGGAACCGTCATATAGCCTGACGTGCTTTTACCGATTGGGCCACAGAGGAGCGTTCGGTTACCAAGCTCGATTTTACTGTATTTAAACACAATTCTCCATGATTTTCTCTCATACATTCATATCTGCTCGATGCGTATCCAAATGTAAGTAAATGACGTCACACATTATGAAATGGATAAAGACCGACAATTATTTTTAAGACATTTTTATATAATATGCGTTAACGCGTATTTTCTACGAAATTTCTCGAACATTCAGGCCGGTAAATGTAATTAATACCGTTTAATTAAAAGCAGATCATTTATTTAAATAAATCTAAGCAATATGTTGTCATTGTTTACGCTAAGATACTTTTCATGAGCAGATATGATCTATCGAGAAAAATCGTTGAAGATTGTGCTTTTAAAAATGGTAATTTGGACCTTGTTAACCAGACGCTTCTATGTAGCTAAATGGTATAGCACGTCGGATCAAATGACGGTTTCCATATAGGAATACAGGTTTGATTCCTATCGGAAAACGTATATGTCCTACGAAATTTCTCGAACATTCATGCCGGTAAATATAAGTGAACATAGAAGTCAACACTTAGAGGCAACAGTCTGTTTCATGCTAGATGCAATTGTCAGGCCTGAAACAGAGTGTCGCCTCTAACTGTTGACTTCTATGTTCACTTTTATATTTACACACGCTCTATCTCTGATATTGAGCACTTGATTTCATAAATTTAGCACATCTAAAGACTATATTTCTTCATATATATATATATATATATATATATATATAGGCAGCGTATCTTTATTTAAAAGATGTTTCATTGACAAAATACTTAATTGTGACTACTTATTATTATACTGATCCTTTCCGGTTGTTTAATCTGTTTTTTGATTAGTTTCTAATCAAATTCCATAACTATTTTAAATTCTAAAACAAATATAACAAAGAGTTTTTCCTTGTAATTTATCCCTGAAGATGATCATAGAAAAAGTCGAAAGTACTTGGGTTAAAAAAAAAAAATCTACGCCGCCTTCCTTCATGAATTTTATTTTAACATCAATAAACTGATTAGACAATTGGAAACGGCCAGTATAAAATAAGAAGGTACAATATGACTATATTATTCAGTTAAACATATATATATATATATATATATATATATATATATATATATATATATATATAGTACAGGTAAATATATCCGGGGATAAATAATCCAAGTAGATCCTATTAATATAAAATATTAAATCTAATCCACATAAGAGAGCTCAATATAATTTTTATTATAAAGCATATAAGTGAATTACAATGAGATTCAAACAATTTACCTAAAAAAAATTTATATATATATATCCAGGTAAGATGACAATATTTAGTCAGCAGTTGCATATTAATTTACCAAGTAATTCTATACGTTAACATTATTTACTGGTTTCTTAAAGAAGCTATTTATCTATCAACTATTACATTTTTAATGCAGTAAACTCACAAAGCATATAACTTCTTTAACATTTGTTAATTATCACAGTCCGTCACATTTTTTTCTTAGGAAATAAAACTTTCTAGTGTGTAAAATATGTATCCATTAACAACCGCTCCTGTTTAACGTCTGGACTGCCATTGACTGCCAATCGGGTCATGACACATTTATGGAAAATAATTTCTTAATTTTTGCTTCTTCAGTTCGTTTAAATTTAACGTAGGTCATATACGACTGGTTGATCTGAGTAAAACTCACAAAACTTATACCTCCATTTTTTTCTTTTTTCGTAAAAAAAGGTTTTCTTTCTAAATAAATCGTTCACTCACTAGTAATTTACAATCGCCTGATGAGATGCGTTGATACACATCGAAAAACTACTGCAATTGTGTAGCGATTGTGACATGTGTTCGATGTAATATCCTAATACACACACACACATACACACACATACAGACATATATATTAGGTTGGTGCAAAAATAATGACGTAATAATGTCGTTTTTTGACGTTAAAAAATACGTCAAAAAAAGACATTATTACGTCATTATTTTTGCACCAACCTAATACATACATATATATATATATATATATATATATATATATATATATATATATATATATATAGCATAATGAGAAGCCACGTATACTTTCTTAATATGTATATATAGAAAAAGTTGCAAATTAAAAAAATTGTTTTATTTTATGAAAGTATTTATTTATTTATATATATCTAAAAAAAAAATATATATATAGTTAAAAAAATTTTTTAAACAACATTTCAAATATTTATGACAGTTAGATTTAAGTTAGGAATATCCGAACAGTGACGTTCCATATCACGTGACGTCCGCGTCTCGCGAAGGACGCTACTTGCTAACAAACAGTAATTTTAATTTATTTGTAACAAACAGTTATTTTAGGAGCCACCCTCCCTCCCCATCTCGTGCTCCACCCCCCTCTCCCTCCACTTCCTCCCTAGGCTCATCGGTCACCCCACCACACACATCTACCTCTTCCCCTCCCCACCCTTCCAGGGAGAAAAAGAAGAAGAAAAAGATGTTCGCAGGCCCCGAAACCATCTGTAAGGTGGACATGGAGGACTTCAAATGGTGCCTGACCAATCAAAAAAAAAGCCATCTTAGGAGGACTCTACAAGATGGACTCCGTAGATGGGAAAAGCATCGAGGACCCCCGAAACTTCCCACAGGCCCCAGGCGTAATAACCTGCGTGAGGGAGAAGGGGGCTTACTTAAAAGTGTGGAACCACATCTTCGAGTCTAAAGAAGCCTTCCCCGACATCAGAGTCGTGGAAACAGAGAACTCCACCTTAAAAAAACTAAGGAACTTTTGTGCTGGGAGGGTCCCCGTGTTGCTCCATCCCTCCTTATATAGGGCGGTAAAACTAACATACCCCACGGACGTCGGCGGGATTGTCCTGGACGGTCGTATGACGACCGAATTAGGAACGGGGAATCTAGGACAGGCCGTCGGGGTCCTTACCAGCGCAGATTTCCGCCCGGTATGTGAGTAGGCTTTTTGCTTTTCTCTTTTTCTTTTTTCTTTGCAGACCTAAACCATGTCTGTCAAGATAGCGACGCTGAATGTGAATGGCTTGAGGGATCGGGGTAAGGCGGCTCGCCTGCTCCGGGACCTCTTGTCGTTCGGCGTGGATGTCGCCGCGATCGAAGAGACCCACTTTGTTTGCAGTTCCGATGCGTGCGTGCGTGCTGTCTAACGACTTTGTCGTCTATTCAGCATATGGGGACCGAGCTGCCGGAGGAGTGTCTTTGCTGGTGAAGCGGACTCTAGATGCGAAGGTGGACCTTGTGCATACCGATGCCGAGGGACGGTTGATCGTGGCCGATATTGCCGTGAAAAGTGGTTCGTTTCGGGTCGTTGCGGTTTATGCGCCCAACGACCACGGGGAGTGGGTTTCATTTTTTCGGCGGTTGGAGCCTTTCCTGGTGGATTCGACGCGCTTAGCTCTAATGGGGGACTGGAATGCCATCCTGGACCCCAAGTTAGATCGGGGGCGGGGTGCTAGCGGGAGAAGGGGCGATCGTAGCCTGGTCGATCTGATCGCCGACTTCGGTCTCGTCGATAGATACCGCGTCGATCACCCCGGGGGGAAAATGTGGACGTGGGCCCGTAGCTGGCCTTGTGACAAGGTGGTTAGCTACCTTGACAGATCTGTTAGATTGTCCCACGTTCCACTGGGTAGGCTACACGGACCACAAACTCGTTTGTGCCCGTGTGGCGCTAGAACATAGGCCTAAAATGGCTGGCTACTGGAAGTTCAATCTGTCCTTACTGGACAGGCGGGACTTCCGGGAGCAGCTGACTAGCTTAGTGCAGCGGGAGCTAGTGGGGGCGGTTACCGGGAATAGGTGGTGGGACAGACTTAAATGTAGAATTAGGTCCTTCACCACTGACTTCAACAAACGGCTCGCCCTAGATAGAGCTGATAAGGTGAGGACGTTTAAAGCTAGTCTTTCCCGGGCGGAGGCTGGGGTGATCCCCTAGAGATAGCCTTAGCTAGGGAGGCCCTAGAGCGTTTGAATAGCGAGCGCTACACGGGCAAGGTAATTAGACATAGGTTAAGCAAGATGTCTTCCGAAGCCGTGAACATGGGCGCAGATCTGCGCCGGGAAGAGGTCCGTCGAGGTGGCGATCGTTACATTCGTGAAGTCAAAAACCCGGAGGGGCGTACCCTTCGGGCCACCGACGACATGTGCGAGGCGTTTCGGCGGCATTTCGAGAGCCGCTTTACCAGGGAGCCTGGTCTTCGTGAGGACGAGTTTCGCAGCTATTTGGCTGACTTTCCTCGGCTTTCGCCGACTGAAGCGGCTAGCTGCGAGGGAGAGATTACCGAGGGCGAGGTCTACGCGGCTTTGAAGAAGGTCGGCAGAGGCAAGTCGCCCGGTCTGGATGGTCTGCCTTATGAAGTGTACTTGAGGCTGTCGCACATCTTTGTCCCGATTTTGACGGTCGTGTTCAACAACTGGTTCCGGTAGGGGTCCCTCCCCGACCGGTTCTCCAGGGGTGTGATCACGCTGTTGAAAAAGGGCAAGGGTGTCGGGGGGAACCTAGACGACTACAGGCCCATAACTCTGCTAAACACAGAGTTAAAGATTTTGGCCAAGATCCTGCAGGAGCGCTTGCAGTCAGTTGCCGAGTCTCTGTTGGGTCCCGAGCAGACCTGTGCTGTGAGGGGTCGAACAATTCAGAGCAACCTGCATTTGATCCGCACGATCATAGAGGGAGTAAAAGATGACGAGATAGCCGCGCTGATCAATTTGGATCAGTCCAAGGTATTTGATAGGGTTGACCATCGTTACCTGGCTGCTGTCCTGCAGGCCGCCGGATTCGCACCCGACTTCTGCCGCTGGATTAGCCTCCTGTATCGCTCCCCCAGTGCGGTGGTACAGGTGAACGGGAAGCTGTCGGGCGCTTTTGCGCTGTCTAGGTCGGTTCGTCAGGGTTGGCCGCTGTCGCCCCTACTTTACGCTTTGGCGTTGGAACCTCTCCTTCGCCGGCTGAGGGACAGGGCGTGCAGTCCGGCCCTATGCGGAATCGCCGTTCCTGGCGGGGCTCGAGCCAGGGTTTCCGCGTACGCCGATGTCGTATCTTCCTTCGTGTCGTCCCGCAGAGACATTAAGGCGGTGCTGAAGGCGCTTGATCGGTACGAAAAGGTGACAGGGGCCAAGATTAACCGCGACAAGTCGTCCGGCTTGCGGCTAGGTGCCTGGAAGGGGGTCGATCTTCCGGGGCCCTTCGGTTGGACGGACGGTCCTGTCCGCATTCTCGGAGTGTGGTTTGGACCCGACCTCCAACTGGAGAAGAATTGGTCTGAAGTACGAGCAAAGGTCGACGCAGCCGGTCAGACTTGGCGCCGACGGAGGTTGTCCGTAAAGGGCAGGGCGGAGGTGTGTGCTATATATATCTTCCCTCTGATCCTTTATCGATTGTCCGTACTTCCTCTCTGTGACGGCCATAGGGTGCCGCTCCAGCGCTCGCTATCCTCCATTTTGTGGAGGGTACGCGGGAATCGGGTCAACAGAGATGTCTGTGCACAACGTCCGTGTCATGGGGTCTGGGAATGCCGCACTTGGTGAGCCACAAACGTGCCTCCAGCTGGCTTTCCTACGCCGCGCGTTGACAGGAGATTCGGTTATGGCGGGGTTTCTTAGGGACGCGTTCCCTTGCCTTACTATAACTCCCCCATCTCGTGGGTTGAGCGCCGTCGTAAACCCCGGGAGCAATCGGTTTTCCTTCGCGAGTGTCGGTCGGCCTTGCGGGCCGTCCCTCGGTCCAGTGACCTTTCTCGGCCTAGGAAGGTCTTCTGTCGTTTGTTCGTGGAGGCGTTCGCGAAGGATTCCCTGCGCGAGGATCTCGGCTTGTCGAAGGACGAGTTTCGCTCTTACTGGTCTTAGGCGCCAGCGGCGGATTACCTCAGTAACCCCGAGTTTTCGCTTACCTGGCGACTGGCTCGGAATCGGCTGCCTCTCAATGACAAGGTCTTCATATGGGGCTTGGCGGATTTGCCAGACTGCGAACGGTGCGGCCTTGGCTTAGAGGAAACGGCTTCGCACGCCTTCTACCATTGCCCCCGGGTCCGCCTCTTATGGGACCATGTCGGCGAGCTGGCGGCTCGTCTCGCTCCCGAAAAGCTCGTGCCCATTGATCGCACATACGCGTGTGACAATGTGTCGCCCCCGTATTCCGGGGTGAAACGGATGGTGTTTTTCACGCTGCTAGCCACGGCCCGAATGGTGATATGGACGACGCGACAGGAGGAAGTCTTGCGGGGTATCCGTCTTTCTCATCAGGATCTGTTCCGATTCTTTGAGCATCAGCTCAAGATGAAGATCAGAACTGATAGGAAACGCTTGCATTCGACAGTCTTCAGCGAAAGGTGGGTGACTGAGACGAGCTTGGTTCGCGTGAACGGGGCTAGCCTTGATTTTCTCTTTTAGGTCAAGCCTACGTTACATCGGGGTGGTTTCCTGTGGAGCCCTCCCCTTGTTTAGGTTAGACAGGCTTTTGTGTACCTAGTTAATGTGAGTGAGTGTTGTTCCCGGCCTGTATCCCGGCTGCTCTTTAGTTATGATCCAGGCTGAGATTCCCGACCTCCCCAGTTTGTTTTTGACCCACCCCCCTTTATCTCGACTGGGTCAGCTTTATATTTTCCAATGCCCTTATGATTTTTTATCCTTTTCCCACTCCCTTAGCGAGAGAGCTGCTTGATTTTGTCCGAGGGGCAGAATACAGTGGCCTCTCTGTTTTAAGGGTTGGACGGGTCCTACTAACATCAGTTATGTTTAATTTTCATTATGTTAATATATATTTTAGTTCGTTATTGGTTTCATCTCCCTCCCCTCTCATCTTTACATCATAGAATTTTGTATATATATCTTTTTAGTATCATTAAATTTTTATGAAACGGGGCGCGTTTTGTAGGTCTCCCTTGTGTGGATGCGGTATTATGGTGCATGGAGGATCGATTGGTGACGGACGAGTTCTTGTGGTGAATGGGTAAATTGTAAAGTACGAATTGGTCGCGAATCAGATTAGCTTGGTATAAGATAGTTAGTGAAGACCAGCCTCCTACCCCTCCCCCTTCTTCGGCCTTGTGCCACAATTTTGTATTTTATACAAAATAAATATCAACAGTTATTTCTGATGAAAGATTGAGGACAATTTGAAATATCAAATATATATATAAATAAATAAATAAATACTTTCATAAAATAAAACATAATTTTTTTAATTTGCAACTTTTTCTATATATATATATATATGTAACTAGGCATTAGAAATTGCTTCTAGAAATTTTAGTGTCACTGAAGTCATGGCGAAAACCTTTTCGAAATTATTCAAGAAAGTGGTGACACACGTTACCACGCGTACACATGGGGTGACGGGTAGATAATATGCCCTGAAAATGCAGCCAGATGCACCCCAAGTGAACGCAAGTGTAATTTATGAAACATTTTTATATTTTAAAAAATCTTTATTTTTAAAATGCTAGACTTCCATATTGTTATTATTTAATGTTTTAAACTGGATGCTAAGTTACTTAATCTTTAAGGAATGGATAATCCTTTCTTTTTTTTTTTTTTTTTTTTGCCTTCTTCAAGAGATTTCTATCGATCATAAATCCTCTTTAAAAACAATAGCATATTCTTCATAAATCCCTTTAAATGAAAACTGTACTGCTTAAATATATAACAGAGAACACTAATAGGGATTTCTTATTTACTTATTGTCTTATTTTTTATTTTCCAGATGGCCGGTCGTTTGACTGTTCAGGTGTGAGCTCAGATAGCAGCACGCTATGAAGTGTGGGATTCCATTGTTGAGGTTCAGAGATGGCAGCTTGCATGGAAAGGTAAGCTTGTAACACTTCGCTCGGAGACAATAAAAAAAATTGTCATGCAATGCTGATGTCCACGGGTTCTGTGAACGATGCATGAAGATTGGCCTAAATTGTTTGAAAACATCCACTGGAGTGACGAAGCTGTACTCCATGTTGGTGGTTTCATCAATCGTCACAAATGCCATTACTGGGCGTCGTGTGATAATGATTCGAACATGACGGTTAAAAGAATACAAACTTGACCAAAAGTGACATCCAGGCTCATGATCATTGCTATCGAAACTGCATGCCCAATGGTGATAAGTAGGTGAAAAACCTCTCACTCTCTTTCTCTCTCTCTCTCTCTCTCTCTCTCTCTCTCTCTCTCTCTCTCTCTCTCAGGGGAGAAGATATAAAGCGGGAACGGTTTATCTCTCTCTCTCTCTCTCTCAGAGGAAAAGATATAAAGCGGGAACGGTTTATTTCTAGTTCTCTTATTTTTCTCTTTCACTCTGTTCTGTTTTTTTTTTCGTTATCTCTTTTCTTTCTCTTTCTCTTTCTCTTTCTCTTTCTTCTTTTTCTTTCTGCTTTCTTATTTCCTTTTCACTCTCGCCCCACCTTCTTTCTCTTTCTCCTTCGCTCTTCTTCTTTCTTTTTTTTTTCTCATTTCTTTTTCTTTCTTTTCTCTCTCCCGCTCTCTCTCTCTCTCTCTCTTTCTCTCTTCTTTCACTTTTGCTTTTAAATTTTAATTTTACATAAATTTGGACGAACAGTGCGTGAATCCTTTTAAAGAAAGAAAAGAAAAGAAAAGAAAATAGGCCCCCAAATCTTACACTTCCTCCTCTCCTTTTATTTTTTTTATTTTTTTATTTTTTTTTTATTCTTCGAACGCTTCTTTGTAAATGTTTGTCAGCGGAGCCACGTTGTTATATAACGGATTTCACACAGATTGGCCAATTCATTGTGTTTCTAAGAATCCTACCATGGAATGTTTATTTAGTTCAGCTGTAAATGTTTGCAATACACTTCCAAGGAAGAGTAGAGCACATGTGAAAAGTTGAGAGGTCCGCTCCTAAAACAACAGAATCACTGATGACATAAACTTATGTCTCTTTATAGAGGCCATATGTCGACGTCATCGCCATTATCGGAAGAGTCGGCTGTTTTTCGTCATTGTTAATCTCAGCGTAGCTAAACTCGTCTATTCACTTTTGACCATCTTAAAGAGATGACGCCTCTGTTGAAATCATTGTTCTTTCCCGCACGCTAGCGATATAAACAGAAATCACGAAAAGAAAGAATATCCTTCGCTGATTCTCATAGTGGGTTTATCAAAGCAGAATTATGATCTTTATATATATATATATATATATATACATATATATATATATATATATATATATGCCAAGTTGTATCCCATGTATTATGTATATTCACTAATATATACTTAATAGCTCTGTTATATAACATTGAGCACTCTTTTTATAATACGTGTACTTGCAAGTTTATGTACGTATACGTATGATTTTTCTCAAGAAAATTTCTCGGACATTCAGGCTTAAAATAATTGTCGGACTTTGTGCATTTCATAATGTGTGACGCCATTTGTTTACATTTGGATACGCCATGAGCAGATATGAATGTACGTGAGAGAATCATGGAAGATTGTAGTTTAAAGACAGTAAAATCGACCTTTCAAACCGTACTCTCCTCTGTGGCCCAAACGTTTGAAGCACGCCAGTCTATATGACGGTTCCGTATAGGATACAGCTTTCGATTCCTGTCGGAGGACGAATATTTTCTGTGAAAATTTCTCTGACATTTAGGCCGGTAAATGTTGTTTATTATAAACAGAGCATTTACTTGAATATTTGTATCTATAAAAAGAATGTATAAGCATAAAAATGTCTTAAAATAATTGTTGGAATTTGTCCACTTCATAATATTAGATTGGTGCAAAAGTAATGACGTAATAATGTCGTTTTTTGACGTCAAAAACCGACATTATTACGTCATTATTTTTGCACCAACCTAATATATATATATTGGAAGCATAATTTTGCTTTTATATATGGGTGTGTGTCTGTGTCCGCGCCCGATTGAATATATTACAAATATTGTTTGTTTATTTATTCAATCAGACATGCCTAAAAGAGAATTCACTACCTAATCTTACATATATGCGTGAGAGAGAGAGACAGACAGACAGACAGACAGACATATATATATATATATATATATCATTTCCCATATAAGAAGGGAACAACTGAAGCTCTTCTTCATATATATATATATGCAGAAATATAGTTTTAAAGTGTGCTATATTTATGGGATAAAGTGCTCAATATCAGAAATAGTGCGTATGTAAATATAAATATACACGTGAACATAGAAGTCAACACTCAGAGGCGACAGGCTGTTTTATGCTAGGTGCAATCTTCAGGCCGACGATTGCACGTAGAATAATATATATATATATATATATATATATATATATATATATATATATGGGAAAACAATATATAGATTTTTATATATCAAAACAAATTCAGGAAAATGTATGAAAAAAACGAAAAAAAAAACCTATCATGCGATGCACTTCACCCCTTAGGACGTCATCAGATTAAAGTCTTCTTTATGCGCATGCGTAATCACATTGACGTAAATATCACTTTAGTCCGATGAAGTTCTAAAGGACGAAACGCGTCATATGAAATACTCGGCTGGCATCTCACTCTCACCCTTTCACTGTCGAAACTGTTAAATGTAGCCGTCTCTTCTACTCCAATAGCTTCATGTCTCGCACTTCTCGCCTGTGGAACTCCCTCCCCTTTTCCTGATATCTATAATCTCCAACTATTCAAATGTAACGTCAATCGACGTCTCCAGATACCTTGATCTATCCCCTAATCGTCTCCTCATCCTTTCCTCTATTAATCCTCTTTGCTCTCGCTCCAAATCTCTGTAACCCCTTGCGTGCTAGTGGCTTCCCACCTTTAGTAGCTTCCCGCCTTGCTTGGGGCGAAACGCTTAAAAATATATACATATACATACATATTTCGTAATGAAAGAAATGAATGGAAAAGAGTGAAGTCATTAAAAAGCCATTAATATTTCTTCTGTATCTTTTCTTCATAATTCCTAGTTATTATCGAAAGTTCTGAAGATATCATTAGTCTCGCTGATCAGGCAAAGTTGGAAACGTGCCTTTAATCGAAATGCTTCTCGCTTGAAACTTTCATCGATGAGGCTGCTCCGTGACCGCAGGTTCAAATCCTCCTGGAAAGTGCATATTTTTCTTTTATAAGATTTCTCGAATATTCAAAACGCATTCAGATATGTCTTAACTCTCAGCTATATAGAACAAGAAATGGTGTTTCAACATAATATGGCCGTAAGCCCTTTTAGTATAAGAAACTGAACATAGAATAGGCTGCGATAGTGGTAGTTTCGCCCAATACCGCAAGGTGCTACTAAACCAAATGATTAACCCAAGAACTCGAGTCATATTCGTAAATAACCTCCTGAGATCGAGGCTCTTAGATCAATGTCATGCCAGAACGCGTTCAGAAATGTCTTAACTCTCAGCTATATAGAATCGTTTACTCAAATCACTGATTAAGAATGTTTTCTTCAAGTGAATAAATCGTTTGGCTCTTAAAGAAGGAAAAAAAACCTTTACCAGTTCTTAGAAATAATAATATAATGAAGGTGTTGGCTTTTCACTCTGCCTTAAACATAAGGTCTGGAAGGAAACTCCCATCGAAACTTAACATTGGTCATGAAAAGCGTATTTTCCAAAATACTATTTTAAGAGAATAATTTTATTAATTCGCACCGACATTAACGCGAACTGTTCGGTCAATGAGTTTTCTAAAGTTTTCTAAAGTTTTCTGTATGGAGACGGCCATCTCACTATTTGTCAGATCTTATGATTATAAGTGTTCTCTACTTGGATGTCAGTTATTAGTTATCTTCTGTTAATTTCCCTTTGAAAGTGTGAGTTCAATACCCGGTTAAGGCAGTGGAGAACGTTCAGTGGGAAATTAACAAGAGATAACTGACATCCATTAAACATGGCACGTGCAACTAGAACAGTCTACCCCAGTGAGCGAAATAAAGGGTTCAGTTCGACATTCCAACCACCTGAAGAAGGCCGGAGCGTACAACGACCGAAACGTTGTAATAAATATGGCAACAAAGATGAGGACAATAGTCTGAATAATGTAAATAATGTTCCTGCTCTTTGTAGCTCTTAATCAGATTTGGTTGTTCTACCATCCATTTCCTAAAACTGTCCGTTTTTCCCTCAATCTGGCCCGTGAATATCAGATTTGCCAAGCCCTCCTTCCTCGTTATCCGCCACAGAAACCTAAACTGTCTCTTCTTGATGTTAAGAATACTTTTCCTTTTTGTTTCCATTCTCTTCAAAACCTCACATGTTCGATCCATGGTATCCTCAGCATCTTTCTATAGAATCACATTTCTGTTGCTTCAAGTCTCTTCACCTTTTTATTCACTGCCATATAGGAGGACAGATATCACGCAACAGTTCAGTATTTTTTTCTTTGATTCCAGTGATTTTTCCTGTCCCTTAATACTCTGCTTAGCTTCTGGAATGCATCTTTGGCTATCCCAAAACGTCTTCCCGACCTGTAATTTGCATTTGAGGCTCTGCTTATAACCATGCATTCTGGCTTCTTGTAGTTTATGCTCAGTCCTTCCTTCTCGCTTTCCTTCGGTAACTTCTGTAGGAGCTTTTGTAGTGTCCTTTCCGTGTCTGCTATCAGCACTGTGCCATCTGCATAATGAGCATAACCCTAGAACACTAACCATCAATTAAAGTTATACCACTACTAAACATGTGTATATCATACCCGATTTTGAAAATATCAAAAAAATATTAAATATAAATCTTTATTTGAAATATTTTACATGCAGGCACTTCAAACTTTGTACTTTGAGTTAACATTAAGAGGAACTGAAAAACATATTATTTAGGTAAGAAAATCAGGTACTGACAATTGTAATTAAAAATAGGAAAAATTTGCGCTGGGTACTATATACCCATGGTTAGTGTTCTAGGGTTAAAAAGAAGTGTTGAAATTAATGCATGCAATATTTCGCAGCTTTAGTATCAATCCTTTATAGTCGACCTATGAAATTTGTTAGCCTGCCCTCGTAGACCAAACTTAGCCAATTACTACTATTATGAAGTGATTAATATACGTGTGACAAGTGTTGTTATTTATCGTATTTTAAAGCAAAGCAAGTTTTACAACAAACACAGGATGATTGACAAATAAATTTTATTTAGGTGAGATTATTTATTTCGTAAAAAATACAAAAGGCCTAAAAGGAAATGGGGTGAGGCTGGTCTTCATTAACTATCCTAGTCTTATGAAAAGTCAAATGTCAGTTTATCTGGAAATAAACAATGCAGTTATTTAACCGAAGAAACACTAAACATCAATTAAAGTTACATCACTGCTAATCATGGGTATATCATACCCGATTTTGAAAATATCAAAAACAAAAAAAAAATGAAATATAAATCTTTATTTGAAATATTTTGCATGCACTTCAAACTTTGTACTTTGAGTTAACATTAATAGAAACTGAAAAACACATTATTTAAGTAAGAAAATCAGGTACTGATAATTGTAATTAAAAATGGGAAAATTTGCCCTAGGACACTAACCATGGGTATATAGTATACCCATGGTTAGTATTGTAGGGTTAATGGCAATTTTTAATAAGGAAGTCTTTAATGTAAGTGATAAAATGCGACAGAATAGAAAGTGTTTACAGGGATCAGTAGAGACGATAGGGGCTGAGGCGAGACGAACAATGAATAAATAAATAAAACAAAGAGACTAAAATGTACAAAAGAAAGCAAAGGAAACAGAGACGCTTTCAGTGATATTAGAAAATGAAAAGAATAGGTGGGAAAATGATTGTAGTTTTATTGTCTAGAAAAAAAAGGGGGTTTTATTGTCTAGAAAAAAAAGGGGGTTGTGGAGAGGAAGAAGAACAAAGATTTTTCATTCATGAAAAGGAAGACTGAAAGAAAGAAAGAGAAAAGAGAAAATAACTAACGAGAAAAAAAGAACATGATAAGAACCAAAGAAAAATTAGAATGGTTGACCTGTTTCAAGACAGGTCAACTCTTGTTGCTTTATTTAATGTCGTTATGACCAAGGTTGCAGATAAATAGTGCATTGAACAGTAAATACAACAGAAGAGTATTACACGACTTGGGAGTGTGTATCGGTTGACCAGCGTTCAGTCTAGATCACTGTTAATATGTAACACCCCGCCACGAGGGATATATGTGGCACAAGGCCGAGTTTAATGTGGGTCATCCGAGCCCGTAGGCTCGGCCAAAAAATCCCCGTAGAACCCGCCTAAACGGGCGTGGGTCTGTCTACGTCCCCGGATGAATCTCTGCCCTTCGGCACAGGCTCGTCCTGGTTCCTCTCTGTCCAAGGCAGAGAGTTCGACAGGATCTGCGAATAGTCACAGCCTCGGAAGGACAGTCTATATCACCGTTAATATTTAACATCCCCCCCAACGAGGAATGTATGTGGCACAAGGACGTGTTTACCGTGGGTTCTCCGAGCTCGTAAGCTCGGCCAAAAATATTCCCTTCGAACCCGTATAAACGGGTTCAGGGCCTGTCTACCTCCCCGGACGTAACTTTGCTATTCGGCAAAGCCTCGTCTGGGTTTCTCTCCGCCGAGGCAGAGAGTTTGACAGCAATGAACAGTGTGGCACCGTTATATTTAACAACCCCCCACGTGGGTCGTATGTGGCACAAGGCCGGTTTATTGTTGGTTCTCCGAGCCCGTAGGCTCGGCCAAAAATATTCCCTTTGAACCCGTATAAACGGCTTCAGGACCTGTCTACCTCCCCGGACGAAACGAAGCTTCGTCCGAGTTCCTCTCTGTTGACAGTCTTACTTTTCCTACAACTTTATAGTAAAGTGGAAGAGTCCACAATAGCCTCATTAGAGGGAAGACACTACAACAAGTGTAGAATCATATGTGGGGCACCCAGTGAGGAGCAATCTCATTACTCATTAGCAATGATCAAACAAACGAACTTTGATAGCCCTTGCTCTATGTCGAAATCGTGAAAAGAAGAAGCAAAACGGAGAACGACAATGACGGAGAATGAGAAGGAAAGAAAGAAGGAAAAACAAATTAAATATTGGCGTCAAACCAAAGTTAAGTGTAAAAAAAAACCTGATGAAGAAAGAAAGGAAAAAAGAAAGAAAGAGAATTATTAGGTTGGTGCAAAAATAATGAAGTAATAATCTCGTTTTTTGACGTATTTTTTAACGTCAAAAAACGATATTAGTACGTCATTGTTTTTGCACCAACCTAATAATAAAAACGTAAAGAGAGAAAGAGAAGAAGAATGAGAGATAGGGAAATAGATAGGAAGATAGGAAAGAAAGAAAACAAATACAATTGATATCAAAAGAAGGTTAAAGTAAAAAAAAATATAAAAAAAATAAAAGGGAAAAGAAAGTAATAGAAAGAAAAAAACAAAAATACCTATCTAAGTCTATCCGTGTCAATCTATCTCAGTCTATATCTGTCTTTGTATCTATTTATCTATCTATCTATATATATATATATATATATATATATATATATATATATCAGTTTTTTCATATATATCTTATCTAAGTTTAATCATATCTATCTTTATATCTATAGATGTATTTATGTATATCTAAATGAATTAATATCTATCTATCTATCTATCTCAGTTTAATCATATCTATCTATCTATCTATCTATCTATCTCAGTTTAATCATATCTATCTATCTATCTGTCTGTCTATCTATCTATCTATCTCTCTATCTATCTATCTATCTATCTGTTCTCTGTTTCTCTCTCTATATATATATATATCTATCTGTTCATGTCTATCTGTTCATATCCATCTATCTCTCTGTTTCTATCTATCTATCTATCTCGATCTGTTCATATCTATCTATCTATCTATCTAAAAGAACAAAGTTAAAAAAAAGAAAGTCAAAAAGATGTAAATAACAAAGAAAGAAAAAGAAGAAAAGAAAAAACGAAGAAAAAAAAATGAAAGAGAATCAATTTAATCCCAAAATATATTAAACAAAGACAAAAAGAAAAAAAGGATGTTTAGAAAAGTAGTAATAAAAGAATAGCTATCTCTTTCGGTCTGTATACAACGTATTAATACCGATACACACACACACACACACACATATATATATATATATATATATATATATATATATATATATATATATATATATATATATACGTGTGTGTGTTAATGTTGTCTGCCACCCTGAAGAATATGGTTTGAGATACTTGTGAGAGAATTGGAAAGATGCACTCAAATAATGCTTTGCTTCTTAGTTTACAGAATGGAAAGCAAACAACCGTCAAATTGATTAATTAACAATGCACGATAGATAGATAGATAGATAGATAGATAGATAGATAGATAGGCACAAACCAAAAAATAGACATAGATAGATAAGCACAAATCAATAGATAGACATAGATAGATCGGCACAAATCGATAGATAGATAGATAGATAGATAGATAGATAGAAACCACAAAATAGCCATAGATAGATAGATAGATAGATAGATAGAAACCACAAAATAGCCAGAGATAGATAGATAGATAGATAGATAGATAGATAGAAACCACAAAATAGCTAGAGATAGATAGATAGATAGATAGATAGATAGATAGATAGATAGATAGATAGAAACCACAAAATAGCCAGAGATAGATAGATATTGTTGGCTTTCCAAAAAAGAAGATTAAGAAATATTATTCAAATGCTAACGGGCGATGTGAACTGAAAATTTAACTGGAGAAAACGAACATTGAAAACTCAAAATTCAAAATTCTACCAAAACGGCATCGTGTTGCCAAACGGATTTTGAATGTTATATCTCGTTTCTTTCTCTCGTCTTTTTTTTATTATAACTGAACGCAATTAAAAGCTCGCATCTTCAACAAGAACTAACACGAATCGTCTTTTTACAATCAACTGTAAGAAGACGGAATATATGTTCATCAACAAAAGAAGTAACTCAAGATGCCAACTACGACTTGAAGATGTCAACATTAAACAAGTGCAGATGTTGATTGTTTGGGAACAGAGGATGGAAAATGCAACATCGAAATCCGAACGCGAAATGGATTAGCGAATGATGCCTTCAAAAAGCTAAGCAAAGTAAACAGTGAATTTTCATTAGAAAAAAAAGAAAAGCGCTCTAAATTGTTGTATGGAAGTGAATCCTGGACAATCTTTCCACGGACGAAGAGAAAACTAAAGACAACAGAAATGTGGTTCTACAGAAGGATACTGAGAATTCCGTGCAATGGAATAATCATTAACAAGCAAAAATCAAGCAATGAGAAACTCATAAAGAAAATCGTAACCAAAAGAACCCTCCGTATCAAGGAGAGGTAGCTGAAATTTCTTGAAAATTTAATAAAAACAAAAATGATAATAATAATTTTAAAAACACATAATGAACAAAGAAGGACGTATCGATGGCAAAAGAGAGAAGGCAACTGACGAGCTTGTGTGAATGACTGACGGAACGATGGGTAGAAGGATGGCAAATGGAGAAACGTTGCTAAGGGCCAAAATAGATAGGAAGCTGTGGAGAGCCATAGTCATATATGCCCTGAAGGGACAGTGCACACCGAAGAAGATCCCTTCCTCTAACAGGATTTATTATCGGTGGGCATAACCTTAATGCCATAAGATACACAGATGATACTGTGTTGATGGCAGACGCGGAAAGAATTACAGGGCATCCTGAACAAAGTGGTAGAAGAAAGCAGAAAAGAAAGGACTAACTATCAATTGCAATGTTGACCATGTTCACCATAGTCTATAAATATAGAATACAGTGCAGTACATAATCTGTTGAATGAAACAACTCAGTCTTCGAGATCAAAAGCTGGCAGAATATTTATTCGGGAAAAACATGGCCGCCTTTATACACGTCGCATTGAATATTTTGAGCCTTTTGATTGGTCAACTATTAGGTTGGTGCAAAAATAATGACATAATAATGTCGTTTTTTGATCTATTTTTTAACGTCAAAAACGACATTATTACGTCATTATTTTTGCACTAACCTAATATAAAATGAGTCAGCTCATTTTGGCTGGCTCACTAGTACACCAGAGTACCCCAAAACTCCAGCATGCGAGAAGACAGAATTTATGTTTGTTAACGACAGAATAAACCCAAGATACAAACTACAACTTGGAGATGTCACCATCAAACAAGTAAAGAAGTTTAAATATCTGGGAAATTATTTTTACAGAAAATGGAAAATGCGGCACCCAAAATCGAACGCGCTTTGGAACAGCAAAAGGTGCATTCCAGAAACTAAGTAAATAAAAAACATGAAAATTTCGTTCTTCTTCACCGTCTTCCTCTTCTTCTATGTGCCGTGTTACTTCAAGAAGTTGGTGATGATGGCTCTCCACAATGCCCTCTACTTTGTACCGTGTAGGCATATTATTATTATAAATAAATAAATTTAAAATCTAAAATAATAATAATGAAACTTATAAATAAAATGAAATAAAACAACGACAAAAAAACGTTGTATAAAATAAATTAAATAAAAATAAATAATAAAAATACTCCCAGCATGCAACAAAAACTGTTCCTGCCGGAAATACGGACATCGCGCCAAAAGACGTTAAATTCAATCTCTTCGACACGAACCTTGGTACGGGCAACATGTGTCCGACTTTTCTCTGTAATACTACATGGTAAAGTTTTCCCTTTCATCACATGTACCATAAAACAATTGTAACCTAAAAATACAGACACCAACGCACACAAAAATATAAATAAATTGTACGTAAGTAACATACAATTTACTATGCTTATCCTGTTATTTGTGTACGTTTTATTTCCTGTCAAGTATATTTTTATCTCTGTGAAAAACAAGTCTAATTTCTGCTGCTATGTTATAAATGACAACTGCCATCATTTTGATAACCGCCGACACGCATAAGAAAAAAACAACCTATTCAGCCACAACCTCTTAATAAATTTTTGCTATCTCACCACAAATACTACTCTGCAATCTGTTGATTCAAGTTCGCCACGTTGTTTATGAGTTGCTTTCCCCTGTACCTCGTGTTTTCGATCTGTGAGCACCAAATTTTCCAAGCCCTCCTTATGATGTGACCCAGAAATTTCAACTGTCCATTATCTCTAGAACTTCGCCGTTGCTCGCATATTCGCTCCATGGTATTCTCAGCATACTTCTTTAGATCCGCATTAACTGATTTTACATAAAGAAAATCATTGCAGTCACTGTTATATAATATCAAACCTCCAATATCAATCCTCCAATATGGCAGTGAATCCTGGACAATCTCCTCACAGATGAAGAAGGGAATTGACGCAACAGAAACAAAGAAAAGAATACTGAACTGTTATGTAATATCAATCCTCCTATATGGCAGTGAATGCTGGACATTCTCCTCACAGATGAAGAGAAAACTGGAGGCAAATGAAATGTAGTTCGACATAAAGATGCTGGGAATCCCATGGATGGAACGCGTGAACGTTGAAATTTCTGGGACACATAATGAGGAAAGTGGGCTTGGAGAATTTGACACTCACACGACATACAGAAAGCAAATGGGACATCTGGCCGCCTACCTGACGAGTTTGTGGGAATCGATGGCAGAAAGGGGAATGAAAGGCTTTGCTAAGTGCTACAAGAGGTAGGAGGTTGCGGAGAGCCATGACTGACCACGTCCTGAAGGCACATTGCAAATAGAAGAACCCGAAGTGTGGAGAGTTAATTTAGACCTTCAACGCCAAGATAGCGACGCTAATCACGCCCAGCATGAAAAGAAAAGCGTTTTTTTGATATAACAGTCATAATTTGTTTTTGACAAACTCGTTTGAGTGTCGAGATACAATATATATGAGGTCTGATCAAAAAGTACCGGTACTGTTGCTCTCATAAGGTTGGTAAAGTACTCAGAGTGAAGCCGCGTGGCACAAAATGATTTTAAACTCATACACACTAAGGTATAACGTTCTCCCCCATTTCCGTTCTTTATAGCAATGCTTGGAAGGAAAGTGTGTAGAGTGTGGTTGTCTCACCACACCAGAGAGGTTCCCTCAGTGACTATGGTTTGTGTAGCCGTTTTTGACCAAGCACAACATTCCCCGCGTTCGACAACTACTATATTCCCCAGATCTCGCCTTTGCGCCCTTTTCCTATTAAGAATCAAATCCCACTTGAAAGGAACATGATCTCAAGACGTCGAGGCAATCTAAGAGAATACGACGAGGCAGATTCTCGTTATCCCAAAAAGGGGGTCCACGAATGCTTCCATCAATGGAAACGAGGCTGGATAAAGTGAACGACTTCGAAGGAGATTAAATAGTCGTTGTTTTCTTTTTATAGCACCAGCCATGATACATTCCAGCGAGCATCAAGACGTCAAACTCTCTGACTTCGGGCAGAGAGAAACACAGATGAGGCTATGCCGAAGGACAGTGTGTCGTCTGGGGAAGTGGAAAACCCGTCCCCGTGTACGGGCACGAATCACCCCACATAAAAATCGGCGTTGTGCCACATTCTGCCTCGTGGGGAGGTGGAGCAATACTTTATCATTAGCTATCATATATATATGTGTGTGTGTGTGCGTGTGTGTGTGTGTGTGGCTGCTTAGGTGTAGATTCTCCGACAGACGCCAATTCAACCGGATTACAATCCTAGCTATAGGCATCGGAAAGTTTAGCCACACTGATAAGCTGTGATACAGTGAAACAGTCTGTCTGTGGATGAATATATATATATATATATATATATATACATATTCATCCACAGACAGACTATATATATATTAGTAGTAGTAGTAGTAGTAGCAGTAGTATTATACCCTGAAGATACGTTATGTGAAACCTTGTTCTGGCTCACTAGGTTTATAAATATATATATATATATATATATATATATATATATATATATATATATATATATATATATATATATGCAAGTATATGATTGGTGTATACGGAATGAATTCCAATAACCAACAGTTACTATTATTAAAAGAGTGCTCAATACAGAGTAGAGCGAATATAATTATTTATTTAAAAATTATAACATAAATATGTTATAAATCACTACAAAATAGCCATTCTGTTTCAACACCTCCGGTGTCTTATCAAGTGATGATGTTGAATGTAAAATATTATTATTATTTACATTCAACATCATCACTTGATAAGACACCGGAGGTGTTGAAACAAAATGGCTATTTTTGTAGTGATTTTATAACATATTTATGTTACAATTTTTAAATAAATAATTAATTATATATATATATATATATATATATATATATATATATATATATATATATATATATATATATGGGTGGGTGGGTGTGTTCAAAAAATCAGATATAACTAAAACTACATCTGCAAAAAACACAATACGAATGAAGACAAAAGAAAACTTTAGTTTTCCAAATTTTTCAATTTAAGATCACACATAAATTTACTTCAGGTTAGCTGAAAGTCAAGTTTCAGTATGGAACATGCTAAGTGTTGTAATTTAATATCTAATAAATGTAACTAAATGTTGTTATTTTATAATATAAATATTTATGTTATTTTAATTGAAGTTATTCATTTATTTCTTTATTATATAAATTACTTATATTTAAATATAGAAAGGTTTTAATATAACCGTTAGATATACGCTCCTTTCATGAATAATAATTATATAATAACTGAGCAGTCACAAAAAATAAGAACAGGACGAGATATGTCTATATTTCTTAGACGAGGTATTATTTACATTATTCGGACTATTGTCCTCATCTTTGTAGTCATATTTATTACAACGTTTCGGCCTTTCAGTATCTGTCTATATTTCTGAGATGAGGTATTATGTACATTATTTACATTATTCGGACTATTGTCCTCATCTTTGTAGCCATATTTATTACAACGTTTCGGTCTTTCAGTATCTGTCTATATTTCTGAGATGGGGTATTATGTACATTATTTACATTATTCGGACTATTGTCCTCATCTTTGTCGCCATATTTATTACAACGTTTCGGCCTTTCAGTATCTGTCTATATTTCTGAGATGGGGTATTATGTACACTATTTACATTATTCGGACTATTGTCCTCATCTTTGTAGCCATATTTATTACAACGTTTCGGTCTTTCAGTATCTGTCTATATTTCTGAGATGAGGTATTATGTACATTATTTACATTATTCGGACTATTGTCCTCATCTTTGTCGCCATACTTATTAAAACGTTTCGGTCTTTCAATATCTGTCTATATTTCTGAGATGAGGTATTATGTACATTATTTATATTATTCGGACTATTGTCCTCATCTTTGTCACCATATTTATTACAACGTTTCGGCCTTTCAGTATCTGTCTATATTTCTGAGATGAGGTATTATATACATTATTTACATTATTCGGACTATTGTCCTCATCTTTGTCGCCATATTTATTACAACGTTTCGGCCGTTGTATGCTCCGGCCTTCTTCAGGCGGTTGGCATGCCGAATGTTATCTCCTGTTAATTTCCCTTTGAAAGTTCTCCACTGCCTTAAACGGATATTGAACTCACACTCTTTGGGTCCTGTCACTGGATCTAACCAACGCCTTTATCCACTGTGTATGAAATTCTGGGTATTATAAACCTAATGTCTTCATTAAACATTTTTTACC
Organism: Acanthosepion lycidas; assembly: GCA_963932145.1. Lineage (NCBI taxonomy): Eukaryota > Metazoa > Mollusca > Cephalopoda > Sepiida > Sepiidae > Acanthosepion > Acanthosepion lycidas. The sequence continues at coordinate 54,092,873 of OZ010604.1, forward strand.
AGTGCTCATATTGCAGGAGATAACCGATAACTGACATCCATCAAATATGGCACGTGAAACTAGAACAGTCTACTCCAGTGAGCGAAATAAAGTGTTCAGTTCGACATTCCAACCACCTGAAGAAGGCTGGAGCGTACAACGGCCGAAACGTTGTAATAAATATGGCGACAAAGATGAGGACAATAGTCCGAAGAATGTAAATAAAGGACGAGATATCCCTAGTCATGGGCAGATGAGATGAGAACAGAACTTAGATTAAATAAGTTCAGTTAAGAATTCCCTGTAGGTAAGTGTTGTAACCTAGAGAAGGTTACTGAATAGGATAATCACACGAAGGTTGGTAATGAATGATAATACTTAGGACAAGAACAACACATATAAGATTTGGCAGCTGCGCGATGAAGAAGTAGTCAACTGCTAGAAGTGAGTCAAGTGAATTCCACAACGAATCCCCAACTACAGGATATCTACCAACCGCTCCACGTGGTAAGATGTGGCACAAAGCCGAATTTAATGTGTGGTGTCCGAGCCCGTAGGCTCTGCCAAAAATTCCCTGTAGACACTGTATAAAATGGGGTCGGGTAGCTATTTCCCAAGACAAGACTCATCCCTTCGACACAGCCTCGTCTGGGGATTCTCTCTGCCTGGAGGCATAGAGATTGACCAGCACAGCTAGAGACGAAACTCTAACTGCAGCATATCTACCTACCCACTACGCGGTCAGATGTAGCACAAGGTCGAATTTAATGTGGCGTGCCCTAGACCGTAGGCTCGACCAAAAATTACCCGTAGATCCTGTCTAAAACGTGGTCGGGTAGCTGTTTCCCGATAAGAGACTCTTTCCTTCGACATAGCCTCGTCTGAGGATCCTCTCTGCTCGGAGGTAGAGAGTTTGACTAGCACATCTGGAGACGAATCTCCAACTGCAGACTAACATACAGTATTTACTACTGTATTTATGTGAATGGGGACATTCACGTTATCGTCTGTAGGTATGCTACAACAGTTACCCAGATGAATATAGACCCGAGGAAGACCGGAGGGCACAACGGCTGAAAGGTCGTGAGAACAACAACGAAGATGAGTACAATAATTCGAATATTAATAGCTTAAATAATAAATATAAATAAAAAATATAAATAATATTTACATTTAAAAAAATTCAACAATAACATTTACTCAATTTCGTTTATTAGACATTACATTATGTCGCTTAGAACCCTCCATAATTTAGCTAGACATTTTTTTTCTGATTTATGAGGGTTCTTTAATTTAAATTTTGTGAAAAACTAACGACATTTTTACTTGTATTTATAAATACATGTTGCCAAATAAAATTCTTACATTTGCCTTCATAAAGTCTATCAAAGGACGAAACGCTTCGGCTAAGATAAGTTTTCCTTTTGTCTTTATTCAGATTCTCCTTTTACAGATATACTCTATCTGAAATTTTTAGAGTGCGATGGGCAAATTGTCGCCAATTTATATTTTTAATTTCGCGCATGCGCATTGTTTGCTTTTGATTTTGTCGACTGAACAATATAGTAGGGTCAGTTGGGCACCGTCTGTGAGAAAAAAAAAAGGACCGTGACACAATTCAGAAATTTGGAAACGGTATGTTGTACTGCTTGGCATTCGCGCCGGAAGCTCCGACACGAACATTTCAGAGTGTTTAGGTGTCAATCTGAGGACAGCGCAGGGAATTTAGAAAAAGTTGGATGAGTCTAATCGCGAAGGCACGGCTGCTGGGAAAACTTACTCTGATCGTTCTGATAAGAAAAGAACCCCCGAATTTGTTGGTGAAGGCCTTAGACTCAACATGGAAGCCTACATCAAGTGCCTTGAGGAGGTAGTGTCGCTCCGGATCAAGAGGATGGCTGCTGGAAGACCCTATGTTAGGCAACAGGACTCTGCATCATGCCACACAAGCAGGAGAACCCAGTTATGGCTGTCAGACAATTTCTGCGCACACATCACTCCTTAAACCTAGCCACCTAACTCCCCAGACTGTAACTCTCTTGATTATAATGTGTGGGGCACAGTTGAGCAAGAGACCAACAAAACACCTTGTAACTCCAAAGATGAACTGAAGGCAAGGATTATGGCAGCATTCACCAACTTAAACAAGGAGAGCATACAGAAGAGTTGCGGAGATTCCAAATTCATCTGGAGACCGTGGTTGGAACCAATGGCGATTTTATTGAATACGTTTGTTCTTTAGTATTTCAAGATATATTTGTGTAACTTTGGTAAATATATCTGTTAAAATGAGATGTCACTGTTATTTTCATTTTTCTCTCTGTATATATATATATATATATATATATATATATATATATAAAATAGGAAAGAACTGGTTAGGTAAATAATCCAAAGTTCTTCAGTATTTTTGTTATTAATTTTTAAAAATAGTGCTCGATACAAAAGTATAGCATAAATATAATTATTTATTTAATGGAATCATATTTTTAAATAAATAATTATATATATATATATATATATATATATATATATATATATATATATATATATATGAAACTCCTCATGTCTGAGTCTTTTTTGCTAAGACTAGCCATTTTTCAAAGACGTTTGTTATGTCGTCGGTTTCATTTTTTTTTAATATCACGTTTCGCGTATTGACTTTTATCCCGTATTTCTGTAGGAGTTCTACTTTATAATGAATGTATCACAAATTATCACCAGTAATACGCTGGAAATAATTTAACATGCTGGGTGTGTCAGAAAACCTGCAGCAACTCTTCCGTTCTCACCCTTCACATGAAAATCAACGAGTCAGCTGAATAGACTTTACAAAACAGGCCAGGGCCTGTACAAAACAACTTAGTTTGCCACATCTGCAATAAGCATTTGAGGTCACTTGCAGGCTTCAGTACCCATTGTTGGTCTCACGAGAACCAAAAACATTGATCAAACTTGTCAGCGATAGTCATACTCCCTCACCGAGTCGACATCCATCATAACGGTCTGTATCTATCCGTCTGTCACTGTTAGCATGTCGTTACTTGAAAAATGCTATTTAAATTCCAGTGTTTAGATTTTTTTTTTTTTTACGTTTTAGTGACGTCAACGCACACAACACGATGTAAATGAAATAGTTTCCCTCTTGGGTATGTCTATTAAACAATTATTACATGCATCCCAAATTCCGACATCTTGGCTGTTCATGTAACGTTTATTTCTTTTAATGATAATAATATGTGTGTGTATATGTACGTGTTTGTTGAAAAGAACGAATATTTCGTTTTGCCTATTCCTTTACAAGTTTCAATTCAACATCAAACGACTCATTCGACACCGGAAAAAAACAGACAAACAAAACATACAAGAAGAACCCTTGTGCGGATATGTGTGTGTGTCTGCAAGAGTGTATATGAGTGGGTATACTGTGTGTATTTAGGCAGCATCTTTTCATTCATACACGTTTCATTAAATAATATAGACAAGTGTTGTCTATTTATTTTATGTAAATTTTTTTTCGTAACATCTGATAAGTTTAATAACATTATCATTGAACGAAGAAAGAAATTCACAATATCGATCCATATTTTTTTAATACAATCTAAGCTTTCGGCTTACTTAAGCCATTATCAAAGATGTCAATTACAACATATTAAACAATATACGGACAAGACAGTGATGACAGTCTGTCAATGTTTACATAGATGATTTCTAAGCAACGATAAACACGCGCATATAAGACGCTAGAAGCGAAATTCGCACCGCATCTCATGACGTCACACATGAGTGGGTATATATAGATATGTACGTGTCTATAGGTACATATTTTTAAGGGATACTATATTGAGATTTACTGTAAATTAATACAATTATGACACAAGGCCGGAGAGAGGGAACGGCTTGAGGCTGGTACTCATTATCTTATATGATATGTCCCGGAAAGGGATATATTTGATCGAAGTAGCTAAACGGTTTTGGTTATTATAACTAAGTGGTACACGGTAGCAGTAATCGACTGGTACTCGTCGTAGTCGCAGGTAATAGGTGTAGACCAACAGAATAGCCAATGGCGTAGTCCAATGGGCGTCGTCATAGACTTAAACTCTGTCGTACCTACACATCCGTCTGTATTTATGACGGACACCAGCCAATCATATTCCAGTGAGGGGGCCACACAGGTGTATGAATATTCCATTATATCATTATACCTAGCTAATCGGATTCACAACCCATTCACTCGTCACAATTTCCTCATTCACCATAAAAACTCATCCGGCGTCAATCAATTCTCCATACACCATAATACCACATCCTCTTAGGTGGAGGGGGACTAAAAAATAGCATCCCAATGAGATGATGTCCATTTCATAATGTGTGACGTCATTTGTTTACATTTCGATACGCATTGAGCAGATGTATTTTAGTGAATCATGGAATATTGTAGCTTAAAAACAGTAAAATTGCTAATCGAACGCTCCTCTGTGGTTCGATCGGTTAAGGCACGTCAGGCTATATGACGGTTCCGTATAGGATACAGGTTCGATTCCTGTCGGAGGACGCATATTTTCCATGAAAATTTATCGGACATTCAGGCCGGTAAATGTCGTTAATACTGTTTATTATAAACAGATCATTTACTTAAATATTTGTATCTATAAAAAGAACGTATAAACATAAAAAATGTTTTAAAATAATTGTCGGACTTTGTCCATTTCATAATGTGTGACTTATATATATATATATTATTAAATTAGAGAGAAAATTTCGTTAAATTTTTATTTAGTTATTGCAGTATTCTTACATTTTTTTCCGTTTGATGCAAGTGAAGGAGTACAAAACCTGTCAATGCCCTCCATTGTCCCAAGCCCTTTCAGCCACTTTTTTTATTCATTTTCTCGGGTGATTTGTTTTGGTGTTAGTTTCATTTTATGCTTTGACTGTTTGTGATGCATTTTTGTGTGGTTTTGAATACTAGAAGGAGGTTTTATCTCGAGCCTTCATTGTGGAACAATTGACGGTATGGAAATTTTTTGTCCCCCACCCTACTCCCACCAAACGGGAAAAATGTAAGAACGCTGGAAAAACTCAATAAAAAATTAATAAATTTAAATATTAATATATTTAACGAAAGATGTTTAAAAGTAAGTTTTATATATATATATAATTATTTATTTAAAAATATGATTCCAACGCTACATAGGAGTTCTCATGTTTCAAAACAAGAGCCGAAAACTTCAATATAATTATTTGAATTAAAGTACCAAGCTCTGTTCCATCTTCAAGCGAAATTTTTTTTTAGAATAACTAATTCCTGTATCGAGTACTGTTTTTTTTTTTAAATAATAACAAAAATACTAAAGAATTTTGGATTATTTACCTAACAAGTTCTATCCTATTTTCTATATATTTTTACACACACACACATATATATATACATATATATATATATATATATAACTAAAATAAACCCTAGAGAGACAGGAAAACCTACCTTCGTGGGCAAGTTGGTTAAGGCGTACCTGGCTTAACGGTAGCTTCCTCTGTCTGTCCTGAGGGACGTAGGTTCAAGTCCTGCCGGAGAATGCAAATTTTTCTTCAATAAGATCTCTCGAACATTCAGGTTGGTAGACGAAAATAAATATACTGTTTAATGAATAAACGGAACGTCTACTCAAATACGAGTATTCACTAAAATAACATTTAAAATTATAATATATATATATATATATATATATATATATATATATATATATAACAAATCCCTGATTTAAATCCTACAACAACAAACGGCTCTAATACAGTTATAGATAAAACAAACAAACACAGATATTCTCCAAGCCTGGACTTTAATTTAATTTATGTTACCCACTTATCTTTAGAAATCTCAAGACATTTTCCTTTCTTTTGTCTTTTTGTCTTTCTTTCATTTAAACTGAGGAAGCCAAAGAAGGCATAAACTTCTCCGGTGAAACACGTCTTGAATAAAATTTTCCACTTTGTCTCATCGTTTTCACCTTTGTTTTGAATACTCCAGAGTACCCGACAAAAATTAGGAAATTTTAGATTTACTATATAATGAAAAAAAAAATTAACTAACATATAAAAAAAATTAACTATATATTTTACTATATGAGTGAAGTAAAAAAAATTACCTAACATATAATTTTTTTTAACTGTTTGTTGTTCCAAGATGCTGCAGTTATCAAATTGTAAATGCAAGGTGATTGTTCTCTTTAAGAAAGAACATCCAACTTAGGAAATGAAAAAATTCAAAGAGATTTTGACAGAGTTCTTTAGTTTGAACACCACATCTAACATTTGTGTTTTTGTTCTGTTTTAAACTACAAAATTTCTATCCGTTGCTTTTCTTTCAAATAACTATAACAAAAAATCCTACAATTAAATAACTGTACCAAATTTCCTGTTTTTCTTTTTTTTTTTTTTTTTTGTTCTTGTGGGGCACCCCACATTATACATCCTACAAACACTTATCCATTATATCCACTTAAACATGTTTAAATGAATGAGAGCTGCCTTGATATACTATGCTTGATTTTTTTTAATCGATTCACCCCAAGCAAGGCAACAACGCCATAACGACACAAGGGGCTGCTGGGAGTGAAAGAGAATTAAAAGACTTTAGAAGAAAACGGAAAACGAAATCAAAACAGGAAAAAATGGATAAAACTCTATTCCTGTTAGAAAGAACAGGGATTATTTTGAACCTAGCAATAGGCCAACCTATTGAGGAGAAGAAAAATAAATGAATAAATAATTAATAAATATAATTGCAGAGTTCAGGCGGAGACTTTAGAAGCATAGTGTGGAAGTAGAATTTAGAAGGAACCAGAAAAAAAATCCTAAACAGGAAACCAGAGATAAACTTCTACTCCTGTTCAAAACACCGGGGAACAGTATTGAACAGGGCGATAGGCGAACCTATCTAGACTTTTCTCCTCTGCACTATAGCGAAGAAAACGGCGACTTACCTTGTCAAACCAAGTGATAGCGTGTCGCGTGTATTCTACGACGGAAAAAGTGGCGAAAAAGAAAATTACTTACCAAACAGAAAGGCACGTCTTCCGCATAACATGCTGAAAATGGAATAATTGAATTAAAGAAAACAACAAGTCAGTCGCAGGATTCGCTATAAAAGTATTTTGATATGCAAATTACGGAAAATCCTATCCCAGCTGTCGACGAATGGAAAAAATAGGTTCTGCCGATAAAAGCAGTTGGTGTTCTCGATTCGGGAGCGCAAAATTCGGGCAGTAAAGCTCGTAGACCAAGTACTAAATGTTGGAGTGTTGGTTTTTTGAGCGAGTTGGACAAACTTTTGGAAATTGAACTAAGTTTTTGATTTTATTTTCTGAAACCTTTTTGAATTCTTCAGTTTTTAGTTTATTTGTGTATTTTTTATTCTTTTCGTTTTTGTTTATTTCCTTTTTTTTTTTTTCTCTTTCTTTCATTTTTGCCCTCCCCTCTGTTTTTTTTGTTTTTTTGCATTACTTTGTTTTGTATTTATTTGAATTATCTTTGGTTGTCCACGTTTTTCTTACGTTTTATTTTCCGTATTATTTTCTGTTTATTGGAAAGACTGAAAAAAAATTAAGTCAAAATAAATACAGTTTTATTCGTTTGGTCGCGGTCGAAATGGCCGACGACACAAACGTAAACATGACTCCACCAGTGGAAGTACTGCCGGTGCAAACCCAAAGTTTGTCACCTGCGAAAACACAGCCCTGGTCCGAAAGTGGACCGAGGAAAAAAGACTCTGCGTATTACGAAGAACAACGGGTGAAATACGAAGAGCATGTAAAAGGGAGTGACTTTGTAACAATCCCGGGGGCCTTGAACGCTATCAAGGTTAAAAGTTATATCGCTGCTGACAACAGATGTCAAGACCCATAGACTCATTGGAGTCAACAGAGACAATGTGGAGGATGCGTTGAAGACCCTCAAGATTGCCCCCAAGATGTTGGCCCGCAGAAGTAATACCATGTGGGACATTCTACTTGGTTCAGAGCAAGAAGCAAAGCAGCTGGCCCGGAATATCTTGTCCACAGCAAACTTGCGTCTCCAAACGGAGTATATGGGGACAAGAAAAACCAAAATAACAGTTCACGGCGTTCCTGTCGACATTCCCCAGGACAGAATGGGAGCGTTTTTTGCAAAGTTTGGCCAAGTAGAGGAAGTGAGTGCGGTCATGAGCAAGTCGGGGATAGCAACGGGAGACATGGTGCTCCAAGTGGTCCTCGACAGAGACAACTTTCGGGACATCCCAAACGTGCTAACTTGCCGGGATAAGAGAATGCTGGTGGTGGTGGAGAGTAGGAGGCCGTGTTGTTGGGCGTGTGGTGCGGTCGTGCACATGGCGAAGGAGTGCCCCGGGAAAAAGGACCAGCAGCCAACAAAGGAGACGCCAGCAGTAGCAGCAGCAGTAGCAGCAGCAGTAGCAGCAGCAGTAGCAGAGGTGGCACCAACGAAAGATAAGGCCACCCCGGCAGCCTGGACTGAGGTGAAGAAAGTGGGGAAAGTGGCAACTCTACCCTCTCCCCCAGTGCGACAGAAGGGGCAACAACAACAGAAGCCCCAGCAACAGCAACTAGAGAAGCCCCACCAGCAGCAACAGAAGCCCCAGCAGCAACAACCTCCTCAGCAACAACAACAGAATCACCAGCAGCCAAAACAGCAACAAAAACAGGAGCAGCAGAAACAACAGCAAAAGGAGCAGCAGAAACAACAACAAAAACTGCAGCAGGAGCAACAGCAATACCTCCAAAAACAGAAGCAGGTGGAGAAAGAAACATCAATGGAGGTGGACAGAATACCTCCACCGAGGGCTGCGTCCCTGAAAAGAAGCAGAGAAGAAGATCCAGAGGAAATAGAACCAAGACTTTCTGGTCGTAGCAGGGCGGAGGGAAGGATGGACAGAACCAGGCGGCACTCCTTTCCTGCTTCGCCAACAAGATCTTCCAGCTCCCCGAAAGTTAGGAGCGTCCCTTCTTCCCCTTCCCGTGCTTCATCCCCCTCTTTCCCCATTACACCCTAAGTTCACCTGATACTTCCCCGCACACGTCTACTTCTTCCCCTCCCCATCGTGCAAGGGAGAAGAAAAAAAAAGAAGAAATACTTCCCGGGTCCCGATGGGATTTGTAAAGTGGATAAGGAGGAGGCCAAAAAAGGCCTGTCTAAGCAAAAAAGGGAACTTTTGGAGCGCCTGTTTAAACTTGAGGAGGTAGATGGGAAGTCGGTGGAAGACCCACGAAACTTCCCTAACGCCCCGGGAGTCATCACCGTCGTAAGAGACACTGGGGCATACTTGAAAGTGTCGAGCGATATAAATGAGGCTCAAGTAGCCTACCCTAAAATAAGGGTGTGTGAAGAAAATAATGAAGACTTGAAAAAAATGAGGAATTTTTGCTCTGGGAGGGTTCCTGTTCTGCTCCATCCCTCTTTGTATAGAGCTATTAAACTAACATACCCCACGGACGTTGGCGGTATTGTCCTGGGTGGTCGTATGACGACCGAGTTGGGTACAGGGAACCTGGAACATTCCGTCGGGGTCCTTACAGCTGCGGATTTCCGCCCCGTATGTGAATAGGTTAATTCTGTTTTTTCTATTTTTCAGGACTTAGAAGATGTCAATTAAGATAGCCAAGCTGAATGCAAGGGGCTTGAGGGATCGGGGTAAGGCTGCCCGCCTGCTTCGGGACCTCTTGTCCTTTGGTGTGGATGTTGCCGCGATCGAAGAGACCCACTTTGTTTGCAGTTCCGATGCGCGTGTGCTGAAGGATGACTTTGTCGTCTATTCAGCATATGGGGACCGGTTTGCCAGAGGAGTTTCTTTGCTTGTCAGACGTACTCTTGATGCGAAGGTGGACCTTGTGCATACCGATGCCGAGGGCCGGTTGATCGTGGCCGATATTGCCGTGAAAAGTGGTTCGTTCCGAGTCGTTGCGGTTTATGCGCCCAATGACCGGGAGGAGCGGGTCTCGTTTTTTCTGCGGTTGGGGCCGTTCCCAGTGGATTCAACGCGCCTAGTTTTAATGGGGGACTGGAATGCCATCCTGGACCCCAAGTTAGACAGGGGGCGGGGTGCTAGTGGGAGAAGGGGCGATCGTAGCCTGGTTGATCTGATCGACGATTATGGTCTCGTCGATAGATACCGGGTCGATCACCCCGGGGGAAAATGTGGACGTGGGCTCTTAATTGGCCTTTTGAAGAGGTAGTTAGCTACCTTGACAGAATGTTAGTTAGAAGAGCCGACATAGATCTACTAGATTGTCCCACGTTCCACTGGGTAGGCTATTCGGTTCACAAACTCGTTTGTGCCCGGGTGGCGTTAGACAATAGGCCTAGAATGGCTGGTTACTGGAAGTTCAATCTGTCCTTATTGGACATGCGGGACTTCCAGGAGCAGCTAACTAGACTAGTGCAGCGGGAGCTAGTGGGGGCGGTAATCGGGAATAGGTGGTGAGAGCGACTTAAGTGTAGGATTAGATCTTTCACCACTGATTTCGGCAAGCGGCTCGCTCTAGATAGAGCTGAAAAGGTGAGGAAGCTTAAGGCTAGTTTTTCCCGGGCGGTGGCTGGGGGGGATCCCCTAGAGATAGCCTTAGCTAATGAGGCCCTGGATCGTTCGAATAGCGAGCGCTACATGGGCCAAGTAATTAGACATAAGTTAAGCAAGATGTCTTCAGAAGGGGTGAATATGGGCGCAGATCTGCGCAGGGAAGAGGTCCGTCGAGGTGGCGATCGTTACATTCGTGAAGTCAAATCCCCGGAGGAGCGTACTCTTCGGGCCACTGACGACATGTGCGAGGTGTTTCGGCGGCATTTCGAGTGCCGGTTTACCAAGGAACCTGGTCTCTGTGAGGAAAAGATTCGCAGCTATTTGACTGACTTTCCTCGGCTTTTGCCGACTGAAGCGGCTAGCTGCGAGGGAGAGATCACGGAGGGCGAAGTCTACGCGGTATTGAAGAAGGTCGCCAGAGGCAAGTTGCCCGGTCTGGATGGTTTGCCCTATGAATTGTACTTGAGGCTGTCGCACATCTTTGTTCCGATTTTGACTGCAGTGTTCAACTGGTTTCGGTCGGGGTCCATCCCCAGCCGAATCACCAGGGGCGTGATCACTCTGTTAAGAAAGGGCAAGGATGGTGGGGGGAAACTAGATGATTACAGGCCCATAACTCTGCTAAACACAGAGTTAAAGATTTTGGCTTCAGTCGGCGAAAGCCGAGGAAAGTCAGCCAAATAGCTACGAAACTCCTCCTCACGGAAACCAGGCTCCTTGGTAAACCTGCTCTCGAAATGGCGCCGAAACGCCTCGCACATGTCATCAGTGGCCCGAAGAGTACGCCCCTCCGGGGATATGACTTCACGAATGTAACGATCGCCACCTCGACGGACCTCTTCCCTGCGCAGATCTGCGCCCCAATTCACAGCTTCGGAAGACATCTTGCTTAACTTATGTCTAATTACTTGGCCCATGTAACGCTCGCTATTCGAACAATCCAGGGCCTCCCTAGCTAAGGCTATCTCTAGGGGATCCCCCCAGCCACCGCCAGGGAATAACTAGTCTTAAGCGTCTTCACCATATCAGCTCTATCTAGAGCGAGCCGTTTGCTGAAAGACCTAATCCTACACTTAAGGCGTCCCCACCTATTATTCCCGATAACCGCCCCCACTAGCTCCCGCTGCACTAGTCTAATTAGCTGCTCCTGGAAGTCCCGCCTGTCCAGTAAAGACAGATTGAACTTCCAGTAACCAGCCATTCTAGGCCTATTGTCTAACGCCACCCGGGCACAAACGAGTTTGTGAACCGAATAGCCTACCCAGTGGAACGTGGGACAATCTTGTAGATCTATGTCGGTTCTTCTAACTAACATTCTGTCAAGGTAGCTAACTACCTCTTCAAAAGGCCAATTAAGAGCCCACGTCCACATTTTCCCCCGGGGTGATCGACCCGGTATCTATCGACGAGACCATAATCGTCGATCAGATCAACCAGGCTAACATCGCCCCTTCTCCCACTAGCACCCCGCCCCCTGTCTAACTTGGGGTCCAGGATGGCATTCCAGTCCCCCATTAAAACTAGGCGCGTTGAATCCACTAGGAACGGCCCCAACCGCAGAAAAAACGAGACCCGCTCCTCCCGGTCATTGGGCGCATAAACCGCAACGACTCGGAACGAACCACTTTTCACGGCAATATCGGCCACGATCAACCGGCCCTCGGCATCGGTATGCACAAGGTCCACCTTCGCATCAAGAGTACGTCTGACAAGCAAAGAAACTCCTCTGGCAGAACGGTCCCCATATGCTGAATAGACGACAAAATCATCCTCCAGCACACACGCATCGGAACTGCAAACAAAGTGTGTCTCTTCGATCGCGGCAACAACCACATCCAGGGACAGAATGTCCCGGAGCAGGCGGGCAGCCTTACCCCGATCCCTTAAGCCCCTCACATTTAATGTAGCTATCTTCATTTCCATCTTCTAGGCTTGCAAATGAAGAAAGGAATTAGTGCAAGAACCTTATTCACATACGGGGCGGAAATCTGCAGCAGTAAGTACCCCGACGTATTGTCCCAGGCTCCCTACACCATGATCCGACGTCATTCGTCCTTCCAGGACAATCCCGCCGACATCCGAAGGATAAGTGAGTTTTAGACACCTATATAAGGAGGGGTGGAGAATAACATAGACCCTCCCGGCACAATATTACCTCAGTTTCTTTAAGTAAGGTGAGTCTGTTTCCGCCATCCTTATTTTAGGGAAATTGTCTTTCGCTTCTGCAACATGTCCCCAGACTTTCAAGTAAGACCCCGTGTCTCTGACACAGCTAAGTACTCCCGGGGCCTCATGGAAGTTACGCGGGTCCTCCACCGACTCCCCATCGTCTGATTCCATCGACTGATTATACAGGAGCCCTAATTGGGCCCTCTTTTGGTTGGACAGGGCTTTTCTGTACTCCTCCCTGTCCACCCTACAAATGTCTTCTGGTCCAGCAAACAGTTTCTTCTTTTTTTTCCCCTGGAACGGGGGGGAGAAGAAGAGGTGGATGTATGAGGGGGAGTTGAATCGGTGCCAAGGGGAGAGATGGGGGGAAAGGGGGGGTATCACGGGTAGGGGAAGAAGAGGTACTCCTTGATTTTGGTACTGCCCACTTCTCTTTCGGGTCAGCCGGGACGGAAATGAACCTGACCTTGCCTTTGCTTGCCTCCGCCCGACTGCACCCCGAGTTCTTTAGTTGCTGCGTTTCCACCTCCTCATCCTCCTCTCTGCCTCTCTTTAAGGTAGACATCCCAGGTGATGGCATAGTTTCAACCTCCATTTCTTGTTGTTGTTTTTGTTGTTGTTGTTTCTGCTTCTGCTGCGTTTTCTTTATTTGAGGTTCCTGCTTTTCTGCCTTTTTGGGGCTTTCTATCTTCTTCGGGTTCCCTGCTTTCTTGTGGCTTTCCGCCGGGCTTTCAGCCTGGCTTGACGCTGGCCTTTCAGCAAGCCTTTCAGCAAGCCTTTCAGCAGGCCTTTCAGTCTTTGGGGTATCTTCTTTCCTTCTCGGGCTTTCTAACTTTTTTGAACTTTCCCCCTTCTCCTTTCTTGCCCGTTGCTGTGAAGGTACAGTCCCCTCTTTCTTGGGAGGAGAAGGCATATTTTTCGCCCTTCTGCTAACCACCTCCTTCCAAGTGCCTTCCTGTTCCTTTTTCCCTTTCGCCTCTTCTGCTGCTGCTGCTACTTTTACTGCTTCTTTTGCTGCTACCGCTGTTGTTGTGGCTGTTGAGGGCTGAGGCCGTTTGCTGGAGTACTCTTTCGCCATGTGGCCCGGGGTGCCGCATGACCAGCAGAACGACTTCCGCCCTTCTACTACAACCAACATCCTCCTGTTTCGGCATGTGAGGATATTGGGGTCGTCCTTGAAAGATCCCTGCGTCAGGTTGACTTGCAGCTCTATGTCTCCCGTTACAATTCCCGACTTCCCAAGAACCGCCCTAACCTCGTTAACTTTTCCAAATTTAGTGAAGAAGGCACCCATCCTGTCTTCACTGATGTCAACTGGCACTCCGTGGACTGTAATTTTCGTCATCCGAGTGCCCAAGTACTCAGTTTGCAACCTTAAGTTCCTTGTTGTTAATATATTCCCAGCTAGTGCCTTTGCCTTCTGCTCCGTGGGGAGGAGAATGTCCCATATGGCGTTCGACCTTCTTGCCAGGACTCTCGGAGGAATTTTGAGTGTCTTGAGGACCTCTTCCATGGTCTCCCTGCCTACCCCAACCAGTCTATGGCTTTTCACATCCGAGGTAAGCAAGGAAACGATTCGCGTCTTTACAGCTTCCCACACTTCTGTGATTGTCACAAACTCGTTGTTCTTAAAAGACTTCAAACTTGCTGAATTGGGCCTCATAATACTCCTCATCCTTCTTTGCTTGCTTATTCTTACACCAGGCCGTTTCCACATGTGACACCGGCGGTGATGAATTATTTGTATCCTTTGTATTTTCCTGCGCCATGGTGGCTACCCACCACGACGGGACAAATAAACCGTATCTCTTTTCTTTTTAAATTGTTTCTCCGATTACGGAATGAAACAACTAAACGAAACCAAATAAAAGGAAATAAAAACGTGGACAACAAAAGGTAAAAATAATTGAAACAACACAAAAATACACAACGAAAACCGTGGGGGAGGGAAAAATAACTTACAAAGAAATAAACAAAAAAGCACGGAAATGCACAACTGAAATAAACAGAAAAGTAAAACTGAAAAAGTTCAAAAAAAGGTTTTTAGCAAAACAAATCAAACTCAAAATAAGAAAACCACTTATCAGTTCACACTTGTTGTCAAAACGGTTCGTCCTACTACACCACCTCGTCCAATAATCAAAAAGACCTGGGGGGAGGGGATATACATATATAACTAGGGTATTTATTATGTATAAAAAATACATAATTGTGGCACAAGGCCGAAAAGGGGAGGGGTAGAGGCTGGTCCAAACTAACTATCCTATACCTAGCTAATCAGATTCACGACCCATTCATACATTACAATTTACCCATTCACCACAAGAACTCGTCCGTCACCAAACAATCCTTCAATCACCATAATACCACATCCTCTCAAGGTGAACCTAGCAAAAACGCGCCCCACACCATAAAAATTTGATGATAATACATAAAATACATAAAATTTTAATAATGATAGAATGAGAGGGGAGGGAGATGAACCCAATAATCAAATAAATATAAACACAAAATACAAACTAAACATAACAGATGTTAGTAGGGGACGTCCAACCCTCAAAATAGAGAGGCCGCTGTATTCTGCCCAGGGGACAAAATCAAGAGGCAACTCTCGCTAAGGGAGTGGGAAGAAGGCTAAAATATTATGCGGGAATGGGAAAATATAAAGCTGACCCAGTCGAGATAAAAGGGGACCGAAACAAACTGGGGAGGTTGGGAATCTCGACTTGGACCATAACCAAAGAGTAGCCGGGTTACAGGCCAGGAACAACACTTACTCACATTAACTAGGTACACTGAAGCTTGTCTAACCTAACCAAGGGGAGGGTTCCACAGGAAGCCACCCCGATGTGCAATAGGTTGACCTAGAAGAGAAAATCAAGGCTAGCCCCGGTCACACGAACCAAGCTCGCCTCTTTTACCCACCTTTCGCTAAAGACTGTCGAATGCAATCGTTTTCTATCAGATCTAATCTTCATCTTGAGCTGATGCTCAAAGAATAGGATTAGATGCTGATGAGAAAGACGGTTGCCCCGCAAGACTTCCTCCTTTCGCGTCGTCCAAATCACCATTCGAGCCGTGGCCAGCAGCGTCAGAAACACCATCCGTTTCACCCCGGAATACGGGGGCGACACATTGTCACACGCGTATGCGCGATCAATGGACACAAGCTGTTCGGGAGCGAGACGAGCCGTCAGCTCGCCGACATGGTCCCATAAGGGGTGGACCCGGGGGCAATGGTAGAAGGCGTGCGGAGCCGTTTCTTCTAAGCCAAGACCACACCGTTCACAGTCTGGAAAATCCGCCAAACCCCATATGAAAGCCTTGTCGTTGAGAGGCAGCCGATTCTGAGCCAATCGCCAGGTAAGCGAAAACTCAGGGTTACTGAGGTAATCCGCCGCTGGCGCCCAAGACTAGTAGGAGCGATACTCCTCCTCCGACAAGCCGAGCGTATCACGTAGGGAATCCTTCGCGGGCCCCTCCACTAATCCACGATAGAAGACCTTCCTAGGCCGTGAAAGGTCACTGGACCGGGGAATGGCCTTCAAGGCCGACCGACACTCGCGGATGAAATCCGACTCGTCCCGGGGTTTACGACGGCGCTCAACCCTCGAGATGGGGGGACTGATGGTAAGGCTAGGGAAGGCGTCCCTAACAATCCCCTCCAGAATCGGATCTCTCCCAGTCAATGCGCGGCGTAGGAAAGCCAACCTAGAGGCACGGACGTGACTCAAGAGGTGCGGCATTCCCAGCCCCCCATGACACGGACGTTTAGTGCAGACTCGTCTGTCGACCCTGTTCACGCGTCCCCTCCATAAAATGGAGGATAGCGATCGCTCGAGCGCCTTCCAATGGGTCTCACAGAGAGGAAGTACAGACAATCGATAAAGAATCAGGGGGAAAATGTATGTAGCACACACCTCCGCCCTGCCCTTCACGGACAACCGCCGTCGATTCCAAGTCTTGCCGGCAGAATCGACCTTTGCAAGTACTTCAGACCAATTCTTCTCCAGCTGGAGGTCCGGTCCAAACCACACTCCAAGAATGCGGACAGGTCCATCCGTCCAACCGAAGCGGCCCAGAAGAGCGACCCCCTTCCAGGCACCTAACCGCAAGCCGGAAGACTTGTCGCGGTTTATCTTGGCCCCTGTCACCTTCTCGTACCTGTCAAGCGCCTTCTGTACCGCCTCGATATCGTCCCGGGACGACACGAAAGCAGATACGTCATCGGCGTACGCGGAAACCCTGGCTCGAGCCCCTCCAGGAACGGCGATTCCGCGTAGGGCCGGACTGCCGGTCTCGTCCTTCAGCCGGCGAAGGAGAGGCTCCAACGCCAAAGCATAAAGGAGAGGCGACAGCGGACAAACCTGACGAACCGACCTAGACAGCACGAACGCGTCCGACAACCTTCCGTTCACCTGTACCACAGCACTGGGGGAGCGATACAGGAGGCTAATCCAGCGGCAGAAGTTGGGTGCGAATCCAGCGGCCTGCAGGACAGTAGCAAGGTAGCGATGGTCGACCCTATCAAATGCCTTGGACTGATCCAAATTGATCAGCGCGGCTTGCTCGTCGTCTTTTACACCCTCTA
Source organism: Acanthosepion lycidas (assembly GCA_963932145.1). NCBI lineage: Eukaryota > Metazoa > Mollusca > Cephalopoda > Sepiida > Sepiidae > Acanthosepion > Acanthosepion lycidas. Next base: position 54,110,188 of record OZ010604.1, read on the forward strand.
TGATCGTGCGGATCAGATGCAGGTTGCTCTGAATTGTTCGGCCCCTCACAGAACAAGTCTGCTCAGGTCCCAACAGAGACTCGGCAACTGACTGAAAACGCTCCTGCAGGATCTTGGCCATAATCTTTAACTCTGTGTTTAGCAGAGTTATGGGCCTGTAGTCATCTAGTTTCCCCCCACCACCTTTGCCCTTTTTCAACAGAGTGATCACGCCCCTGGTGATCCGATTGGGGATGGACCCCGACCGAAACCAGTTGTTGAACACTGCAGTCAAAATCGGAACAAAGATGTGCGACAGCCTCAAGTACAATTCATAGGGCAAACCATCCAGACCGGGCGACTTGCCTCTGCCGACCTTCTTCAAAACCGCGTAGACTTCGCCCTCCGTGATCTCTCCCTCGCAGCTAGCCGCTTCAGTCGGCGAAAGCCGAGGAAAGTCAGCCAAATAGCTACGAAACTCCTCCTCACGGAGACCAGGCTCCTTGGTAAACCGGCTCTCGAAATGGCGCCGAAACGCCTCGCACATGTCGTCAGTGGCCCGAAGAGTACGCCCCTCCGGGGATTCAACTTCACGAATGTAACGATCGCCACCTCGACGGACCTCTTCCCTGCGCAGATCTGCGCCCAAGTTCACCGCTTCGGAAGACATCTTGCTTAACTTATGTCTAATTACCTGGCCCATGTACCGCTCGCTATTCGAACGATCCAGAGCCTCCTTAGCTAAGGCTATCTCTAAGGGATCCCCCCCAGCCACCGCCCGGGAATAACTAGACTTGAGTGTCTTCACCTTATCAGCTCTATCTAGAGCGAGCTGTTTGCCGAAATCAGTGGTGAAGGACCTAATCCTACACTTAAGGCGTTCCAACCACTTATTCTCGATAACCGCCCCCACTAGCTCCCGCTGCACTAGTCTAATTAGCTGTTCCCGAAAGTCCTCCCTGTCCAGTAAGGACAGATTGAACTTCCAGTAACCAGCCATTCTAGGCCTACAGTCTAACGCCACCCGGGCACAAACGAGTTTGTGGTCCGAGTAGCCTACCCAGTGGAACGTAGGGCAATCTAACAGATCTATGTCGGCTCTTCTAACTAACATTCTGTCAAGGTAGCTAACTACCTTGTCAAAAGGCCAATTAAGAGCCCACGTCCACATTTTCCCCCCGGGATGATCGACCCGGTATCTATCGACGAGAGCATAATCGTCGATCAGATCAACCAGGCTACGATCGCCCCTTCTCCCGCTAGCTCCCCGCCCCCTGTCTAACTTGGGGTCCAGGATGGCATTCCAGTTCCCCATTAAAACTAGGCGCGTTGAATCCACTAGGAACGACCCCAACCGCCGAAAAAACGAGACCCGCTCCTCCCGGTCGTTGGGCGCATAAACCGCAACGACTCGGAACGAACCACTTTTCACGGCAATATCGGCCACGATCAACCGGCCCTCGGCATCGGTATGCACAAGGTCCACCTTCGCATCGAGAGTACGCCTGACAAGCAAAGAAACTCCTCTGGCAGAACGGTCCCCATATGCTGAATAGACGACAAAGTCATCGTCCAGCACACACGCATCGGAACTGCAAACAAAGTGGGTCTCCTCGATCCCGGCAACATCCACATCCAGGGACAGAAGGTCCCGGAGCAGGCGGGCAGCCTTACCCCGATCCCTTAAGCCCCTCACATTCAGAGTCGCTATCTTGGTTGACATCTTCTAAGACCTGTAAAATAAGAGACAGAATTAACCTACTCACATACGGGGAGGAAATCTGAGTCAGTTAGGACCCCGACGGAATGTCCTAGGCTCCCTACACCTAGCTCTGACGTCATATGTCCATCTAGGACAATCCCGCCGACGTCCGTGGGGTACATTAATTTAAGGCACCTATATAGTGAGGGGTGGAGAATAACAGGGACCCTCCCAGCACAGTATTGGCGCATTTTTCTTAGGTATGGGGAATCAATTTCCGCCATTCTGATGTTGTTGAAGGCTTCTTTTGCCTCCGTTATGTGACTCCATACCTTTAACGGGCCACCGGTATCCCTTATGCATGTAAGCACCCCCGGGGCACCCGGAAAGTTGCGGGGATCTTCCACTGATTTCCCCCCTACCGAGACTTTCTTATACAAAAGTCCTAGTTGGACCCTTTTCCGGCCGGACTGGCTCTTTTTATGCTCTTCCCCCTCTACCTTACAAATGTCTTCCGGCCCCGCGAAGAGTTTTTTCTTTTTCTTCTTGGTTGTTTTGGAATCCTGGGGCTGGGGATCGGACGATCGCTGTGGGGACGAACCCCGGGAAGTGTTTGAGGGAGAAGGGGACGGTGCACGTGAGGCACGCGACGGGGAAGGGGGGAGACTCCTACTTTTGGGGGCCTCCACTGTTTCTTTGGGGTTAGCAGGAGTGGAAGTGGACCTGGTTTTTTCCATGCCCTCCTCCTTCCTACGACGCCCCGAATGTCTATTTTTTTCCGCATCTACTTCCCCCTCCTCCTCCTCTTCCCTGCTTCTCTTTAGAGAGGGTGTTCTAGGGGGAGGCATTTTGTCGACCTCCATGCCTTCCTCCGCCTGAGGTTGCTGCTGTTGCGTCTTTTGTTGTTGCTTCTTGGGCGACTGTTTTTTCGTCCCTTCTGGTTTTTCCCCCTCCTTCTTCTGCTGTTTTTCTGCCAGCTGCTTTGGTGGTGGTTGCTGCTGCTTCTCGTTTTGAGGGGGAGCTGGTGCACTCTTTTGCGGGGAAGCTGATGCACTCTTCCCCTTCTTTCCACTTGCCACCTCCTTCCAGGCGCCCTCAGCGCTTTTGGTTTCTGCCATTTTTTTGGTGTCTGTACCTTCTGGAGTGGGCTGGATCACCGGTTGGGGCTTTTTTGTCGGGCACTCCCTGGATATACATATATAACTAGTGAGACAATCCAAATGACTTAACTTCCTTTATAGTCTACCAATAGAAGTTTAACCAATCAGAAGCCGCGGAACATTGTATCCGTCGTGTATAAAGGCGGCCATCTTTGTTTACCCTACGGAAGGACCAGTGCTAACTTGACAGGCAAAGAGGATAGAAGGAAGAACTACGCTCTGCTACGATATCCACTGCGAAGCTGAACTACGCTTTACTACTGTCTCCGAAATATTCACTGCCAACCTCTGGATTCTATACTCGAAGACGACCGTCATGAAAATGTCTAACAGAAACGGCTTCGCACGCTTTCTACCATTGCCCCCGGGTCCGAACCTTATGGGACCATGTCGGCGAGCTGACGGCTCGTCTCGGTCCCGAACAGCTTGTGTCCATTGATCGCGCATACGCGTGTGACAATGTGTCGCCCCCGTATTCCGGGGTGAAACGGATGGTGTTTCTGACGCTGCTGGCCACGGCTCGAATGGTGATTTGGACGACGCGAAAGGAGGAAGTCTTGCGAGGCAACCGTCTTTCTTATCAGGATCTTCTCCGATTCTTTGAGCATCAGCTCAAGATGAAGATTAGATCGGATAGAAAACGATTGAATTCGACGGTCTTTAGCGAAAGGTGGGTAAAAGAGGCGAGCTTGGTTCGTGTGAACGGGGCTAGCCTTGATTTTCTCTTCTAGGTCAACCTATGGCACATCGGGGTGGCTTCCTGTGGAACCCTCCCCTTGTTAGGTTAGACAAGCTTCAGTGTACCTAGTTAATGTGAGTAAGTGATGTTCCTGGCCTGTATCCCGGCTGCTCTTTGGTTATGATTAGAGTCGAGATTCCCAACCTCCCCAGTTTGTTTGGCCCCCATTTTTTCATCTCGACTGGGTCAGCTTTATATTTTCTCAGGTCCGTATAATATTTTATCCTTTTTTCCCCACTCCCTTAGCGAGAGAGCCTCTTGATTCTGTCCCCTGGGCCGAATACAGCGGCCTCTCTGTTTTTAGGGTTGGACGGTCCCTACTAACATCAATTACGTTTAGTTTGTATTTTGTGTTAATTTTAGTTTATTATTATTGGGTTCATCTCCCTCCCCTCTCATTGATCATTATTAGAATTTTAATGTATATTGTTTATTATCTTACAATGGCATGGGGTGCGTTTTATAGGTTCCCCTTGAGAGGATGTGGTATTATGGTGGATGGAGGATTGAATGGTGATGGATGAGTTCTTGTGGTGAACGGGTAAATTGTAATCTATGAATGGGTCGTGAATCTGATAAGATAGTTAGTGTTGACCAGCCTTTACCCCTCCCCTTTTTCGGCCTTGTGCCACAATTTTGTACGCAAGTATGAAATAAATAATGCGCAAAATTCGGGCATTTTTGGCTTAGGCGTTTGTTAGAGAGCGAGTTATTTTTCTGACTGGTTACACGCATTGTGATTTGAGATAGTACCGGCGAATCGAGTTTTCAGCATTTCTTTCTGCCCCCGATATTCGAGTCTGTACTTATAGTGATTCTTCTTTGTCTTGTGGAAGTAATCTGCGACAAATACTTCCTTTGCTTTCAGAACGCTTACATGCACACACAAACACGTGACATCCTCACTATCGGACTAACATATATATATATATATATATATATATATATATATATATATATCGGATATATCCGATTTCGATCCCGGCTTAAGGCAATCGGATGTCTAGCCACACTGATAAGCTGTGAAACAGCAAAAGAGTTTGTCTGTGGATGACAATATATATATACATGCTCCTGATAAAATTATTTCGGTTGAGCTCTTCGGGGAGAAACGTCAATTTGTAAACAGTGACTGTTACCGCTGCGGATGCAAGACTCTTCGTCAAGACGAATCGAGTTCTCCTGTCACTGGCGTGTTTGCACAAAAATAAATACGTCTAAATTCATCCCTGCCGTGCACCAATTGCCTAGGGGTAATATTTCCGACTGATACTAAATCAGTCGGATTTCGATCCTGACTTGAAGCAATCGGATGTCTAACCACAATGATGAGCTGTGAAACAGCGAAACACTCTGTCTATGGATATATATATATATATATATATATATATATATATATATATATATATATATATATATACATATATATATAAAGCTATGAACCTAAAGAGCCAGGCAAATCTGCCTAGGTTTTACTTTACTCGTGTTGGAGGTTTTTTTCTTTGGACTCTGAGCTTAGATTCTAGATGATTGTTTTCGCCTCAATTACATGTTCTGAGTTCTTTCTTTTTTTATCCCTTGGGTATTCGTTTGTTCATTTACAAGCCAAAACACCTAAGGTTTTTCCAGACGAGTATAATTACTTATATATGTATGTATATATATATAGAGAGAGATAGAGGAAGAAAAAAGGAATAATGTACAGAAGATAGAAAGAATAAAGAAATAATGGAGGAAGAAAAAGGAAGGAAGAAATGGAACAACGATCTAAGCAGGAAAGAGAATAAAATGGATAAAGTTTTAATGATAGCAGAGAGAAGTTTTCAGGAGCATAAAGAGTGTAATAATGCCTCAAGTATGTTAGAAACTGCAAAGTAATAGCTGCCATATTTTGTGTGGACAATGAGAAAGACAAGGCGGTAACAGAGAATGGCCTACTTGAGAAGTTTATACAAATAAATAGAGTAAAACTAAATTTTGTTAAAAGCAACAAAAGGCAAGATAAAGATTAAAGCTCTTCTCGTGATTTCTTTATGTTTTAAAATTCATTTTGCTTATATTTATTGATATCGAGGCTCTTACTTACTGTGTGTTCCCAGAAACCTTTTATATCCACGTCCCTCCCAACCTATTCCTGTCCTCCAATGATAGAATATTTGCTCATGTGACTGGAAGTTTACATTTTTTTAAATTTTGTATGCCATGGAATTGTCCGTTTATATTTAAAATGAATGCCAATAATATCAATGGTTATAAAAGTATGGAATAATTCTTCAGGTACAGAAATAGTTACAGGGACAGATAGATACAGACTTACATACATATATACATTCATGTAAAAGGTCCTGACGAGTGGACCGAAAGATTATAAAAAGATTATTGTACGAAAATGGGGTCGTGGTGCTGAATATACCATCAATTTGCTAAGTGGAAAATTATATATATATATATATATATATATATATATATATATATATTAGGTTGGTGCAAAAATAATGTCGTTTTCTCACATATGTTACTATGTGAGAAAACGACATTATTTTTGCACCTACCTAATATGTGTGTGTGTGTGTGTGTGTGTGAAAATATATAGAAAATAGGAAAGAACTCGTTAGGTAGATAATCCAAAGTTCTTTAGTATTTTTGTTATTATTTTTAAAAAACAGTGCTCGATACAAAAGTAGAGCCTAAATACACAATGTTTATATATATATATATATATATATATATATATATATATATATATATATATATATATATATTAACATTTGTCTATTTGGGCGGCAAATTCTCTTTTAAAGATGACCAATTGAATAAATTACAAACATTATGTCTGCTAATTTTTAACAAAATCCGTTCATACTCACGAATAATCTTCCGTGCATAGATGTTGAATGATGAGAGAAATGTGCTATAGCTGTTTAAATTTCTTTTATTTTTATTTCCCGAGTACTTTCGATCTTCTTCCAAGATCATCTTCAGGAGTGCAAATAATACAAAACTATATGTTGTTCATTAATATAAGGATTTATACAAAGTTGTGCGTTGTTACCCATTAGCGTTATTTTTTCATTATGCTTTTAAATGAAAAACGGTTGACAAAGTGCTGAGCGTCACATTAGAACGTGAAAAAATTATCTATTATGGAATTTTATTCGTGAGTATGAACGGATTTTGTTAAAAATTTTGTTAAAAATGTCTAAAATTTCTTCAATCAGACATATATATATAGAGAGAGAGAAATATAAAAGGAAGGCTGAAAAGAGCCACGCCTAAAAGGGATAGACAACAAAAAAGTGTGCTCAATACAAAATTCAAAATCGAATATGTAGAGCTAAGCTATTAAAGAAAAGGTTAAAATGCCAACCAAGCTCGCAACCCGGGTTTCGACCATTAGGCAAGTGGAAGGAGATAGCTATTTGTTATTACTTTTTTCTAAACATCCTTTTTGTGTGTGTGTTTTATGTATTTTCAGATTCAATTGATTTTTTTTTCTTTTTCGCTCCTTTTTAAAAAGATTCTTACTTCTTTCTTTCTTTGTTATTCACGTCTTTTAAATTTTTTCTTTCTTTTTTACCTTTGTACTTTTGGATAGATAGATAGATATTAATTCATTTAGATATAAATATAGATAGATAGACAGATATGATTAGACTTAGATAAGATATATATGAATAAACTAATATATAATTTAATGAAAACAGACAACTTTAAGGGTCCATGGTTATAATTTATTTCACGAGGGAATTTCTTTTTCTCTGGCTCATCTACTATACTTCCAAGATTTTCATTACTTAAATAGATAGATAGATAGAAAGACAGACAGACAGACTTCCACTTGCCTGGGGAAAGCTTACGATCGAAACCCACATTGCGACGTTGGCTTATATTTTAACCGTTTCTTAGATATCTTAGCCCTACATATTCGATTTTGAATTTAGTATTGACCATCTTTTTGTTGTCTATACCTTTTAGGTTTTCAGCCTTCCTTTTATATATCTATCTATCTATCTATCTATCTATCTATCTCTCTCTCTCTCTCTCTCTCTATATATATATATATATATATATATATATATATATATATATATATATGCATGGAACACTCTTCCTTAAGGCGAATCAAGTTCTCCGGTCACCGGCGTGTTTGTCTAAAAATAAATACGTCTAAATTCGCCTCCATGGCTTAGTGGTAAAATTTCCGACTGATACCAAATCGGTTTCGATCCTGGTTTGAGGTTTCTGGGTGTCTAGCCACACTGATGATTTATTCAAACGACTAAAAGGGGAGGGCATATTTTAAGAAAACACGAACAATAAAGGTGGAATGAAAATACAATCAGGGGAGATTAGACCTAATCCAATAACCACGATTTTTATGCCTACATTTGTTAAGAATCTCGGTTTTAGAGTTTAATAGATCGTTAGTCGTTTGAATAAATCATTCATTATACCCCCACCCCACCCAGTGTTGTGTTGTTTTTTCTTGTCTTGGTTTTCTATTCTTCTTTTTTTTCTTTGGTCACGTGGTATAGTTTTGATTATCGGCTATAAATATACCGTTTCCCTTTTGCCTCTTTAGCCAGCTTTCCCTGACGATCCGCTTAGATGAAACCTGGGTAGGTTTGTCTGGCTCACTAAGTTTGACTATATATATATATATATATATATATATAAGATTAATTTAAATATAAAATAAATAATAAGATTAATATAAATATAAAATTCGTTTGATGTTATATTCAGTACCCAGCCTTCAGTTTCTTACAAGAATTTTTTTCCGAAATGAAATGACCAACATCATGCTGACACCTGGATTATCTCCGACAGCCTGTAAAATGTATTGTTCGGATACTTTGTGGTGACACAGATCCATTCTTACCAATGTGACGATAAACGACAGAAAAGGTTAGATGACGCGGCCGCCTCCGGTCTGAAACCGCAATCTGATACAGCCGTGCAGCCTCGCGTCCATTACCATTCGCGCGGCCGTATGTAAAAACTCATATCCACCTGCGCACGATATGAATATCCTGCCATTGTTAAACGGAACACGTCTCAGTTAACTCACGACTATATCCGTTAAACGTTGAAGACAGACGAGACACAAATGTACACGAATGACAAATGTAACCTAGTCTACACGGTAACATCTACCGTAAACTTTCTTTGAACTTAATAACTAAAAAAACGAAGGATTTGCAGATATATGTTTATATGAACTTTTGTCCTTGTTTTGGGGTGCGAATCCCGCCCCTAAAGTATATAAAAAATTTTTTTGATAAACTCCTTGGACTCCCAAATTCTCATTTCGGCGATTTTTTATGTGTTTTTTTTTGCGACGAATTTTTTTGTACGATAACAATTTTTATAACTTGGGAATAAATTTGGGAATAAATTTGGGAATAATTGAAATTAATAGCATCCAATACTGAGAATATGCAACGTTTTAAGGACTCTCAAATTCCTAAACAAGCCAAAGGCCCAACAAGAACCCTCTGCATGAGCTAGCTTAAGTGCCGCCCAATGCGGCGGCTTTTAACCTTATATATATATATATATATATATATATATATATATATATATATATATATATATATATATGTGTGTGTGTGTGTGTGTGTGTGTGTGAGTATATATATATATATATATATATATATATATATATGTATGCGTGTTTGCCCATGGGTGTGTTTGAATTGAATGAGTACAATAAGAAAATTTCAAGATAGGTATAAAATCAAAACATAGAAGCGCACTGGCCTAAAAAGAGAGATATTGCGATATATATATATATATATATATATATATATATATATATATATATATATATATATATAAAATCTATCTATCTATCTATCTATCTATCTATCTATATATATATATATATATATATATATATACACACACACACACATATATATATATATATATAATATAATATATATATATATATATATATATAGATAGATAGATAGATAGATAGATAGATAGATAGATAGATAGATTTTGGGCCGTAAACTATAGAAAAGCTATTCAAGTGTAAGAATGCTAAATAGCAAAGTCGGTCCAAATATGAGAAGTTCTTTTCAAAAAGACAAACAAAGGTTACATTTTCAAGTCTTGAATGTCGTCAGAATAAAAAGACAGGTGCGACTATTTTGTTCTGACAAAGTCCCACACGAAAACAGGATAAAGAAAAAGGAATTAGCATTTTACAATTTACAATTATGTACGTGAATACTTCTATATATACATATCTATCTCTCGACGTATTTATAATGTCTGTATAGATATGTACGCCTGTGTGTGTGTGTGTGAGTGTGTGTGTGTGTGTGTGTGCGCGCTTACAACTGAGCAGTCATTCATTTTATTTTATTAGTATGCCAGCACATTCTCTTTCTTTTTTTTTTTTTTTTGTTAAGGGGGATGTTTAAGTCATTTTGTATGAATTGATATAAATACCAGAATACGTGCACAATATCTGCACCAGCCTATCCTTCTCTTCGACTGTTCAAGTAGGTCAGGGTGAAATCATGGCCCCTGGGTTGTCCGAGGAGGATTCGGACAAGTTTGTTTTTTTTCCTTGTCGAAGTGAATTTCAACCCAAGTCATATTAACAGCCGCACAATTCGAACTTTTTTTTTAATCTTTTATCGCTACAGTCGGTTTAATAATATCCCTGTATTAATAATGACGTCACAGACGAAGAGGGGATTCCAATCGACGGAGTGCTGAGAATGTCAAGGACAGAACATGCAAATAATGTGGAAGTTTTAAGCAAAATAGGAATGGCAAGAGGTAACAGCAAGTTCTATGCTAAGAGTTTCTTCTCTTGCATTTCTCGCTTGTGGGACTCTCTTCCGGCTTCTTGCTTTCCATTCAAGTGTGATCTTCAAAAGTTTAAATGCAATGTCAATCGTTATCTTCTGTCTTCTTAATTCTTGTTCTTTTATTGTTCTCTCTCCTTAATAGTAGTTTTTCACATATTCTCTATCACTCATTAACCCCTTGCATCCTAGTGGCTTTTTGCCTTTGGATCTTGAAAAATTTAAATGCAATGTCAATCGTTATCTTCTGTCTTCTTAATTCTTGTTCTTTTATTGTTCTCTCTCATTAATAGTAGTTTTTCACATATTCTTTAACACTCAATAACTCCTTGCATCCTAGTGGCTTTATTGCCTTTGGATCTTGAAAAATTTAAATGCAATGTCAATCGTTATCTTCTGTTTTCTTAATTTTGGTTCTTTTATTGTTCTCTCTCATTAATAATGTTTTTGTTCTCATAAACTCTAACACTCGGTAACCCTTTGCGTCCGAGTGGCTTTATTGCCTTGCTCTGGGATGAAATAATTTTTTTAAAATACCATGAAACTGATACTTACTTATGAAGACAGCTTAAATTTCTGGGGAATATAATGAGAAAAAATCCTGGAGAATTTAACACTTACAGGACATAGTGAAAGGAAGAGAAGCAGGATGAAACAGCGAGTAAACTACTTAACGAGTTTGTGTGGATGAATGACAGAACAAGGACAAAGTGGGATATGTTATATATATGTTATTTAGAGCAACAAAAAAAGCAGGATGTTGTGGAGAGGAACGATCGACATAATGTATATTTATATTTGAATCCATAAGTATACACCGGGTAAGTGATCTATTTTGTGGTGTAGTCTTCGCCTTCTTCAAGGGATGCGGTCAACTTACTCTAGGTCCCGCCAAAAGGGTTATGGGATACATGTAGCATAAAATAGGACATGGCAGAAAGAAAACAAATGTCAATAATTTTAGCTTAGCCTGGCAGGACACGATATTGGAGCAGCCAGATAGTATTAAACTTAATAATAATGAGTTGTGAGAAGGCACTATAATAATTTTATCTTAATCTGTCACAGGACAAACGTAGTTGAGCATGAGGTTAATATGGAAGCAGTTAATCTAATTTAGTTATCATGAGTTTAGCTTAATTTGACACAAGGTTACAATAGCTACTGAATTTTAAAAAAAGAATGACTTAAAATTACTCCCCGGAATCTTATATGCGATGTTTTAATGGTAAGGGTAATAGTAATATTAGAAGTTTCCTTATAATGGAACGTTTAGCATTCATTGACCGAGCAGCCAGTGTTACTCTCGGTTGAAATTCATAGAATACTAGATTTTTTTTCAATTCGAGTCAGCGTGTTGAAATCTTCACTGTATTTAGAATTGTTGAAGTTATCACTAACATTTGTGTTGAGATTGATTTACAAACTCTACGTTTCGTTCAATTTCGCAAACCAATCGATGAAATTTGAATAAGTTGATTTGTTTGGAAAAATACTTTGACAAAAACCCAGCTTCGAGGTCTAATAATTTCTTTAATTCATTTTAATTTTATAGGACTTCATGGTAAACAATATTTTTTAAGAAAATTTCTTTTTTTCCTTTTTAACAATGAAGAATAAATCGTTATGATTTCTTACTCTTGGGCATGCAACATACAACTGGCCATACGTAAATATTTCTTTCTGGAGCCAAATTCCAATTATTTTAAGCGTTTAACCTAGCGATTTATTTATAGTTCTCGCAAAAGCAGGGATATATGGTAACTGGATTTTTGTATATAAAAACTTTAAAAAAAAGATATGAAAAAAAATAATGCATTTTTATTAAATAAGTATATGTTATTTTAATCATTGAATTGATTTTAAAATATTGAGAGTATTTTGCATGTTAAATAAGAAAACTAAACTTTTCCATGAAAATATATTGAACTAAGCTATGCACACGAGTAAAACCAACTGTACTTTGTAATCACCTTACCTGTTTGTAATTTTCCCCAAAATTTGGTTTTGATCGGTCAAATTATGTCTATTTTAGAGGGTGTGATCGATGAACAGATGGACGGACTAACGGAAGTTATAGAATTTTATATATAGATAGATTGATTTGAGAAAAGAGCTGTATATAGCTAGTTTGATAATTAAAAAAAATACTGGTTTTATACAATTTTAAGTTCTTTGTGATTCTGTAGTGCCAATCTATAATCTGATGAAAGATTGTCTTCTTTAAGATTTAGAGGATTCATTTACTTGAAGCCATATTTAATCATTAGAAATTTTTGTAACACGCTGATGCATGTTGAAATCCTCACAATATTCTAGTAACTAAAAAAGAAAATTTTAAATTTTTCTACTACTCTTGAAAACCTCTGTTCATTTGAAACTCTCCCTATTGTGTTTATATATACAGTGGCTACTACTGTACATTATATCTTACCAGGATGAAATATATTAAAAAAAACTTAAAGATTATTAAAAAAAAATGTTGCATTTTTATTAAATAAGTATTTCATATTTTAATAATTAAAGTGTTTTTAAAATATTGGGAGTATTTTGTATGTTAAATAATAAAACTTTTAAATTTTCCATAAAAATGAATGAAAATATATTGTACTAAGCTATGCATCCAAGTAAAACCAACGTACTTTTTATCTCCTTACCTGTTTACACTTCTCCTCAAAATTTGGCTTTGATCGGTCAATGTATGGCTATTTTAGAGGGTGTGATAGACGGACAGACAGATGGGTGAATAGAAGTCACTGTGTAGATTAAGTGAGGTTCAGATTTTTTTGAGGCAAGATTATTTAAAATTTCACCATAAATAAATATGGAAGGTCAAATTTTTTAACTAATGTTATCTTCCCCCACCCCTTAATTTATTGTTTTTTAATTAAGTTCACCTCATGCAAGTCAGTAAAGCCACTGAAAACCTCTGTTCATTTGAAACCCTCCCTATTGTGTTTATATTTACAGTGCTACTAATATGCATTACGTTTTACCAGAATTAAATATATATAAAACTTAAAGAAAATATATAAAAAAAAAATATTGCATTTTTTTTAAAAAGTATTAGGTTGGTGCAAAAATAATGTCGTTTTCTCACATGTGAGAAAACGACATTATTTTTGCACCAACCTAATATTTCCTATTTTGATGATTAGAGTGCTTTTAAGATATTGAGAGTATTTTGCATGTTAAATAATAAACTTTTAAATGAAAATATATTGTACTAAGCTACACACCCTAGTAAAACCAACTGTACTTTGTATCCCCTTGCACTTCTCCCCAAAATTTGGTTTTGATCGGTCAATGTATGGCTATTTTAGAGGGTGTGATGAATGGACGGATGGACGGACTGACGGAAGTTACAGAATTTTATATATAGAGTTCTATTAAAACATTTTTTTCAGAAAAATAGTTTTTCATTACTTATTTTCCTTCCTAATATTTTGTTTGAAAAAGTTTGCAACATCAAAATGTGTATTACGTCATTATCTTCTCTTTGAGTTACGCATCCTGTCCAATTCTGATTTTGCTACTTTTAAAAGTCTTCAAGTGGTGTGGTTTCTGTTATGTTGGTAACAGTTCTGTGTTTGTGATTCTTTTGCACCAGCCCACAATGATTTTTGTCAATACTCCCAGGCTTCGAACTCAAAGTCATTTTTCACCATTGATCTCAGGAAACGGTTGTATTAATATTAGGTTGGTGCAAAAATAATGACGTAATAATGTCGTTTCTTGACGTATTTTTTAACGTCAAAAAACGACATTATTACGTCATTATTTTTTGCACCAACCTAATATAAAACTAACAGTTTAGATATTCCTGAACGTGTTTGGCGCCATGTATGACATCCATACGAAAGCCTCGTTCTGACACGACTATTTAAGAACATGCCTCGAGTTTTCAGTTTGTTTTTGTTTTGTAGCAATTTGCGGTGTTGGGCGAAACTGCTTCTGGCAAGGCCTTTTCTATGTTCCCATTATCTGCACTGCATCTCTAAAATGGCAAGAAGGATGATCCTCGTGAAGACACTCAGGCTTCATTCGCTGAAAGTTATTTTTTTAACTACGTGAGAGCGGTTAAATACAGCTGCTAGTTTAGATATTTCTGAACGGATTTGGCGGTTGTATGACATCCATACGAATGTCTCGATCTGTCCAGGCTATTTAAGAACGAGCTGTTTAGGTTAGTGTTTTGATTTTCGGGGTATCTAATAATTTAATGTCTACCCAGACACCATAGACTATCATACTTGTTCCTAACTTTAGTGTATAAATGTCTAATATTATTTACTCAAATGTCATGATTACTATTAACTGAAAAAAATACGGACATATTTGAATTTCTGTGAGATTGTTGAATGCTCCACGCCATGCCTTGGGTTTCAAAAAAAATTAATAATTTTACTTTGTTATTTTCATAATATTTTTTGTTGTTATTATTAAATACCGATCTTATTGTGGCAGGACGCGTGTTCGCATCGAGTGGCGCTAGACATGGCTTTTGTTAATACAGAATTTCATAATTTTATTTTGTTATTAACATACATTCTTTTACATTTTAGAAATGGAAGCGGTGGGGAAATCCGGTCACAAGTAATTTTGCGTGCTAATTCAGCATACGAACTCAACTAAATGTCGCCCGCAGAAACTTACATCCTGGGGTGGATTTCCCCTTCCGGGTCGGATAATGTATCTAGGTGGTATAATTACTAAGTCGGCGGAAAAATGTGACTCAGAAATTCGAAGCCAAAAAGGAATAGAAAAGGAGATGTTTTTTCAGTAAGTAAGCAATGTAAGAAGAGAAAGAAAAATACCCTTTTGAAACGCCGAAAAGACTGCCATGTAATCTCAGCTGGAGACAAGTTGTTAGGAGAACATAAACTAGAGGAAAGTTTTAAGACACAGAGGAACACAGAATATTTAAGGATACGCCTATTTTATCCTGTCTTAGTAGGAAGTCCGACTGGTCCGACAATGTAAAACTGGCAAAACCCCAGTCATTGTTTAACTGGTGCAAAGTTTGATTTCGTTTGGTTTGTTTAACGGCATATCAACACCTTATGGGCATTTAATGAAGAAATTTAATTTTTGGGGTGCTTTGGTATTTTTTTAAAATGTATCGCTGGCAATTTTCTCTTCCTTTTCCAATAATGTATCAGTAGTATTTTTTTTACTATGACAATGTATTCCTAGTATTCTTACAACGAAAATTTATTTTTATACTTTCATGTTTTGACCCCTGGTTGGGGGGGGGTAACTATTTGTCCATAGCCGAGACCCTAACAGGTGCTACCGCCAAGGGTTAGGGTGAACCTGGGAACAACTGCAGCCCTTTATATCAAAGGCCTTTGATATATCCAAGGCAATGGTCTAATCTATTTAGTTCCTTGCTGATTTATTGAGTAATGATAGTTAAGAGATCAGCTCTGGATTTTATAGGGCAAAATCTATACTGGTCACCGCCCAGGAGGTTGTTCCTGTAGAGGTGTTCAAAAAACTTTATGTGGATTATAGATTGGAAGAGTTTGCTAATGACGCTAAGGAGGTTAATGGCTCGATATGGCGACAGACATGAGCGCTCACCCGCTCACAGTTGACACTTTCCATCGACTTGGGAAATATTAGGTTGGTGCAAAAATAATGTCGTTTTTGACGTATTTTTAACGTATTTTCTAACGTCAAAAAACGACATTATTTTTGCACCAACCTAATAGCTAACGCGTGTCAGTACAGATGTAAAAGAATCCCTGAATCGCATGCAAACATAATCCAGATTTTCCCCGCTAGCAGCAGAACAGCTTGGCATATCCAGATACAGACCTCTATGCAACTTGTCATGATCCGAGTTTCTGTCAACTGTCTCCTGTCATTAAAAGCAACAGGAAAACAAGGTCAGCAGTAGGAAGTTTGCGAGACTTGGTGTTTTGTGAAGTCATACCCTTGTAACTTTTTATTGCTCGAGTTTTATGTCGCTCGCGGTGGTGTGGTCCCTGAGGCAGTGCTGTTTTATTTTCTGCTGTTTCTTTCAATTGCCTGTTACCACGTACTTCTTGGGAGAGCAACCGGTTAGGTGTTTTCCCCAACCTCAACATACCCTTGCTGTATTTTACAACAGGATTGAGGAAATTTCTCTGGCACAACGCAGTGAACCAACTTTCCTAGCAGCAAACCCAGAGAGAAAGGACAATAAAAAAAAAACTTCAAGCATTTAACTGCAATGCTCAGCAGCATCTTTATAAATGTGTAAAATGGATTTGTGGAGAACACGCGTCAGTACAGACACAAAAGAGGCCCAAAATGTTGCGCGGACATCAAACTTTCAAAACCAGTTAAATACGGATTTTCCCCGTTAACAGCGGAACAGCTTGGCATGTCAAGATACGGACCTCTATGCAACTTGTCATGATCCAGCTCTCTGCCAACTGTCTCCTGTCAATAAAAGCGACGGGAACACCAGCAGTCAGCGAGACTCGGTGTCTTATAAAGTTGTTCTCTTGGATATTTTTGTTCCCCATGTCGCTTACCGTGCTGTCGTTTCTGGGGCAGTCTTGTTTTTTCCCCGTCTCTTTCCATCCTCTACCTTGAGAGAGAAATCGGTTAAATGTTTCCCTCTCGGCTGATGTTCTTAAGAACAAGCACTGGTATTTTGTCCGGATTGGCGGTCTTTTTAGGAGAATAGGAATTACAAAGAAGTTTTAAACGGTGTTAAACTATCATATAATGTCTACTCCACTCTATAACAGCGAATACTGGAAATTTCGTCGCATATGAAGAAAAATTATGATATTTCTGTACCAATTAATAAAATCACAAAGCTTAATTATTCATCACTAAAAATATCGGCAAGTGAGTGTGTGACTTTAGGAATCCGAACATGATTGTGACTATTTTCTCCCTCGGATGGGACTCTTATACCATCCAGTTGTACGACATATACACATCCTAAGCGTAACTGCGTCGACCACTTGTTCATATGTGGAGGACAGACACTGACTTTTTTATGAGGCGCGAATTGCACCTGGTCGCAGGAAGTGTAACTTATTGTTCAACTCGCCGATGCAACTGATTTCTCTGATGTCCTAGTGTGGCTCTAAGTGCGGAAACTATTTTTGAATCACTTAGGGTGACTCCAGTATATATATATATATCGTCACCACACATAAACTCTTATTAAAACAAAGATTCCTTATTGACATTAAATTCAATAGAGACCATGTAGTATTTCTGGCTGTGAAACATATATTGCAACAGTATGAATAATAATGATAATACGTGACTTCAGTGCTAGCCTTATTTATCTGTTTATTTTAATTACATTATATCATGGGATATATGGCAATGAATACAAAGCATTCTTCTCAGAAATGAAGAATATGTGTATATATATTAGGTTGGTGCAAAAAATAATGTCGTTTTCTCACATAATAACAAATGTGAGAAAACGACATTATTTTTGCACCAACTTATATATATATATATATATATATATATATATATATATATATATATAGTGTGTGTGTGTAAATATATATATATATGTGTGTGTGTGTGTTCTTAGGAGCCGACATATGCTTTTTAGCGAGGAAAAATATAGATGTAAAAATATTCAGAGCATCATACCATATATTCTCAAAACACGTCCAAAATTACGTTATTTATTACGAAAAATTGAGAATAATTGAACAGAAACTAGAAAAAAATATCCTCCAAAACTCGGAAACTGGTAAAACAGTATCGACGAAAAGCTGACGTCGAAAAACATTCACTTTCTCTCTCTCGCTCTCTCTCTCACACACACGCGCAAACACACACACACACACACACATATATATATATATATATATATATATATATATATATATATATATATATATATACGACAAGAAATAACGCTAGTAAATAGCAATAGAGCATAAAATAAATTATAAATTCAAAAATACAATAAATTATTTTTAATTCAATATAAAAACAGAAAATGAGAAAACCGTCAGTCAATTACTGATATCTCCTGACGAGTCGACAGAACGATTACAAAAAGGTTCGGAGTGCTGAATATAACATCAATCAGCTAAGCGACAAATTTCATATTTGTATTAGTCCTAGAAGTCAACACCCAGAGGCGACAGTCTGTTTCATGGCCTGGCGATTGCGTTTAGCATGAAACACTTTAACCCATAAATATAGCATACCTTAAAACTATATATTATCACACACACATATGTACACACACACACACACACACACACACACACATATATATATATATATATATATATATATATATATTCCGATCGTAACAGCAACATTGTCGAATTGTTAGATTAAGCTCTGAACTGTTGTATCTTAGAAATTAAAGATATCCTACTGGGATTCTCCGAGGTTTTATAACACTAATGGAATCTAATTTGAGCATTAAGAATGTATAATCACTCTGTAAGCTTAATCTAAGTATCGTGATGAAATCGGTTTTTCAGTGATTCTTCCGACAAATGGTGTGAAGATGGCTAAAATGTCTTATCTGAAAACCTGGAAAAATGAATCTCAATTAGTTTAATGGTTTTTTAGATATTATACATTTTGCGGGATGTATATACTGTTGCACGATTTGGACACTTTTGCTGTTACAACCAGTATATAAAGCTTGTTCCAATAACTTGGACCGATTTGAAATGTGAATTAAGTTTAAGCGTCTAATGATTTTTTTTCTTTTTCGTTCAGATTTAACAACTTAAGTCTTTGGCAGTTTCAACCGAGGAAAGATTAACAATCAAACATCGTGTTAAAGTTATCGAAACCTATTATGAAAATGGACGTTTAAACAGAAATGCATTTCGTTCTCGTTTACGTCGTTCAGCTGAAAACATTGCTGCAGTGTACGAGAATGTGGTCGAAAATCCAGACAACTCTTATTCGTCATCACGCGCAGGAATTGAACCTCTGCACAACAATGTTACATCGAATTTTGCCAAAATTCAATTAACGCGAAAACTGAAACCTGTTGATCATTTGGAGCGCCGTATATTCGTCAATTTGGTGCACGAGCAAAGACAAGCCGATTAAAAAAATTTCGCATAAAAAATCCTCTTAAGTGATGAAACCCATTTTTATCTTGGTGGATTCGTTAATAAGCAGAATTGTCACTTTTGGGCTGATGAAAATCCAAATAAGATTGTTGAAGAGCCACTGCATCCACAAAAGGTTACTGTTTGGTGTGCATTTTTTGCTAGCAGAAGCATTGGGATGTATATTTATAAATTTGAACGTCCATTTTCGTAATAAGTTTCGATAACTTGTTCCCAGTCCTTCTCTGTATTTTTTCCTCAAACACGACTCTTTACACTTGTTCTTAATCCTCTGTAACTCCTTGCGTACTAGTGGCACTCCCGCCTTGCTTGGGGGGAATTGCTTTTAAAAAAAATAGCTTCACTGTATAACTTGAAAAGGTCTGGTGAGAAGACGCTTCCTTGTCTTACACCTCTTTTTATCCTTGTGTATTTATTAAAGTCATTTCCTATCAGTATGTACGCTGTTTGCAGCTAGTAGAGGTTCTGGATTATTTTAAGATCCTTCCCATGTATGTCAAGGTTACCTAGCAGTTCCAGCAGATCATTGTGGCGCACTTTATCAAACCGTTTCGAATAATCTATAAAATATAGGTATACGTCTTTTTGCACTGTATTGGTCTTTCTGATATCATTCTGAGCATAAATATCATATCATTGTCCCAGTGGTAAGGAAAATAGAAACAGCAAAAAAGTTTTAAGAAGAATTGAAGCTGCAAAGAAAGATCTGACATGTTTGCGGACGCCCGATGCAGAAAGAATGCTTGGAGAATTTGACACCCACAAGGAACATTAAAGATGAGAGAAGCGAGTGAAACCAGCGAGTTAAATTTGTACAGATAAAAGGAGGAACAAATACCACAAGGAATTGTAAGGAAACAAGTTTACTTAAAAACAGCAAAAGGTGACATGCTTCCGGAAGTCATGAGCAGCCACGTCCGGAAGGGATATGGCATAAAGAGAGAAAGAGCGATGATATTTTTCACGGAATTGTCCTTAAGTTTTGAAGAAAAATAATTTTGGGTGATAATAATGATTAACCCTAACATCGTCCCCGCATTAGGGCAGGTTGATTTTTTATGTCTTTTTGAAAAATCAATATTGCACTCAGTGTAAATGTTAGAATTTTGTGCGATAATTATTGATAGCAAAAATTAGACATACCTTTTACCAATTTTTGAGTATTTAGTTTTAAAGTTCATCTGAAGAAACTGTACAGAAATACTTAATTTCTACAGGTTTTTGTTTATAAACTGGCTTCAAAATTTTACTAATTCAAGAATAAATCCAAATAAATTTGATATTTTTTGTATTAGATTGAATGGAAAATATATTCAAACCAGAATTCTAATTATGAATCACCACAAACAAAATATCCAATTTCTTACTGTATTCCGTAAGTGAAAGCTGTAAAATTTGTAAAAGATTGCAAAAACGGCTAATCTCTATCTATAAAAAGGTGGATGTGTGTGTGTGTGTGTGTGTGTGTGTGTGTGTGTGTGTGTGTGTGTGTAACGTATGCACGGCCGCAATTTTTGATAGATTTCTACCAATATTTACATGCACATGCCCCAAGTTAGTGGGAAGGCCAAGACCGACTTTGCATTTCCCAACTCCCATCGATAGTGGAAATAATCGATTTTTTCATACTTCTACGGCAGTTTTCATGTATTTTGCGGCCATTTTGTACTGGCCAGAGTGAGAGCCTATAGCTGGCTGCCACGAATAGGCATGAAGATTCTATTGGCCAACGTGAGAGCCAACAGCTGACTGACACGAATGTTAACTAGCATGCTAGCATGCAAAAATAAAATCGATAGCTGCATTCGTTACAAGAGGGAAAAATTTAAATCTGCATGGCACTTTACTCCAATTGGCTCATTCGCTTGCTTAAACTCAACGTTGATTCTGATTCTGCAGAATTGGGTTGGGTGTGAAAAAGTATTTGTTGTTAACATTCTTTTTTCATTCGGTTTTTCCAGTTACGAGTGATTTTTTAAAGCTGATCATTTTGTGTTCATTTTGTTTAGTTCTTTTTTCGTAACAGATTTAATGTTTAGTATAGAGCTTAGAAAAAATAGATAGTGTGAGATAGGTAAGAAGTAAGGTTTGTAGTAACATCAGCACGGCAAAGGGCACTCATTTAAAGGCAGGGAAGGACAAAAATATTTTAAGTCAAGTGATAGCGATTGCTGTATGAGTCGTACGATTTTTGAATCAAGCCCGGGCAACGCCGGGCCATGCTGCTAGTCAATTAATAAGATCTTACAGAATTTGTCAGGTCTAAATTAATAAAAAAAAAATAGATAAATGTGTATATAACACCATAATACTATTGGGCACAACTTATTTGATGAAATCTTTTAAATTTGCATTGTTTATTGAAAATCGGACTAAAACTACTGCACTGTATAGCATATTAGATCATAATATCGATAAATTGTTCAGGATAATTTCCCTTTGAAGTAAATGAAGGTTTTATCTAATGGCATTTTTGTGATGTAATTTAAATGAAATTTTAAAATTAGTCTTATAAATTTACATAACTAAATATGAATAAATGTTTAAAGACAAATTTTTATCGCCACATTCCCTCACCACCAATTCATCTGACTTTAACATTGAGAAAAGAATATTTTCTAGAAGCAAGGCAAAAACGTGCTGAAAATTTTTAAAGCAACATTCTGTATTTCAACCACCTGTTGCTTTATTCTCTGCATCATGGTTTAAGATATAAAATTGTTGATTATGGTATCCATTATCCATTTTAATTTCAAACCAACTGGTTGCATATATTTCAGTTATATATTTTATGTGCTATAAGTTTTTGACAGATCACCGAAATTAAATTCCAACGCTCAAATTATAAACTTAAACTTAATTTTAAAGTAGTTTCGTCAAAAAGCGATAACAATTTGAAAATAATATATTTTGTGTTATCATTTAATATCTCAAACCACAACTTTCAAACTGAGTGCAATACAATGCTTCTAAAATCGACTTGCCCTACACTGTATAGCGCACTGACATCCATGCTATCTATCGTTTGTTTGTAATATCCTTTGCTGAAATGGGGGTGTCGGTAAGTTATGTGTATTCAAATAGAGTATTTACTTTAAACTGCTTTTTGAAACTTTACATTACGACCCACTACGACCCAATTTTTGAAGTTCAAAAATATCGTCAAAACATACAGAAAGGATTACAGAAAAATCTATCTTTTCAGGACGCCAGTAGGATGTAAAGTGTCATGCCAGAGTCAAACTCACAAGAATAACATTTTTCAAAGGCAAAATAGTTATACATATATACATATATACATATATATATATATATATATATATATATATATATATATATAGTGGTAAGAAAAAGTCGGACTCTAGGGAGACATCTTTGTTCTTTCTATTTATGAAGACTATGAAGCCCCACAGTGTTTGTCAGTGTATTTCCCTGGCGTCTAGTTGGAGGCAATGGTGACAGGCTACAGTTTACTAAATGGATGGCTTTTGAATGGGGCCTTTGGTCCATTTCTTTCCCAGGGAAAATCCACGTATTACGAGCCCAACACCTTTGCAAGACAAGGACATGTCCTCGATTTAAGCAGTCTGTATTTGCACAAACCGTTGGTGGGATATAGACAGTTGGCTTACCGACCCTGGCATGGTTGTCAATAGGGCTAACAGCAATATTGGGGAGAGAATTACTGGATGGGAGAATATTTATTTTGAAGCAGTTGCTTTTGCATGCAAAAGTACACAGGGCAACAATGTTTAACAGAACAATTAGATACTACAATAAAAATGATTATATTTAGTTTGTTTTGGGTCTTATCCCCCCACCTCTCATTATTAAATATTAGATTTTTATCAACGAAATATTTATTATCATTAAATTTTTAAATCTCGGGGTGCATTTTTGTAGGTCACCCTTAGAGGATGCGGTAGTACGGAGTATAGAAGATTGATTGGTGACGGACAAATTTTTGTGGTGAATTATAACGAGTGAATGGCTAGGTATAAGATAGTTAGTGAAGACCAGCTTCAACTCCTTTCCCCCTTTTCGGCCATGTGCTATAATTGTAATTTTAATACAATAAATCACAATAAAAGTGATTCTCACTGAGTGTTCCGTTAATATGGCCTTGTGTCAGACTAAGCTTAATTTAGTGAATAACTATAAGCACGTTATATCTACACACATCTTCTACAGGGTGTCCATTAGAAAAAGTTGCAAATTATTACTGTTTTATCTTTCAGAAATAATTGACCTTGAATAACCTTGAATAAATTTCTTGAATATTCATGGCCTTGACTCTCGAGTAATTACTTAACTCTGATTGATTCTTTTATGATTGATTAATTACTGCTCGATCATGTGACTCGAATTTGAAGGTTACTAAACTACCCGTGACCCGTTTGATCACTGACAGTTCAAGTTATAAAACAATGAAGTTGATTTCAACTTTAAAATATTGTCTGTTTGGAGAAAGTTAAAATAAAAATAAAAAATATTTACTGTCTAAACAACTCGTATTTTTTTAAAACTTATTCACTTAAAATATTTTTTTTTAAATCACATTAACGTAAAAATATTTTTTTAATATGCCAAAAAATATTTTAAAATCATATTCCCTCGAAAATATTTTTTTAAATATGGCAAAAATATTTTTAAATATTTAAAATATTGTTTGTTTAAAGAAAGCTGAAATTTAAATAAGCAGGCACGAAATATCAGAGAGAAGTGAAGAGACAGAGTTGAAAAGAGAGAGAAAGGTGGAAAGAAAGAGAGATGGAAAAAGAGAGAAGTGGAAAGAGAGCGAGAAATGGAAAGAGAGAGAGGTGGAAAGAGAGAGAGAGGTGGAAAGTGAGAGAGTTGGAATGAGAGAGAAATGGAAAAAAGAGAGAGAGGTGGAAAGAGAGAGAGGTGGAAAGTGAGAGAGTTGGAATGAGAGAGAAGTGGAAAAGAGAGAGAGAGGTGCAAAGAGAGAGAGGTGGAAAGAGAGAAAGATGGAGAGTTGGAATGAGAGAGAAGTGGAAAAAAGAGAGAGAGAGGTGCAAAGAGAGAGAGGTGGAAAAAGAGAGAGGTGGAAAGAGAGAGAGGTGGAAAGTGAGAGAGTTGGAATGAGAGAGAAGTGGAAAAGAGAGAGAGAGAGGTGCAAAGAGAGAGAGGTGCAAAGAGAGAGAGGTGCAAAGAGAGAGAGGTGGAAAGAGAGAAAGGTGGAAAGAGAGAAAGGTGGAGAGTTGGAATGAGAGAGAAGTGGAAAAAAGAGAGAGAGAGGTGCAAAGAGAGAGAGGTGGAAAGAGAGAAAAGTGGAAAGAGAGAGAGGTGAAAGAGAGAGGTGAAAAGAGAGAGAGGTGGAAAGAGAGAAAAGTGGAAAGAGAGAGAGGTGAAAAGAGAGAGAGAGAGAGGTGGAAATAGAGAGAGGCGAAAAGCAGACATAAATGTTACCATTTGTGTCCACAAGTTAAATTAGGTCACCATCTGAGAGAAAGACACGCCATTTTCTAATCCCCCTACTTCCTACAAGATAATATATTTATATCTTTCTTTCTCCCACTCTCTATAAATGACTTCACAACGTTCACAGAGTTTTATAATAACAAAGATTTGCAGAGAACTTTCGTTCTGCCCTTCTCGTATGGCTAAACAACTCACTAATTTTGAGCGTCCAGTTAGCGTATCTTTCAAAGAAGAACATTCGACGTGAGGATTGACAAAATGCGCATAAATTTTTCCTGAAATTTTCAATCCCATCAAACGTCATCAGTTTTCAACGTTTGTCTCACGTCTTTTTGAATTTACCGCTTTTTTTTTACTTGGCACGCTGTAGTTTTGATATTCACTAAACTTTCTATTTTTTGGCACAAGGCCATGAACTGATAACAGTTTGGTGTTTCTAAGCGGTCACCCATAATGAGTAATGATAAAGTTCAATGTTGCTTAACTTTAGATCAATATTCACTCAGTACAACAGAGCTGGAGCCATTTACCAGACATAGGTGAGCATATTTTTATTTATCTAGGTATTAATAATAAGATTATTTTGCTCATTTTTTCTTTTTGCTACACGTTTACACAATACAAGACCCAAGAGCCACTCAAGGTATTAGGTTGGTGCAAAAATAATGACGTAATAATGTCGTTTTTTGACGTTAAAAATACGTCAAAAAACGACATTATTACGTCATTATTTTTGCACCAACATAATAGTTACGGAATAACGTTGTTGTATGGACATAAGAGCAGGCAGTAAGTATATATTATGAGGATATTCAGGAAAGATAATGGTTTACCGTAAACTTGAAGAGATTAGTGATCAGGGAAACATTCTCTCGGGAGTCTCTTTCACAGAGTAGTGGTTCTTGCGAATAAACTATCTTGAGTGGAGTATGAAGGGAGTGTGGATGATTCAATCCTGTGTACGTGGCTTGGTAGGTCTTTGCTGTAAAGATCTGAGTTTGTGGAACTAAGGACTCTAGCCCGTCTAAATATTTGCCATGGAAATAGCGGTAGAATAGCGATAGGCTTGCGTCGTTTCGTCGGTGGGAAAGTGGGTGCAGAGTGGAAAATAATCCATCGCCTGCAAGCCCGCGCAGACTGTTGAGGCCGGAGAGTGAATATTGGGGAACCTCAGCCCAGATATGGCATCAATACTCCATTTTTGTTCTAGTCTAACTCTCGCGATTCTAATTTTCCTCGTTCGTCACATTCAGTGAAACACACACACATACACACACACAAACACACACGCAAAGACATTCACAAACACACACACACACAAACACACACATTTGTTTTTGTGTCGTTTTCAATAAGAAAGTTTATATATATATATATATATATATATATATATATATATATATATATATATATATATATATATATATTACAAATTAACTGATTTAAAATATGTTTTTTTCGCTACACAGTTCTAGAACTGTATAGCGAAAAAGCATAATTTAAATCAGTTAATTTATAATATTAATGCTCTGTAAATTTACATTGAGCACTATTTTGTAAAAATAAAAATATCTATAAGAACACTGGATTATATATCTTACAGTTCTTTCTTTTTATTTATATATACATATATATATATACATATACACATACATACACACACACACATATATATATATATATATATATATATATATATATATAAACCTGTAGATGATGAAAAATTATTTATTTTATAAAACAATTATTTATTTGACAATGCAATATCCATTCTTGTCAATGCACTTAATTAAGTAGATGTATAATAATCACGTAGATCCAGCATTATAATCACAAATACATTTTTTTTTTACAAAAACACGCTTATTATTTTATTTATTTATTTATTTATTTTATTTTTATTTTTTTATTTTTTATTTTTTTGAGTGGTATGCTCTTTTCAAGGCCGGTCCAGTGTTGGTTCAAGATGATGCGCGTTCAGAGTAGCTAATCAGGAGCAAAACCCCAGAAATATTCGTAACTCATCCATGACAAACGTGTCCGAACAATCCATCATCTCTCCTATGATTAGAATTGAGGCCGTTGAATGAGACTCAAACGAAATCACAGGCGGTATTCGACGGCTTTTAGTGGGGATGTCTTCCGGCGTACTTTTGATTGCTGTCAACGATTTCGAATGGGGAAGGTGACCAAATTTAAATATCATATGAAAATGTTATTTATTTGGGTAAACGTTAAGTATTTTTTTTTTTATGGGGAGGTCTAGAACTTTCTGATCCCAACTCGTTTAAAATGTTTTATTAAATATAACAAACAGCGAATTTTAAGCCGCTTCGTGAGTTTTTCTTGGAGAATACATCGTTTGATCTCAGGAGGAATCGTTTAAAAGAAGCCACCAAAAATATGTTCCGAGTACTTTCGACCATTTCTTGTTGAAAGACCTTACTTGAAAACCTTTATTGACTTACTTGAAGCTAACAGTAGAAAAAAACAATTTTATGTTATCTTATCATATTTTGTTCCGAAGTTTGAAATGATTCCTGGTTTACGTTATGACTACGAAAAATATTTTAGCGTCACGTGACTAAAAGTTAAATTTTATTTTAACGCCGGCGTGCATAAAAAAAAATAATGGGTGGTAAATTGCCGTTTTTATTTAGGGCTTCCAAAATTTTTAAACGTTTTTTTTTTATGTTCTGAGTACTTTCGACTATCTTTGGTCGAAAGTCCTCACTTGAAGACTTTTAACAGTCAGTCAGTTATGTACCAAGCGTGATACACGCTTAGGCGATCATGAATCTTTTGATACTTGACTGTCGAGGCATATTTTTTCCCGCAGTAGGTTGCCATTTCTTTCTGCAGTAGACCAGTTCCCATGCAAGGCTATAGAATCCGATCTGTCCTGCTATTTTACCTATAGCTAGAGGGAGAGGAAGAGGATTCATACCTTTCCCAAGGGTATTAGCACGTATGTGAATGTAATTGTTTCGACTGGAATTCGAATTCGGCTCTCCGATTTTGCAAACACTAAAATGCACAGCACAAAAGATATGATGACATAAGACGCTGATGTTCTACACTATTTCAAGCCAAAGTTTAGGAAATAAATCCTCATCATTACTAGAAAAAAGAATAGCAGCTAGTGGACCCGAAAAACTCATTTTCCTGAAAAACTGTTTTAATAAAAAGATATAAATTTTAACCGACGATGACACTGGCTGCTCGGCCAGTGAATTCCGAATGTTTCCATACAAGGAAACGGCTAATATTACAATTGCCATTTCTGTTGGTTCATATAAAAAAAATAATAACCTCTGTAACGTATATAATATTAACAACAACGTATTCACAAAATATGTTATCTTATCTTATTTTGTTCCGAAGTTTGAAATGAATGCAGATTCAAGTTATGACGACGGAAAATATTTTTAGTGTCCTGTGATTGGAATGATCTTAAAATTAAAATGCATTTTACGCCTGCACACATAAATCAAAACAAAATTTATTGACGGTGGATTACTGTTTTTTATGAAAAGGGATTCCAAAATTTTTAATCGTTTTTTTTTTTTTAATTTTTTACAGTTGCATTGATAGAGTACATTTATTATCGAACAAAATGTTACAGTAATTAGAAGTGGTTCTGTGAACTTGTGTTACATTTTTACTTTGTTCAGAGAGGTGATAGTTCAATAGTTTCGAGAAAAATGTCCAGGTATGAAGACAATATATATTGTGATTTTATTATTATTATTATTATTATTATTATTATTGACAGAGACTCAGTGCTATCTTTGGTCGAAAGTTCTCAATTGAAGATTTTTAACAGTAGTAAAAACTAAAATGAATAGCACATGTAACTCGAAGATAAAATAATGACATAAGACGTTGACGTCCCACACTACTCCAAGCAAAAGGTTAGGAAGGAAACGCCTATCATTACGAGAAAGAAGGATAACAGTTCGTGGATCTGAAAAACTTAATTTCCTGAAAAATTGTTTTAATTGATAACACTGGCTTTTCGGTCAAAGAATTCCTAATGTTTCCATATAAGAAAACGGCTAATATTACAATTGACATTTCTATTGGTTTATATCAAGATAAAAAGGTAGAAAACCAAAAAATAACCTCTGTAACGTATATAATATAAACAAAAACGTATTCACAAAATATGTTATCTTATTTTGTTCCGAAGTTTGAAATGAATGCAGATTGACGTTATGACGAAGGAAAATATGTTTAGCCTCACGTAACTGGAACGATCTTAATGTCAAATTGTATTTTAACGCCTGCGCAAGTAAATCAGAACAAAATTTATTGACGACTGACGATATTCAGTCACCCCCCCACAAGGGCGTTATGTGGCACAAGGCCTTTTTGATGTGGGCTCTCCGAGCCCGTGGGCTCGGCCAAAATTATGCCCATTGAACCCGCATAAACGGGTTCAGGGTCGGTATACCTCCCCGAAAGTGAATCCGCCCTTTGGCGTAGCCTCCTTCGGGTTCCTCCCCCCCCCCGAAGGCAGAGAGTTCAACCGATCAGTCGTTCAAGAGTTTAGCGACTGACGTTATTCACTCACCCCACCCCCCACGAGGGCGTCATGTGGCACAAGGACTTTTTAACGTGGGATGTCTGAGCCCGTGGGCTCGGCCCAAAATATGCCCATTGAACCCGTATAAACGGGTTCAAGGCCGGTTTACCTCCCCGAAAGAGAATCCGCCCTTCGGCGTAGCCTCCTTCGGGTTCCTCCCGCCCGAAGGCAGAGAGTTCAACCGATCTGTCGTTCAAGAGTTGAGCAACGGACGCCTTGCCTACTCCTGAGGCGCAGTATTTATTAATATGGAATAGTCCATTATTATTATTATGTGTAAGATCCCATAAACAACCCATTCCGAAGCTTTTGCGTTGCAGGGGTTGTTTAATATCTTTTTTTTCTTTGTATCTATTTCCACAGGTTCAGTGAATTTTCTTTTTCTTGACGATTTTCTTGGTTCTGGCATTGTTTGCAGTCTTGTTATATCGAATGTGTCGAAAATCGTTTCCAATACCTCTTCTTGAGGTGGACCGTTAGCATCCTGTAATGGTCTCTTCCTTATTTGGTTTACGTGTCTTCTGTGTGATAATATATTTCCTTGTTCTATGTACATCATATTACCAATTCTTCTGTGTTGGTATAAGTCTCATGAGAAATTTTGTGTAGAAGAAAATGGCCTGTCATTTGTTTCATTAATAAATTCGTCATTTTTGACTACACTTTTGAATGTATCCACGAATCTCTCCGCTTGTCCATTTGATCTTGGGTGGTAAGGCGGAGATTTTGTTTTTCTTGATAAATTTCGCAAAACTCTTGGAAGTCTGCTGACGGGAATTGTGTTCCATTATCTATTACTAAGCAGTCCACTACACCAAACCGAGCGAATAGCTCGTGGAAGAAATTTATGGTTGTTTCTGTAGTGGGATTTTTGCAACGAAACACCTCCGGCCATTTACTGTAGCTATCAACTATGATTAAATAGTAGAACCCGTCAATTGGTCCTGCATAATCTGCGTGTATTCTTGACCATGGACGATCAGTCTCTGGCCATGTGATCCGTCTGCAGAGTAAAATATCTACCATAGACGTACTTATGGAATCTTGTTACTGCGAAGATGATTGCTAGAGCTTCCTTCTCTATTTGTGAATAATTTTTCTCCGCTGGTAGTAGGGTTTGAGAAGCATGTGTAATAGGTTTTATTGTCCCATCTAGCATTTTATGTAATATACACGCTCCGACTCCGTAGGCGATCGCGTCACTTGCTACAATAATTTCTAGTTTAGGATCATAGTGTGCCAAAAATAAATCCGATGTTAATGTCTTGATTATTTTTCAAATGTTTCCTGGCATTCATCTGTCCACTGCCAAACTTTTTCTTTCTTTAGCAGTTCATTCAATGGTGCGCAAAGTTTATGCATTTGAGGTATGAATTCCTGGTAGTAATTCACTAATCTAAGAAAACTTTGTAGTTCTGTTATGTTCTTAGGAACAGGCATTTTTTTTATTGCTGTAGACCTTTCAGGGTCTGGTCGTCTACCTTCTTGATCTATGATATGGCCAAAGTATTTAATTTCCTTCATGAAAAAATCACACTTACTTTCTTTTACTTTGAATCCATAGCTTTGAATTCTCTTAAAAACTTCTTGTACATTTTGCCAATGTTGTTCAACGCTTTCGCTATTGATCAATACGTCATCCAGATATGCAATTGTGTAATTTAGTCCGGCAAGCATCGTATCCATTGTCTGTTGGAATATAGCCGGCGCGACCTTAATTCCAAATGGTAGTCTTTGGTATCTGTACAATCCCTTGTGTGTATTTATGCATAGAAGTTTTGAACTTTCTTTATCGACTGGAATTTGCAGGTACGCCTCGCTTAAATCAATTTTTGAAAAATATTTTCCGCTATTTAATTTAGTGAATACTTCTTCTGGACTGGGTAGGGGATTGTGGTAGTCCTTTATTGCTGCGTTCACACCTGTAGAAAAATCAGCACAAACTCGAATTTCTTCTGTTTTCTTTTTGACGTAGACCCATTTGCGGCCCATTTGCTGGACTCTACTTTTTTCAATATGCCCGTATTTTCGAGTCTAGTTAATTCTTGGTCAATTTTTTCTATTGACGCAAACGGTACGCTTTTTTTTTTCTTGAAAACAGGTCGAACGTTTTCCTTTATTTCGATAAAGCTGCCATTTTCTTATATCTTCCGAGACCTGCTGAAAATACTTCGGGGAAACTTGTTTTTAGTTTTCCTTTCAATTTGTCCGCCTCGGTTGATAAGCTTTTTATATTTTGGCAGTACGTACTAATAGGTAAATCCCACAATTCGAATTTTTGCATCCAGTCTGTTCCGAGTAGGTTTTCGGTATTTCTTAAGACGTACATTTCTAGTTTTTTCGTCATTCCATTAAATGTTACGTTTGTAATTACTTCACTCTCGAATTTTATCTTTCTCCCCGTAACTGATCTAGCAATTTTATCCGTTTTTAACATGACAGGTTTGTTCAGTTTTCTCCATGTTTGTAGGTTTATGATAGTTAAGTCTGAGCCAGAATCCAGCTGTAACCTAACTTTTTTGTTTTGCATTTCAACTTGTACATATTTTCTTATATTAGTCTCATCTGCTTGATCAGTGCTCGTAATTCCTATTCTGCTTTTGCTTTCTTTTCTATACCAACAATGAGAACTTTTGTGGCCAATTTTTTTACATGATAGACAAGTTTTAAAACGATATGTACAGTCTTTAACCCAATGCCAAAACCCACAACGATAGCATGGACTGGGTGGTAATTTTTTTTTATGTTGATTATAATTAGAAAATTTTGTTTTACCTGTTTTTGAGGCGGGAAAATCGGTTCGGTTTGCGTACGTGTGCTATGCCAGCTTTTTCTATGTCTTTTGAGTCTTTCTTAACACTGATGCATCTCTGGCAGTCTTCGGCTAGTTTTTGAAGTGTCAGATCTTGTTTATTCTCCAATTTAGTAAGTATTCTACGTCTCATTTCCGCGTCTTTGGTTGAAACCAGGCCTTGGACGTAAATTAAGCATTTGAAATTGTCCGCGCTGAGTTCCGATAATTTGAAGTCATCACAATACTTGTTAACAATGGATGTGAAAGTTATGTAATCTTCGCTGTCCTTTTTGTAAGGTTCAAGCATTTCCATCTTTTATGGCTGAAAAGTTCCGTTAGCAGTTTTATGGATTCTTTGAATGTTAACTCGCTTGTTTTTCTGGGAAGGGTATAATCTACGAATTTGGTATATTCGCCTGTGCCTAATTTTCTTAGTAATTGGTGTACTTTACGTGCGTCTGACCAATCTTTGGAGTCAAAATCATATAGATCTTCGTACCTTCGGAAGTAATCTGCAAAAGTTTTATCTTCGTCGGGTGCGTACTTGAAATCTTCGATTTTACTCCAAATAGCCTCTTGTGAGAGAGCTGTTTCGTTCTCGGATTTTTGCTCCTTATTTGTCATTGCACGTAACAATAATTCTTGCAATTCCAGATGTTTCTGTTCGTACCTTTGTTGCTGTTCAAACTGGATTTTGA
Organism: Acanthosepion lycidas; assembly: GCA_963932145.1. Taxonomy (NCBI): domain Eukaryota; kingdom Metazoa; phylum Mollusca; class Cephalopoda; order Sepiida; family Sepiidae; genus Acanthosepion; species Acanthosepion lycidas. The sequence continues at coordinate 54,143,206 of OZ010604.1, forward strand.
TAAGTTCCATAATGGTTGACTTAAAATCTTCCATGTTAACGTATTTTTATGTGTGTGTGTGTGTGTGTGTGTGTAACCTGATATTCTGTAGCCTGTGCACGCAACAAAAAAAAACTTTCCTTTGTTGTCACTTGTTATGCGCGACGGATAGCAAAAAAAGTATGTCCTCCGCGTAGAGAGTTGGTTTCGTCGTCGCCACTTGTTATGCTGTGGCGAACAAATTTTTTTTTCCTTCCACCGAATCAATTCGAATCTTCGTCGCCACTTGTTATGGTCCGGTTCCTTGTACCACGGTGATAGTTCAAGGTAGAACCAATAAAGAAGAACTCGAACACAGATATGGAATAACACAGATATATTACAAACAGGAATATATACAGAGAAGTGGAAGTGTTAGTATGAACAATCAGGTTTAGTAGAGAGAACAATGTAGTCTCGACCAGTATCACTATTCCAATGTCTTGCAGTAATTGTTTGAATGCGACTCTGTTTCGGACTGCCTCTGACTCGACACTTGACTCGACATGAACTACTGCCTCGACTTGTACTACTGACTCCTTGCCTACTACTGAAGCGCAGTATTTATTAAGTATGGAATATTATTATTATGGGTAAGATCCCATAACACCCATATAGCAAAATCTATCGGGGTCAAAACTCATGAGCGAGGAAACCACTCAATGCTGCCACTCCGTCTTAGCCATCTTCATGGAAATGTTGCATCAAGATAATTTCTTACATTGAGAGTAAAATATGGCGGCTTCCAATCTTGTTGAAAGTAAAGCTCATGGAAATCATTTTTTTGTTGTAAAACAGTAACTACAGCCGTTTGCTTTGTCTTAACTGTTATTGTAAGTAACTGTATAGTGACTTTATTGCCACCCTTAAATATTATAATGAGTCTTAAATAACGTTCATTTTTGGGAACCGATTGTAATGACGAATTTATCGTCTTCATTACTGGCAATGAAGATTAAAACTGGAGTACACTAACATATCTTAGTTTTTGGTTTGGTCGATTTTCTTTAACGGTATATCAACAACTCTATGGGTTATTTAATGCCGAAATCTAGATATTTTTAACGTAGTTGTATGCCTTGTATTGTTGGTTATTTTGCTATAAAATGCGTTGCTGGTTATTTTAATATAAATATGTATTGTTGGCAATTTTAGTATAAATGTATTGATGATATTTTTACTAGACAAAAGTATTTTCGTACTTTCATAGTGTATTGTTTTTGGCTTCACTATTTGCCCATAGCTATGTCACTAACAGGTGCTACCACCCTGGTCAGGATGGACCTGGGAACAACGGCAGTTAAGAAGTAGTTTTGCGCTCCTCCAATCTCCCAAGCAGAGGCCGAGTTTTTGTACGATACAGGTAACATACACAGTAGATTAAAAGGAAAAAATATCTCCTCATCTATATGCGGCCTTGTGATGTCATACAAAATAAGCCGAAAAACAATTTCGTACATCTGTTGGTCTCTTCTATATTATTCGCTCATAATCACCTGATCTTGTGTTAAGTAATAGTTTAACAGACTGTTATTTTTAGGGGAATTGTATCTTGGCTCAAACGTCCGGAGGTTGACATTTGGGGTCAGATGTGAGCCATAATAGGGAAGTCGATTTTGATTGACTGAGCTAGCGTGGAAAAAATAGATAGGAAAAAGGTTTCAAGAGCTGTAGGATTGTTCTCTTTCGTGTCCGAAACGGATCCCCAGTGAGGCTAGAGGACGACCCTCCACTGGATAGTTATATAATGTACATGAGTAGTAAAAATAGTTAAGTTAAAATTGTCTGTGTTTGAAGTCTTTCATTACTGAACCAAAACAATCAGCGATTGTCGAAAGACAGAAGAGAAAATCAAAGTACCACCACCTGGGGGCTATGCAATACTTGTACCAACCGATTATTACCTTGTTGATCGCTGAAAAACTCTTTGATGGCGAAAACGTTTTTTTAATGAAAACCAAATTCCAGGGTTTATCCCGTCAAAAGCTGTGGAATTATTACTCAAAACGTATCAATAAATTACTTGGGGTCATCAATATTTCTCGGCTTCTTTGCAAAAACGGAATCTTTAACAATTCCCCATGTAACAAAATCTATAAATGCCGGCAAATCTCGCTGCAAATAATGCTGAATATATAATTGTCTAAAATGTAATTGTAGTTTATTTTTTTGAAGAATAAAGTCGATAAAGAAAAAGTGGAAATTATTTATGGCTCAACCTAATAGATACGAAAAGAATCGAAAGGAAAAGTAAATATGTGAAACAATCGATTACTTTGCCGTAATATATTTCGCTAATGAAATGCCATTTAGTAACTATATTAAACTAGACAACTTTAACTATTTATATCATAATATACTTATAATATATATTATAATATATAATATTAAATATATAAAATATTATATATTTTATATAATATTTTATATAATATAATATTATATATAATATATGATTATGTATATTAATATTATATTAATAAAAAAATATAATATTATATATATAAATATATATATAATTATGTAATTATAATTATATTATATGATTATATAATTACATATATTAATATATAATATTATAATTATATAATTATATATATAATTATATTATATAATAAGATAATATAATTATAATTATAATATATTATTATAATATAAATATATTAATAATATATTAATATTATAAAATAATAATTATGTAATATAATAATTCAAATTATAATATAATTATAATTATATATATAATTATATATATTATATTATATATAATTATATAATACATATAGGATTATATACTTATATGTATATTAATATATATAATTACATAATAATATATATTGATAATATAATATATTAATATATATAATATATATAATATATATATTTTGTATATAATATATATAATATTATATATATTTTATATATATATATATATATATATATATATATATATATATATATATATATATATATATATTAAATATTAATATAATATATATATATATATATTAGGTTGGTGCAAAAATAATTTCGTTTTCTAACATATGTTACTATGTGAGAAAACGAAATTATTTTTGCACCAACCTAATATATATATATATATATATATATATATATATATATATATATATATATATATATATATATATATATATATATATATATATATATATATATGTGATATTTATACATGAAATATATAAATATCATATATTATAAATAAACCTTGACATCTTTCGCTAATGAACCCGTTTGGTCAGAAAAAAGGTTATAGCTTTTGTACATTAAGGAAAAATAGGAAAGTAAAATTTTTAACAGTATCTTACATAATTAACAAATATATGGTGTGTATATATATATATATATATATATATATATATATATATATATATATATATATATATATATATACCCTGGCGTGTTTATGAAAAAATAAATACACAAAGATTCGCCCCTCTCTCTCTCTCTCTCTCTCTCTCTCTCTCTCTCTCTCTCTCTCTCTCTCTGCCCCTGCCTACGGGTTAGAATCTCCCACTGATACCGAATTTTCGCTCCCAGCTTGAAACGAACGGATGTCTAGCCACATTGAGGAGCTATGAAGAAGCGAAACAGTATGTCTGTGGATGACGATATTAGCTCCCGAAAATAAATTGCATTTTGGGGGAAAAAGCGCGTATTTGTAAACAGTGTCTCTTACTGCTAATAATGCAAGTCCTCTAGGTCGCAATCCGTTGTAAAGTTTTTGCATTATTAGGGGTTATAATCTCCGACTGATACCAAATCGGTCGGTTTTCGGTCCCGGCTTGAAGCCATCGAATGTCTAAAGACATTGAAGAGCAGTGATACCGCAAAGCAGTCTATCTCTGGATGACTATATATATATATATATATATATATATATATAATATATATATATATATATATATATATATACTTGCATCTTCTGGCGTTACTCCAATTGTGTTATGTGTTAAACTTTTTAAAATATAAGAATATTTTGGAGTAAAGTTTCCGACTGTACCACGAGACTATGCTCAGAAAGGAAGAAAGAGAGAGAGAGAAAGAATGTTGAATTTAAGTGAGAAAAAATATGATTAAAGAAACGAAAAAGACATGAATAAAATTAAACGTGGAGGGTATTTTGAAGGAGGAGCAAACAGGCAAGAAATAAAGAATGAGGAGTACAAAATAGAAAGAATTGATAAAAGAAAGGAAAAGAACAAAAGACCAAAAGAAAGAAAGTAATGAAAAACACATAAAAGAAAGAAAAGAAGAAAAAAGAAAGAAAGACTAAAAGAAAGAATGTAATGAAAAACATATAAAAGAGAGAAAAGTAAATAAAAGAAAGACTAAAAGAAAGAAAGTAAAGGAAAAACAAATAAAAGAAGAAGAAAAACAAAGAAAGACTAAAAGAAAGAAAGTAATGAAAAACATATAAAAGAAAGAAAAAAGCAAGAAAGACTAAAAGAAAGAAAGTAAAGGAAAAACATGTAAAAGAAAGAAAAGAAGAAAAATGAAAGAAAGACTAAAAGAAAGAAAGTAAAGAAAAAACATAAAAGAAAGAAGAGAAGAAAAAAGAAAGAAAGACTAAAAGAAAGAAAGTAATGAAAAACATATAAAAGAAAGAAAAGAAGAAAAAAGAAAGAAAGACTAAAAGAAAGAAAGTAAACGAAAAATATATAAAAAGAAAGAAAGACTAAAAAAAAGGAATAAAATGAAATAAAGAAAAAAGAAAGACAAAAGAAATTGTGGGAAATACATAAGAAAGAAAGAAAGAAAGAAAGAAAGAAAGAAAGAAAGAAAGAAAGAAAGTAACGAATTTCAGTGCACAAAAGAAAGGAAGAATGATAGACAAAAGAAAGAATTATACAAAAAATTCTAGTGGGAAAATAAAATAAAAAAAAATCCATTACAAAAAAAAAAAAACAATACATGAAGTTTTGAAAGATAAAGAAAAAAAGATATCTACAAGAAACAAAGAAAAGACTTACAAGGGTTCACGCACGTATGCGATGAAGAATAGGTGTGTATGCAAGACTTCAAGAATGAGAAGAAAATTGCATTTTCAACCATGGGCGTACACGGTAATTCTTTTCTGTACCGTCTGTTTCATTAAATCATCACACACGCCTCTGTGTGCGTCTGTCATCGATAGCTCACATATGGAATCTGCAGTGGGATTACATACAACCAAAAACTGGTCCTCTTTACGCCGCGTAGAATGTTTGACTACGCACATGCGGATATGTCTTCGGTTTTTTCTTTTATGTGTAAAGTGTTTTTATCGGCGCTGTTATTGGAAACAACTGTGTATTTACAAAGCTAAACATCGCAAGACTCGGCCACCACTTTGCAATCTGCTTAGCATTATTTGCAGACCAATAGGGACTATTGTTTTTCTCGAACATCGACGCCATGTCGACCTCGAACTGCCGCCAGTTACGACGAACGAATGTCCCCTCGATGAGGCACCGTGCGTTAAGAGAATATTGGGCGTTAAACTCACACTCCACCTCAAGTGGAACTTTTATATACGATCCATCGATAAAGATGCAGGTCAAATGATCGGCTCCCTGTACCGCTCCAGTAAGTATCTGACCCCTCATATTATCCTCTACCTTTATAAGAGCCAGATCAGGCCGAAAATGGAATACTATTGTCCTTGCTTTCCAGTCTTGATAGAGTTCAAAAGCGTCTCCGAGTTTGTTGGGAATTAATTATTTTCCACCCTCCAACCTCTCTCTCTCTCTCTCTCTCTCTCTCTCTCTCTCTCTCTCGCACATACGCACACACACACAGAGGCGGGATGCGGTGAATCTCTCACTGTTCCATGGAAAGTTCTCGGACGAACTACATTCCTTAGGTACACCAGGTCTAACCTTCACAGCAAGAAAACACCATGCCACTTACATAGTATCAAACCACCCACATTCCCTCCGTATTCCATTGGCGAGAAGTAAATTCCACTCAAAAAGCTTCTTCCAGTGAGCCACTTCCCTGTGGAACAGACTCCCAAGAGGATGTTTCCCACGTCGTTACAATCTTAAGCGGTTCAATTTTAGAATTAACTTCCCCTTCTATCCATATAAACTATACCTTAATCTAACCCACTACATCGAATGACCCCCCCGGCCTTTTACAGGGTAAACCTTACTTTTAAAAAAATGTAACCGCTGCGTCGATTAAAAACAAAGCCTAATATATATATATAGTAAATCAATCTGGCCTGTTCACCTTAACTTCTAAGTATTGATCTATAGTAGTAAGACCATTACGTCTATGAAATGAAGATAGAAAGACCGGAAAACACAGCGACAGAAACTTTTTTTTATAAACACAATTAATGCAAACCTATAATATGGTAATTGCTCCGATGGGCTTTCTACTATCGTGCCTAAACTTTATGAATTTAAGTCTTATCATTTTAATGTTGAAATGTCTAGATGTGACCGTATTTTCTATGTTAGCAGCTTCCTTTCTCGTACTTCTCGCTCGTGGAACTCTCTTTCAGCTTTTTTCTTTCCAGTCAAATTTGATCTTCAAAAATTTAAATGCAATGTCAATCGTTATCTTCTGTTTTCTTAGATCCTATTATTTTATTCTTCTCGCTCCTTAATGATGTTTCTCATTTCCTTATATTCTTTCACCCTCTAACCTCTTGCGTCTTAGTGGCTTTATTGCCTTTCTTGGGGTGAAATGATTAAAAATTGTAGCAATATTTGGTCTCATAAGTACAGAAGGAAAAGGACAGAAGTCAATCACTAACAATAAAGATAATAAATAGGGATGCAAGACCCATAGTAGGCATTAATATATTCGTGATATAGTAAAAGCTTAATACACAGACGGAACAAAATAGCTGAAAGAAAGGAATGACAAACATGCATTATTCTTAATGAGATTTTTTATAACGATACATACATACTTGTCACTGATTTGCCCCATACAGAGAAAATATAACATATCTATACAACAAGCAATGTGAAAATGACGAAAAGCGAGAGGGTCTTACTTGTAATATTTTCCGAAGGGAAAATGGACAGGCCGGAGTCTAACAGCTGGGGTCATATGGGAACCAAAATAGGGAAGTTGATTTTGATTGACTGAGCTAGCGTGGGAACGAGATAAGAGAAAGCTTTCAGAGAGTTGGTTCTTACACGTCAAGGGATGTAGACGTGTTCTCTTTCATGTCCGGAACGGCTCCCCAGTGAGGGGTGGGAAAACACCACAGTTAGATCATTTATATGTTGACATAATAAATAAAAAAATAATTAAGTTAAAATTGTCTGTGCTGAAGTCTTTCATTGCCGAACCGAAACGATTGGCGATCGCGGACCAAAAGAAAAATCCGAGACGAGGTCATTCACTTTTGTCGGAATGCTGCAATTCTAATTAATTATATAAAGATAAAATCTAGGAATTAAACACTGCTTCAGATTCACTATAAGAACATTTACAGCCATTAACAAAGGTTTAAGATCAGCAGTTTGAACAATGCCAGTATGCTTCGGATATGATAACTTGTGACTTTCTGAGACTACAACAATCAAGGGCTTCCAATTTCACTGACAAGGCTTAGTTCAACCCATGGTATAGTCTTCATTCACTTTCCAAAATTGCATGCGGAGATAACTTCCCAGGCCGATAAAATGAAGAAGTCAACTTCCTGATAAATCGCCAGTGAGATTTGAACCTGGGTCTCATAGTCATAAAGTGAACGCTTATGCACCCATGTATACAGTCATTAACAAAAGTTTCAATCCACTATAACAATGTTAATTATTTAAGTTTTAAGTTCGCTATAGCAATATCATTTTCGTCTTTTGCATTACCTCGGAACATATGTGATTGAACGAAGTTATAGTTTTTGTGATTACTTCTACCATTATTCACACGGGATTTTATTGTCAAAAAATGTTTATAATTTCTAAATTAGCAGACATTGGGATCATATTTGCATCATGAGTTAGGCTCAGATTAATACGTTGGTTCCCACACGAACCACTGGAATGTCATAATGGTATATGTCTGCAAGGCCCACACGACATCCGATGAGTCGTTTTCCAATTTCTTTTCACTGAGGATTATTTGGAGTGGGATGCTATGATTGATTGCTTATTGAGATCACGGAACTCCACAACGACATTTTTTTCCAAAACATTTAAATATTTTTGACGATTTTGTCTTTTATTTCGCTTTCCTTGGGGAATTTCTACTTTGTCATTTTTTTTTTTTGGGGGGGGTCATTTATTTTATTTTTACATATACAGAGCTTTACTATGTATTGGTGTGGATCGTGTGGGATTCTAGGATGTAAAATGAGCTCATCTACCGAACGACACACTCGTCGGGCCTGGGTAATAAATACTGCCGATAATATTCTTGCCTCTTATATGAAACAATGTTAAAACAATGTCGCTTGTAGCAAAATTAATTAAGATATAGTGTTGCGAATCGAGGACAACAAGGCAAATGAGGCTAGGGAGCCAATTTGTTAAGAGGAAAAATCTTCACTTTCTCCTACACGAAGGACCCACATTATGTTTCTGGGAAAGAACAGGCCAATAACATAAAGTCACCTTCTTGATAGATTGACCGATGGTAAGATTTGAACCTGGGTCTCATGGTTGAAAAGCAGATGTTCTAACCACTCAGCCGTACACCCACGTATATAGTCATTAACAAATTTTTAAGACCACTTAGCTGTAAGAACGTCATTTTCATTTTCTTTTCTTTTTGTGCATTACTTTGGAACACACATATTAGGTTGGTGCAAAAATAATGTCGTTTTCTCACATGGTAACATATGTGAGAAAACGACATTATTTTTGCACCAACCTAATAATTGCATGATGCTATAGCTTTTTATTACATTATTCACACGTGATTTTATGGTCAAAAAATGTTTATAATTTCTAAATTAGGAGGCATTGTGATAATATTTGTGTAGTGAATTAGGCTTAGATTAAGAGGCAAAGATTCTCACTGATGCCTACATGAAGGACCCAAATTGTGGTTTTATATGATGATGGCCTTTCTGAATGGGTATGTATAGCTGGCCATTCGTATTCGAGGAAAACTGTCTACCTCCCAATCTCTATTTCGCATTTGTGTTTGTTCAACACCCACAGAGCCCACCTGTGGTTTGTACTGCAACTAAGCTGAGCAGACCTTAGTTACAGTTTCTGGGAAAGAAGTGAGTTATCGAGAATATTCAACAATTTGAACAAGGCCAGCACGCTCAAGCCTACATCCCCGACTAGTGTTCCGTCTTCCGAATTTCACTCACAAAGCTTGGGTCAATCCACTTCAAGCACTTTTCAAAGGTACTGCACGCTGGGATCGATCCCACCAGCCGATAACATCAGTAAGTCTCCTTCCTGAAAAATCGACAATGGTGAGATTCGAACCCGGGTCTCATTGCCAGAATGCGAACGTTCTAACCACTCGGCCACGTAAACCCATCCAGAATAGAAATTTGTGTAAATGTAGGTTGTAACAAAAGAGCATGAATCAGTCTGGAGAAAAGACATCTTGATTGACTACTGTAACATCTTGATTCTCAGCATTTTCCACTTCAAAGCAATAATGAGAAATAAAAGACGTGATACAAAATACTGATTACTGGACTATTTAGCTTGAAATGAATAGAGAACATCGTCATGAATTGAATCAGCCAGCCATAAATTACTTGTTATTATCTTGTTTTTAACATTAAGATTGTCTTAAACTTTTATTAATGAATCTGTGTGTCCATGTACATGCATACACGTGTACACACACATGCACATATATATATATATATATATATATATATATATATATATATATATATATATATATATAATTATAAATTAATTGATTCAAAATATGTTTTTTTCGCTACACAGTTCTAAACATGTTTCAAAAATGGAAGCTGAAAGCTCCGAATTTAATTTTGAAATTTATTTCCAAAATTAAATTCGGAGCTTTCAGCTCCCATTTTTGAAACATGGTTAGAACTGTGTAGCGAAAAAAAACATATTTTAAATCAATTAATTTATAATATTAATGCTCTGTAAATTTACATTGAACACTATTTTGTAAAAATAAAAATATCTATAAGAACACCGGATTATATAACTTACTGTTCTTTCTTTTCATTTATATATACATACATACATACATACATACATACATATATATATATACATATATATATATATATATATATATATATATATATATATATATATATATATATATATATATATATATATTATGAAATGGGAAAAAAAGAATGTACAAACATAAAAATGTCTTAACATATATATATATATATATATATATATATATATATATATATATATATATATATATATATATATATATATGGTGGACTCTCCCGTCGTATTCGACGTAGGAGGGTCAAGCAGCTTAGTTCCTAGGAAAAGATAGCCCAGACACCAGCACATATGAATTGATTATAGGGGTGAAGGCTTTGTGCAGAAACAACCACACTTTTTGAAGGGCCGAATACACTATATACCACAAGGTCGTTTTCATTTTTTTTATAACCTTGGAACATATATGATTGCATGATGCTATAGCTTTTTATTACATCTGCCATTATTCACACGTGATTTTATGGTAAAAAATGTTCATGATTTCTAAATTAGCAGGCATTGTGATAATATTTGTCTCGTGAATTAGGCTTAGATTAAGGAGCAAAGATTCTCACTGATGCCAACATGAAGGACCCAAATTGTGGTTTTATATGATGAAGGCCGTTCTGAAAAGGAAATTAGTGTAAAAGTAGGTTGCAACAAAAGAGCTTGAATAAGTATTGAATTATTGTCTTGTTTTTAACATTAAGATTGTCTTAAACTTTTATTAAGCTACATAAAATTATGTCCTGAATCAGAAAATCAAACTAGAATATTGCTTTGTTTAGAAACTTTTAATAATGATTTTAATAACAAGGAAATTTCAAGATCTGTTTTTGCTACACTTACAGTCATCATCAAACGTTTAAGTCCACTTTGTTGTAACAAGGTTATTTTCGGGGTTTTGCATTGCTTTGTATCCTATGAGATTACATGTGGAAATGGTCTGAATGTGAATGTTCTGACCACTCGACCACGTGCCCCATGGTCGATTTGACAGAAAGATGTCTTCCTGGTGTTATCGGACTGGACGGGTCGGTCCCAGCGTGCCTGAAAACCATATCACGGGTTATACCCCAGCCTTGTGAGTGAAATTGGTTGGACGGAGCCCTTGGGCGCCGTCGATAGCTGTGCTAGCACGAAGTCACAAGTCATCGTGACCGAGGGCTTAAGCGTACTGGCCTTGTTCAAACTGTTGATCACGCTAGATAACACGCTCTTTCACAGAAACTGTAACTATGGTATGTTAGCACGAAGTTTTTGAGAAAATGGAAGCAATAAGCACACTTATAGGTAGCATCAGAAAAAGACACATGATGAGGAAAGAGCGATTAGAAAATCTAATATTCACAGGACACGTTGGAGACAAAAGGAAGAGAGGAAAAACAACGCATCACCTAATAAGTGAGCTTCAGTAAATGAATGGTGGAACAAGGTTTAGGAGACAAAATTTATTAAAAGCTACAAATAACAGGCAATTGGGGAGAGCCATGATTGCCTACATCTTGTAAAGATATTGCCCAACGAAGAAGAAGAAGAAGAAGAAGAAGAAGAAGAAGAAGAAGAAGAAGAACTCCAACGTCTACTGCATATACATTTTCACAAAGTAAATCTTATTTTACACAATGAGAAAATATTCGTTTTCTGTTTTTATTACCAACTCAACTCAAGGTAGAGGGTTACTGAGCGTTCTTTGTTGGACGTAGGAGGTGTAAGTAAGTGCAGATCATGAGGATATGTAGGCTAGAAAAAGGCTGATCCTCGATTTGAAGAGGTTAAGGTCGTAGTGATCGGAGAAGTAACCCCTCAGGATTCTGTTTTGCACGTAAAAAATCGACATTAGCCCAACAAGTGTTGACATATCATAAAATCAGTCAAGCATCTCGACATAGGGCACTGGTTTATCATTAGTGGTGAATAGTGAGTTCGATCCTCACTGGGTGTCCTATACAAAATCAGACATTTTATAATCCTAGTGTTTATATGTTGTAAAAATTAACTAACTGGCCCGACAATGCATCAATAAGCGCTTCTCCCGTGGAAAAAGCAACCCTGAAACTTTGCAAAGCATTTATGTTCCGTAACTTTGAGGCTTGTTGATTTGACGAAAGGAAATTAGCTTTTAGGTAGATAGGGTATTGAACCGTCGACTTTAGGCATTCAACTTTTTGAACTCTTTGGCTATCTCAAATTCTTAATGAAAGACAAAAAAACAAAGAAAATCGGCAAGGCAATACGTGAAAGAAATTGCTTCCCACCAAATATTTTTTTTTTTTTTCACCGATTAAAACTTGTTTTGCACTTTCCTTGGGGGGGGTGCTTCTACTCTTCAAAAGAAAACGAACAAACAACATAGTTGAAGGAAGAGCAGACCGACGAATGGAATGACTGCGTTGGCAAATGAGGGTCAAAGGGAGGGACGCTCGGCGCAACCCATTCCTTCCGCACCGCCCCGAACAACTTCTAACATCAACATTTGCCTTCAACGCAACAAGGATCAAACTTTGTTTTTCTTACTTGTTTCAACTTTTTCCATCTATAATAATAATAATCTTTTTCTTACCCTTTTACGTCGATTCAAAAGATCCCAGCGATAACTTTTGGACAGTGTCAGGGTCATCTGACAAGTGTCTCCCAAGACACACACACACACACACACACACACACACACACACACACACACACACACACACACATATATATATATATATATATATATATATATATATATATATATATATATATATTAAAAAGAAGGAAGAAACCGCAAACGTTTTTGGTTGTAATGTGAATTTTTTAAAAAATGTATTATACTTCATTTTCCATAATTTTGCTACACGGGTTTCCGGTTTCGCGACCTTCTTCAGGCAGAGTGGATATTTCCACATATTATTAGGTTGGCGCAAAAATAATGTCGTTTTCTCACATATTAACATATGTGAGAAAACGACATTATTTTTGCACCAATCTAATACTAAAAGGAATTAATTTTTCTTGTTTTTCGATGCTAAATATTCTCAATATTAGACATACTCGTTTTTGCGTGTTAATGACCCAAATTCTTAAGCAAAAAGGAGTAAGTATAATAATGGAATATTTGATCCGAAAAACAAGAAAGATATCTGTATTCTTTATCTTTTAATGACCCTGTGTGTACTTAGATCTGTTTTCTCATATTATTTAATATGTGAGAAAACTTTTTTTTGCAGCAACCTAATATATGTGGAAATATCCACTCTGCCTGAAGAATCGCGAAACCGGAAACACGTGTAGCAAAATTATGGAACATAAAGCATAATATATTTTTTTTTAAAGATCCATATTACAACCAAAATCGTTTACGGTTTCTCTCTTCTTTTTGATATATACACTTTTCTCTCTTTGGAACTACTATAACTTCTTTCCTTTATGTGTGTGTGTGTGTGTGTCACTGCTATAAACAACAAAAATTAATTTTATTACCACTCATGATCATAATAAAAAGTAAAAATGAAAAACGGGCTACCTGACGAATTGCGAAGACAAACTTAACGTAACTGTAATCGTTGTGATGGGGATTTTTGTAAACACGCGTTAACACGCTCTGCATTTAAAATTAGCCATTGTGGCTACGATGTTTTGTTACAAAACATATATATATATATATATATATATATATATATATATATGTATGTATACACATACATATGTATACAAGCGCGCATATAAACACATGTACACATGTGTCTGTGCTTTGTTATTAATATATTAATTAACTAGCAGGAGAGCCCGGCGTTGCCCGGGGATGTAACAGTAAGAGATAGATCAAATATCGATCATCATAAAGACTGAAAATAAAATTGACAAAGATTATTGTTTGAGGTTGACGGACACGCATGTCTTAATTAGTTTTATTTTTATTTTTGGTTTTTTTTTTTACGAAATGGTCAAACCCAAACTCAAACAAAAACATTGTTTTCAATAGTTATGAGTCTATCGATTGAATAGAATTTTATTATAAACAATTGTCTTGTAAATGAAATTTTTAAAGCATTCTGAATGTAAAAATAAAGAAAAAAGTGTGCAAGACAATAAGAAACACTACCTGCCAAAAAAACAGTGAAGTTTTGTTGAAATCGGTTGAAAAATGTAGGCAATCCGATCCCATATATGAACGAACACACACACACACACAACCTGGGTTTTATAATAAGTATAACTCGATATGAGTTGTCCCCTTTTCATTCTGGTGACAGAATCGTGTCTTATCGTGTTTTCAAATTGATTTCGTGCAAAAACAATTGTGTTTTTCCAATTTTGGGCGCTGTCAGAACCACCGCAAGGTAATTTTACGGTCCTGTGAAGTTTTGTTGAAATCGGTTGAAAAATGTAGGAAATCCGATCCAATAAATAAACGTACAGACACACACACACATCTGCGTTTTATAATAAGTAAGATGATTTCATTTTTCTTTTTTATTATCATCATGAGTAATAATAATAAAATTAATTTTTGTCTGTTTATGGCAGTGCTAAAGTTTTGTACCACTAAACATATCTTTATATATATATATATATATATATATATATATATATATATATATATATATATATATATATATATATATGTATATGTATATGTATATAATAAGAAAGAACAGTAAGATTCATAATTCGGAGTTCTTAGCAATTATTTAAAAAAAAAACAAAAAAAAACTGCTCGATACAAACAGTATAGCATAATAATATAATTCTTTTTAAAAAAGAAAATAATAATAATAATATACATATCTATATCCATGTATATATATATATATATATATATATATATATATATATATATATATATATATATATATATATATATAGAAGTTCATGGTTAGCACGTTTTAGATAGCCCTGACTGTTTACATCAGTATACTGATGACTGTTTTTCCATCTTACATAAAGCTCGTTCTGCTCTTCATTTGAAGTTTGTAAAAAAGGCCAATATCAAAATACGCCAACCGAGCCTCTACAAAAAGAGCAATTCACCGACGTACTTATTAAGTTATCTGAAGGGTGTGAGTAAAACGTTTCCCTTTTATATTCACTGGAACTATGATATTTTATTCGGTAATTATTTTAACTAATAAATTGTTTTAGTCGTGTTCCGTAATTAAGTTTCCCTCGTCTTTCTACTATTAAGTTCTGGTGAATATCATCTTGTGTATCGTCCCAAGTCAAGCCAACGATTCCTTCCGAAGGTGTGTTGGCCGACAGAATTATAAAAGAAAATTATAAGAAGAATGTTTAAAGTTCTTTTTAATGCAATATTCAGCATATCTTAATTCAAGCATGTTTCATTAAATAATATAGACATGTCTATTTATTTTTATAATAATTCCTTCTAGTTTTCTAATTATCGTCTTGATGCTAAGTTAAAATCTATCAAGGAAGGTGTCGTTGTTTTTGTTAACCCAACTACTTTCGATCTCTTCCTCAAAGGTGAATTGCGAAGACAAACTTAATGTAACTGTAATCGTTGTGATGGTGATTTTTGTAAACACGCTTTAACACGCACTGCTATAATTATTTTAAAATTAACTATTGTGGTTACGATGTTTTGTAACAAGCATTCGCAATGCAAGGGAAGTAAACAGAGATGGTAAAAGGCAACCACCTAACACTGAACAAAATTTATTACCAGTGTAGTAGCAATGTTTTAAAATGCATTTGAGATGACTGACTTATAACGCCATGTAGCATTTTGCAGTTACCTTTTGGAATTAATACAGTGATTAATGCATATTTTAACAGGGATCATTCTTTTTAAAAATTTTGTTGGTAAAACTAAATAAAAAAATTAATTAAATATTCTTTGACTTCTGGGGCATTTATTTATTTTGTCTCTAGTTTCTCCCGAAGCTAAAGCCACTATACGAAGCTTAGAACGGCTTATAATCAAACATGATAGACATTCGTTGTCTGTTATATTTAAGAATATATGTTTGAATATATATATATATATATATATATATATATATATATATATATATATATATATATATATATAGTACTGTTCGATAAAAGTGACTCACCTGATTTTTTTGATTTTTTTTTACTAAATGTTCTCTTCTCCGGTGAAACAAAAGTTGAGCTAAATTCAAAGGATAAGCGATCTAAAATCCGAAGAAGAAGCTTTGAAAGCTCTTTGAATTTAGCAATAAGTACTGTCAAGCATCCGTTCAGTATAACGTTCTGGGGATGCTTTTCTTTTCATGGAACTGGTTTCTTAAAACCTATTGAAAAGACCGCCAAGAGCGAGCAATACAAAAGTATTTTAGAGTCTTGTCTACTCCCTTCTGCTGAAAGGGTGCAAATCGACCCCCACCAAGCTCATTCTTATGCAGGATAATGCTCCCTGTCAGAAATCAAAATTGATGAAGGAATACTTTGATGAGAAGCAGTTGAGTGTTATGACATGGGCGCCCCAATCTCCTGACCTCAACCCCATAGAAAACTTATGGAGCATTATAAAGTACAGGCTCTCGAGAAAGCAGTTGAGCAACAAAGAGGATTTGATTGTGAATTTCATATTCGAATGGAATTCAATGCTATGAGATGAGATTTGCCAGAACCTAATCAAGTCAATGTCAAAAAGGGTTGAAAAGGTTATTCAAAATAAAGGAGGACCCATAGATTATTAAATATTTCAAACTATGTTACCTATTATAAATAAATTATACCTCTATTATTCTTTATTTAAAGCTGTTCGGTTATGTTTCTATTGATTACTAGTTGCAGGAAATAAGTGAGTCACTTTTATTTTTGCACAGTTTTTCCCTAAATCTCATTTATATCCAAAAGTATATTTATCAATAGAATACCTTAGGGTGAGTAAACTTTTTTACTAGGTGGTCGGGAAGGGGTCTTTATATTAGTAAGATTAAAAATTTTAAGTAATAAATCAGGTGAGTCACTTTTATCGAACAGCACTGTATATGAAAAATTTTATATTTTTGTAAATACTGTTTGTTGCTATACAAAATTATACTAAATTATATATGTGTGTGTGTCTGTGTGTGAATGAAAGAAAGACAAGGTGAAAAACTATTTTAAGCTGATGCGTTTCATCCTCAAAAGGACTATATCAAGAGAAATGTCATTGTTCAGATACACGATATATATATATATATATATATATATATATATATATATATATATATATATATATATATATATATATAACTTTTTCTAATTATATATATACATATAATTAGAAAAAGTTATTCGTCAGAGATAAATTAGACCAGCAAACAGTAGTATTAAAAAGTGTTCAATACACGTATGAAGAAAAGAAAAGAAAAAGAGATTTTATATATATGTAACACAAGTACAAAATTTGTCAGATAATTGATGTTACTTTCAGCATCCAGAGTTTCGTGGATGGACTATTCAAAAATCACTCCGTCCCCTCGTCAGGGGATATCAGCAATTGACTATTTACATTTTTCGATTTTTCTTTCATTTATATATGCGTTTTTCATTGGTGTAAGGTTGATTTTTTTTTACTAGTGTGTAGTAATTTTCCAAGCGTAGTTCAGATGTGGCACAAGGCCGAAAGTATTACACCACCTCCAGGTGCCCTTTTTTCCTCGTGTGTATCTTTGTGTCGCACGCACTCGTCTGCGTGTATATTTGCGTTTGCGTATAATGTCGCGCTTATTTTACCATTTCGCCGTTTTTATTCTTTTCATTACATTCACTCCTTATTGTTTTTTTACTATCTTTTTCTCTTTCCTTTCAGTTGTAGCGATTTTGACGTCCGTTTTTTAAGACATTCACTGTCCTAATTAATTCTTTCGTGTACTAGTGTTTTCTTGAGTTAGAAAAACTGTATTTCATTTTTTACATGTAAAATTTTAAAAAAATGTTTAATGCTCAAATGATAAGGTAAATATTTATATATGTCTTCACTTGGCCATTATTGTGTTTTCTTATTTGATTTGGTGGTATCTTAAATATTAGGATATTAATTATAGGAGGTTACATTTATAATTAAATTTTTATTTCTGTTTGAATTTATATGATTATGCTAACATTCATATTTTCACGTACACGCACACACATATACATGCATATACGTAAATAGATATATGGGGATTGTCACTTCTTGACAGAAGAAGACCATCTCCACAACGAATGTCTTTTATATATATATATATATATATATATATCACTTTCAAACTCACCGATCATGATTTTTAAACCAGCCTTACTTTTAACAAGCTTTTGCGCAAATGTTGCATCTGAAAGGGAGATCCCAAAGCCCAACAGGCAGGGCATCAACGTGAATTTTCATGTGTCTTATTAATCCAGAAGCCGACTTGCACACTTTATGGCAGAGTGTACAAGAAGGCCCAAGGATTGATTGCTGGCTTCTTTCAATGGATCGAGCCTGATGAGACCTAAGGTGATTTTGAAGAACAGCCTTTGAAAGAGCAAAATTACCACCTAATCTACATACATACTGTAAGGTTAGGTTGGAAGGTAGCGCTTCAAGATAGTATGAAATTATATATATTAATCAGTGCTTAAATGGTAAAGTGATTTTTTCACATCATGTCAGAGTATTGATTATGGCTGGTTGGGTTTATGGAGTATTTTCTGTTGTTTGGAAAAATATTTCTATAGGGTATATAGTGTAGATAATATACATACAAACTAGCTCAGAGTAATGTCGATCCGGGACTCCTAACGGCATAATGTGCAACTGCATCCAATTCGCGCACCACACTCAAAGTGCTTTTTTTTTCCTTTTTTCCCGATGATACACCTTCATTAGATTTAATTGACACGCCGAGTGATAATCAAATTAATGAAAACATGAGATAAAATCTCTCGTAACATTAAATTTTATTCAATTCCGAACTTCATCAGTTTCCACAGTGAGACGTGTGAACCTAGAGCCTTCCCCTTGCTTATGCAAAGGCTCTTCCTTACAGGTAGGTGTTTATATATCTATATCTGAAATACATTTATTTCCCATGCGCGCATCCCAAGTGTATCCCAAGTGTATCCCAAGTGCATCTGGGCTGTTCACGTGGATCAGCACCGGGTGACAAGGAGGATATCTCTCAGGTCAACCCTTCACCTGTCTTCTCTGAAGGATACTGGGTGCAAAGTATATTCTGGCGTAAATTGGGCTTGAGACACATACTAAACTAGTATTGATACTGATATATTCGTTTCAGCGTTACTTTCCTAAAACTTTATGTCCGTAGCCTTCCTATCATGTTTCTTCGTCTTAACGAGCCTCAAGTCTTGAGTAGAGTAGGTTTGAGGAATTCCAGATGCTTTAAGCTTGGATGTGCGGGTGGTGTAATGAGTAATGGCTCTGAATTGTTAATCGGAGTGCCGAGTTCCAATTCCCGTTAGTAAGACATGTGTCACTAAATCATTATTATCACCAAGAAAAAAAAAAGAGATTCTTAGAATCTAAAAATATTTTCTGGCTTTAAATAACCTGCAAAGTGTTGGTAAGCCGTAAAAATAAATTAATCGATCAATAGAGTAAGATTTATTGAACTCGTTTTACCCCAGCTCAGCTTCCTGGTTTTTGTATTTAAATTATTATAAGATTCTTTTCTCTATGCATTTCTATCTGATCGTATAACCTTGACATATGATTTGCTGTTTCCCTATCGTGATATACAAACAAACGTTACGTACCATCAGGTGTTTTTATTTGCATCTTCATCAGAGCTCTCACGGCAGCATTATTTCTCAACTTCAAGATGGCTACTCGTTTTCGAACAAGCCCGTCTGCTCAAATTCATTTATATTTCTTCAACAAATTCTGTTACTTACACTAAGCTAAGACGACCTTACTTACAAATCATGTACTCCACCCAAGCCACATACTTTTTGAATTCACGGTTGTCCTTCTATAAGGGTTGCCGGCCACTAATGTTAAATCCATAGCTGGCGGGGAACAAGAAATGAATCTATACCTTTCCCAGAGGCATCTACCTCAAGGAGAAAATTTTAAACGCCAGATTTATTACCATCGCAGGGTGATGTTTTTTTTTTTGTTGTTTTTTTTTTCTATAATACAATAAAAGATATTGAAGAATGCTATTTACGAAGCCTACACGGAACTAGCTCGAAATTAATTAAAATGAATAAAAAAATGATTCGTATGTTCAAATATATAATGATATTCATTAATTAATTGCTGGTTTAAATTTAAGAATTATCAATATAATTTCAAAAGCTAATTATTGATTTGAATGAAGAGAATAGATTCGGAAAGGAAGGAATTGGACGAAACAGACGTGAACCGGATGGGAAAAAAATCAGGCGTGAATCGTAATGAAATGGATAAAAATTGAGATGCGGAATCAAAGGGAATTGAAAGTTCTTTAAAGAGAAAAACGGACGAAGAATGATAGATGGATGAAATCAAAAAATAAAAACACAATCAATATATTTTTATTGTTTTCTTTTTTTCGATATTCTTTCTATATATAGGCACTAGCTGCTCTTGTATTATTTACATTATTATTATTATTATTATTATTATTATTATTATTATTGTTGTTCTCGTTCCACGTATCATGCCTCTTCCGGATATTTCAGTTATTTTCCTTTAATTCAACTCTCCAAGTTTTGGGGTTCAAAGCTGCTGTGGCCTCACAACTCTTTGGGTCTAGTCAATGACTCTAATCAATGTCTTTATCCACTGGACCATGCATCAATCACCCGAAGAAGGCCGGGGCGTACAACGACCGAAACGTTGTGATACGGCAATGAAGATGAGGATAACAGTCTGAATAATGTAAATGTATTATTTACATGATTCGGATATTTATCCACGTCTTCATTGCCATATTCTCAATGTTTCGGCAGTTGTACGCTCCGGCCTTCTTCAGCTGATTGAAATTCCGAACCGAACTCCTTATTTCGTCCATCGGAGTAGATTGTTCTAGTTCCACGTGCCATGCCGCTCCCAGATGTCTCAGTTATTTTTCTTTTAACTCAACTCTCCAAGTTTATCGGTTCACCACTGCTGTGGCCTCATAATTCTTTGGGTCTAGTCACTGGATCTAACCAATGTATTTATCCACTGGGCCATGTGCCAATCACCTAAAGAAGGCCGGGGCGTACAAGCCGAAACGTTACGAATATAGCAATGGAGATGAGGATAACAGTCTGAATAATGTAAATATATTATTTACATTATTCGGATTGTTATACTCATCTTCATTCCATATGATAATACCTCATCTCAGAGATATAGCAGACTAGATGCTCTGTTCAAAATGAACTCTGAACTGGAGATGTCAGAATGAGACAGATACAATTATCTAGAAAGATATCGGAAAACATGATACAGAAATCCGAAAGTGAATAGGAATAGTGAAATATGTGTTTCAGAAATAATGATGGTTGGCCTGTCTACTGTAGTGGCTAGTTAATCCTTGTTACAGACGCCTGCTCAGGCACATTTGTGTTTGTCCAACACCCACGGAGCTCACCTGTGCTTTATACAGCAACTATGCTGAGCGGATCTTCGTTACAGTTTCTGGGAGAGAGCACAGGATCTGGCGTGATATGATCAAGGCCAACACGCTGAAATCCTCGGTCACGATGACTTGTGACTTCGTGCTAGGACAACTGTTGAGGGACCCCAGATATGTCCGTCTACCCGTCTCACAGGGCAAGGTAGGGTTTTCAGGCACTTTCCAAAGGTGACGCACACTAGGATTGCCTCCCCCACACTAGTAACATCAAGAAGTCACTTTCCTGACAAAGCGAATATGGTGAGATTCGAAACGTTCTAACAACTCGGCTACTTGCTCATATTTGAGAAAGTAAACAAAGTATTAAGAAATAAAAAAATCTCATTAGATAAAAAATTGATTTGTTTTTACCGTTTATCAACCTTTTACAGGTTATTTAAATCAAGAAAATATTTTGGTTGTAATCATTTTTGGAAATAGATATGATTTACAGAAAAATGTCTTACTAATTAATTCCTAGTTGTGGGTATAAGAGATGAATTCATGCCTTTTCCAATTCTATTTGCACGTAAATGAATATAAAGAACCTCACTGGAATTTGGACTCGGATTGGTACAACCAGATTTTTAGATTTGTGGGTGACGTAATGGCTCGAAATTGTTAATCGGAGAGCCGAGTTCAAATTCCAGTTGGATTCGTTATATTCACTGACGCGCAAATAACCTTGGTAAAAGGTATGAATCCACTTCTTCTCTCTCCAGCTATGGGTTAATTAGTAAGTCTTCTATCACTTAACCATTATAATCTAAAAAAAAATGCGTACAAAATACTTCGATTACGGTATTAAATAACTCATAGAGGTGTTGATACAAAAACAACAAACTTTTTGACTCTAGCGCAAACCGGATCTATGTCTGCCATTTTTATTTTTTATTTTTTTTAATCTCGTGCCAACTGGATCTACATCTAGCTTTTGGCCTATTTATAGGAATAAAGTGTCACTGCCGGCACTTGCATTTGAACATAAATCGCCAGAGAGTAAAAACAGGTGATCTTATTTTTTGATTTAGTGGATCACGTGACCATAGAGGAAACGCATATATGTAGGAAGAAACGCATATATGTAGGACGACTAACGATCTCTATTTCTAGTCTATCTTCTATTACTATTCAGATGTGTATTTCTAGTCTGTCCTCTATACTATACAGACCACTATTCTCTACTCTATTCACTATACTATTCATCTCTTCGGATCACTATTCGGTAGTTACTATTCGAGTATTATCGAGCAAGTACTATTAGTACGAGTGAGATTCAAAGCATCTGATACTAGTATTGTTCGACGGTGTTACTATAGTTGTATCTGCTATTCTCTATACGGATCACTATACAGATTACTATTCGGTGGTTACTTTTCGAGCGAGTATTATCGAGCAAGATGGTGGAGTTATGGATAGCGGCTCGGATTGCGGAATGCCGAGTTCGAATTCCAGTCGAATCCATTACATTCACTTACGTGCTTGGGAAAGGTATGAAACTTCTTCTGCCCCCACCCCGCTATGGATAAATAGCAGGACAGATCGGGTTCTATAGCCTTTGATGGCAACTGGTCTACCGCAGAAAAAAATAGCTGCGGGAAAAATCTGCCTCATCAGTCATGTATCGAAAGGTATGTGTCATGCGTGATACACATAACTGACTGACTATTAGTGCGAGTGTTATTTGAAGGCGCCTGACACCAGCATTGTTCAATGACGTTACTATAGTTGTATCTGCGATTGCAAAGTCTCTACTCCAACGAACATTAGGAAAGTGGCAACGAGTGTTCGTTGACATCACAAAATGGCCCTTGTGTAAACAAGACCTATACCTACTTATTGAATCGAGTGTAAACCGAACTGATGTCTATCCGTCTTTTCATTGTGACTTTTGTCGACATCAAACAATGTGGTTAAATTAATCAACCTAACCTAACCAACCAAAGTCTTACGGCCATATCACATTGAAACACTGATTCTCGTAAGACTAAGTTAAGCAACGTCAATCCTGATCAGTACCTAGAGGGGTGACCACTTGGGAATACCAGGTGCTGTAAGCATGGATGTGCGTATGGTGTAATGGATAATGGCTTGGAATTGGAACTTGGAGAGCCGAGTTCTAATTCCTGTCTGGTTCGCTATATTCACTTACGCGCTAATACTTTTGAGAAAGGTATGAATTCACCTATTATCTGTTGTTCATGACGACGGTCGTCTTCGAGTATAGAATCCAGAGGTTAGCAGTGAATATTTCGGAGACAGTAGGAAAGCGTTGTTCAGGTTAGCAGCGGATATTTTGGTAAAAGTAGCAGAGCGTAGTTCGTCGTTCTGTTTCTCTTCGCCTGATAAGCTGGACTGGACATTCGGGTAGAGTAGACAAAATGGCCGCCTTTATACACGACGGATTGAATGTTCTACGTCTTCTGATTAGTTAACCTTCTATTGGTGGACTATAAAGTGAGTCGAGTCATTTGGGCTAACTCACTAGTACATATATATACACAAAAAATTGCAACATTATCTCCCCCCAGATATGGGTTAATTAGTATGATCTGTGTCTGTAAATCATTATTATTCCCCCATATTCTTACAAGCTAAAATATTTCTGACTTTAAATAACCTGTAAAAGGTTGATAATCCATAAAAAGACCAACCGGCACAAACGAAAAAAATCAATAGAATCATCAAACGGTTCCATTTTCAAACAAATACCAAATTCTATATTTATCTTTTTGTTTAATTAGTGCTTTATAACCTTCAAAATATGTAGTGGGTGTTGGGGGTTAATGATTATATAGGGTGTTCCAGTAACTTGGACCTATTTTAAATATGAATTAAGTTTAAGAGTTTAATGATTTTTTTCTTTTTCTATCAGATTTAACAACCTTCAATTCCAACCGTGGAAAGATTAACAATCAAACAACGTGTTAAAGTTATCGAAGCCTTTTACGAAAATGGACGTTCAAATAGAAATATAGATATATTAATCGAAACAACAAAAATAATAGTTTTCTCACAGCTACTTTCTCACGCAAGCTCTAGTACCTTATATACTGTACATCCATTTTTGTTTACAACAGAAAAGCCAGCCAACGCCGCCAAGCGGTCACTCTGAATACTAATACGCCTCTTTCCGCTAAGCCTGCAAATTTTGAAATACATCGCTGACGATTTGGAAGGTTTTTTTTTCTTGCTTATTTTTTTTTATTTTGCCTGCAGATTTTGTCCGTTGCATCCGAAGTCCGTTGATGGGGGTCCGTAGATGAGAGGTTTGTCTATACTACAATTTCCAAGAACTTTTCTGAAGATTTCACGCATGTTGCTTTTATTGTTACCACAAAGTTTCAAATGATGTCTTATGCAGCCATTTTTTTCAAATACTACGTCTTTCATTATGTTTTATACCTCTCCAAAATGTGGGTGATCATTGCTCTCTACAACTTCCTATCTTTCGTAATTCTAAGCAATATTTGTCTCTTTACTATCCCTCTCAATCCCTGTTCTACCATCCATTTATACAATCTTGTTATATAGGTTACTCGATATTTCCCTCAGTCCTTTAGACCTCGATATGTCTTATGAGTGTTAAATTTTCCAAGCCTTCTTTTCTCATTATGTGTAACGTATGTTTCAACTGTTACTTTATTATTCCTAGTATAAGTGTTGTTTTTTCGCGTCTATTCTCATTAAAACTCACACTGTCCGCTTATTGTGTTCTCAGAATCCTCCTGTAGAACCACAATCTCCGTTGCCTCAACCTCCTTTTCATATGTGCGTAAATTATCCAGTACTTCTTTGTAGCTCTTAGTAAGGCCTTTCTTCTCACTATCCCTTTCTCTTGCATACCCCTTGGGTTGACGATCTTGATTCACTCATATGTTGGATTCTTCTCTTTGTCATCTTCCGGTCGATTAGCGAAATGTTTTTGGAACCCGGAGATGAAAAGACATCAGCAAAGAGAACTTTTAACTTAACAATTATTTTATTAACCACGTCGATAGGTACATCTTCCAAACGCGAAAATCTCACCACGCCCATTTTCTTTGACGTGTAACAACCAACTCTCGAAAGACCCAACTGAGGGAAGGGTGTTTCCACAAACCCAACATAACACGTCTAGTTAACTTGAGGTTCAAACAGCAACTGCCGAAAAACCTTAATCTATAACTCATTCCCAATTTTGGCTCAGACAGTCAAAATCGACTTCCCTATTTTGTCTGCCATCTGACTTCAAAGGTCAGCCTCAGAAGATCTGAGCCAAAATACACTGCCACTAAAAAATAATAGTCTGAAACTATTATTTAACACTCCTTACCCAACCATTAAAAAAATCATTTATGAATTTCATTTCAACGACATTATATTTAACATTTCAATCCTTGTTCTGCCGTATATTTACGCAAGCTCGTTAGGTAGGCTGTTCGTCGTTTGTTCTTATTATATCCTGTGAGGATAAAATTGTCCAAGTCCTCTTTCATCGTTATGTTCCCTAGGAATTTCAACTGTCTCTTACTGATTCTAAGTATGAGCTTCCTTTTTGTTTACCATTCTCTCTAAAATTTTGTCGTTGTTCACATGTTCGGTTCATCGTATTCTCAGAATCCTTCAGTAGAACTACATTTCTGTTGCCTCAAATTTTCCTGTTTCTTAATACGTTGCTTAAGTTTTTGAAGGCCACTTTCGCTATTCCAATGCGCGTTCGGATTTCAATGTCACACTTTCCGTCTTCTGTTAAAACACTTCCCATATATTTGAACTTCTGCACTTGCCTGATTTTTGTATCTCGAATTCGCATTTCGCACTCTGGAATATACCTCTTTCTGATAGCCATAGAGTCTCTCTCTCTCTCTCTCTCTCTCTCTCTCTCTCTCTCTCTCTCTCTCTCTCTCTCTTCTTACAAACGGTACTTATTCCTTTCTTCTGGCCTTCCTTTATAGCCTTTTGTAGGATTTCCTACAGTTTCCTTTCGGTGTCTGCTATCAATACAGAGCAGTTTGCATATCTTGTGTTACGGTTGTATCCACCAATAATAAATTATGGTAGGAATTTTCCTTATCTTGGAATCGTCTATGGTGCTAGAGACAAAGATTGTTCAAGCCTCGTCACTCTTTGAGGACATGAGTAACCCTAGAACTCCCCCGAAAGAGATGTATCTCCTGGGGGTACGATTCCTTGGGACTTGAGCACATTATACGAAATTTTACCTACAGTGGTGTTCTGGCAATTATTCCAAGTAGGTATTTAACTTGGAAGCATGTCTATTAAAAAATCATTCCACTCTAGGCTAGAGATTTGTAATAACAGCTTTCGTTGGTCTGGATACGTTACTATTGCTAGTTTTTCTTCGTGGTACAGCCTACAGATATCACAACCATTACTTTATGGCTCGAATCTTCTCAGTATGCTCCAGCTTACATGAAGGATTTTGTAGTTATATTTTTCTTTTAATTCCCACACATGTTTAGCCCGTCTGGTACAATTCCTATGGCTTTCTATCCTGAACGATTACTGTGATTGTATCATCTCTTTTTGAAGATACCTTCAGTGCACCCAACATATATCTTGCTGCGGCCATTTTCATTTCTTAGTTATGCTTTGTAAACCACTTCTTCCGTTTTACAAACACCATCCAATGGACAGTTATTTTTACAGCTACACTTTTCGCAATCAACAATACTTTCTTGGACTCTATCCTGGAAATTCTTGGCGTTTTGTCTTTTTATTGAAGTCCCTAAATTGATGTCATTTATTTTTACTGTATTTCTATTAGAAATTTTGTGTAACTCGGAACTCTTAGGAAAGTGCGTATGAAGCAACGTGAAAAATATCTTCCCTATGTAAGGTTTGGTTTGGTTTGTATTGTTTTACGGCATATCAACTTAAATGGGTCACTTAATGCCAACAACTTTTTTTTTTCCTGGTAATATTTTTTGTCAAAAATCTATTTCTGGTAATATTTTTTTCCTCAAAAACGTATAGCTGGTAATATTATTTTCAAAAACGTATAGCTTCTAATAATTTTTTTTTCAAAAATGCATTGCTGGTAATAGTTTTTTTCAAAAACGTATTGGTGGTAATAGTTAACTATTTGCCCATAGCTGGGGCCCTCACAGGTGCTACCACCTCGGATCAGGGTGGACCTGGGAACACCAGCAATTAAGACGTGGTTCCACGCTCCTCAAAACCTCCTGATCAGAGGCCTTGCTGTTGGACGTAGTTTATCGTCTTACCCTGGATGCGGATGTAGTTTATCGTCATTCACAGGACGACCCTATGTAAGAATCCACCTCTAAATTAAACGGTTGGTTAAGCCAAATAATGTTTCTTGTCCTCCTTTCATTCTCATTTGTTGGTTCATTTGAGGCTTGAATTCCAGCTTAGTTTTCTGCCCCTCATCTTTTAACGGCCTTTCGTACTCTTTCTTCTTTTCTTCGAAAATGATTTTACAAGAGTAATTTCTAGACAGCCTATACTCTATTCCTTTAGGAATGTGCTTGATCATACCCGCAGAGTGGTTGGAACCAACATTCACATACCTCAATTTTGTGTTGGGTTTCATGTAAGGTGAGATGATACCAATTTGTAGGTTTCGTTCCACAAGCAAATATTGGACGACTTGTTCATATCGACTTCAATTTCAAACTCGAGGCTCTTGAAGAGTTTAAAAAACGGTTTTCTTATTTTGTCATTTAATCTTCTGTTTCCTGGCACTATCATCAGCCCGTCGTCACTATAGAGTCCGTGGTTGTCTATGTGGACTATTTCGTTAATCTTATTTAAAATATACAGAGCCATTAATTCTGAAACTTCAACACTGTCAAACGAACCTAGTTGGGCATCAAAGACGTCTTCGTTTGATTTCTTCACCCATGTTTCGTCATTGTGGAATAAGAAAGATTTACGACAATGCAAAATTATCTCTACCTGTTCAAGTCGTATATTTAAAAAGCCCTTAGCAAAATCTAAATCCTCGAACAGCCTTTTCTGAGATAAGCGTGGTTAAAAATCCCCGATGCCATATTTTAGAAATACATGCTTTTCTTTATTATTAATTCCATGGAACCAAGAAATACTCATTTGTACCCTTCCATTGGTTAGCTTGAGCAGCAATTCTTACGTTATACACTCGGTTAAATATTCCTTGGTTTATTTTATCCAATTCAGTTACAGTTTGGTTAATTAGGCGAAATGAAGGATCATCGAGAAAGCCATCTTTATGGTCTTTTTTGGTTAAAAATGCTTGCTTACCGACTAGTTTCTGGCCCTGTCACCTATATTCAGGTTAGCTGCCCTTTGACATAGCCTCGTCTGAGGATCGTTATTTTTTTCTTGGCACAATCTGCAGACATCACTACCGTTACTCTAAGATCTGGCTCTTCTCAATATGCTCCAGCTTACATTGTGGCTTTTATCATTTTTTTCCTTTAATTCCCACGCATGACTGGCTATTCTCGTACAATTTCTATGACTTTCTAGACTGAAAGATGGCTTGTGGTTGTACTGTCTCTTTTTGAAGCTGCTTTCAGTACACTCCACATACCTTGCTCTGGTCATTTTCATCCTTTACTTCCGCTGTGTAAATGACGCCCTCCATTTTATTAGCTCTATTCAATGGACATTTTCTTTTATCCTTACAGTTATACGTTTCAATGTTAAAAATATCTTTTTATTATAACGTTTTCATGGTCGGGTTTCATATATATATATATATATATATATATATATATATATATATATATATATATATATACAGAAATCCTAGTATATTTGATAGTTTTTGTAATACACGAGAATATCACTAAATTGACTAATCCGATAATGCTTTCACCATTCGACAAATCCAAGTTTACATTTATAAGTGTTATAACCTAGAGAAGGTTACAGAATAATTAAACGAAGATTGGTAATGAATGATAATAGTTAGGACACGAACAATACATATAAGATTCGCCAGCGGCGCGTAGAAGTAGTAGTCAACTGCTAGAAGTGAGTCAAGGTAATTCCACAATAAATCTCCAACTGCAGGATATCTACCAATCGCCCACGCGGTCAGATGTGACATAGGCTCGGCCAAAAATTCCCTGTAGACCCCGTATAAAACGGGGTCGGGTAGCTGTTTCCCGGACGAGACTCTGCCCTTCGACATAGCCTCGTCTGAGGATCCTCTCTGCTCGGAGGTAAAGAGTTTGACCAGCACTGCTGGAGTCGAATCTCCAACTGAAGGATATCTACCAACCTTCCCACACGTCAGATATGGCACAAGGCCGAATTTAATGTGGGATATCCAAGCTCGTAGTCCCCGTATAAAACAGGGTCGGGCAGCTGTTTTCTGAGATGAGACTACCCTTCGACATAGCCTCGTCTGAGGATCCTCTCTGCTCGGAGGTAGAGAGCTTGACTAGCACATCTCGAGACGAATCTCCAACTACAGACCAACATACAGTATTTACTACTGTATTTATGTGAATGGGGACATAACCCATTATTGTCTGTAGATATGCTATAGCAATAAGAAAACACAATAATCATGACACTCAACATACACACATAAAATCAAATATATATGAAATTCAAGACATAAAACAGTTCGATATTTGTGAACATTCAGGGCCTATAAGATTTTTGGATGAGGGTGGATGTTTAGTTCAAAACCTCCAACAGGGTTTCTAAGTCTATGAATGCATGAGTAAATTATCAACTGTAAGAAGACAGACTGTTAGCAAAAAGATGATCACAAAGTGCGAATTGCAGCTCGGAGATACCAAAATCAAACAAGTGCAGACATTTAAATATCTGGGAAGTTTCTTAACAGAAGACGGAAAGTTGGACACTGAAATCTGTGGCTCTACAAAAATGATGCTGAGCATACCGTGGAGAGAACATGTGAGTAACTACTTTAGACTACTTTAAACTACAATTCTCCATGTAAAATCGACCTTGCTAACCGAAACGCTCCCCTGTGGCTCAATCGGTAAAGCACGTCAGGCTATATGACGGTTCCGTGTAGGATACAGGTTCGGTTCCTGTCGGAGGACGCATATTTTCTATGAAAATTTCTCAGGCATTCAGGCCGGTAAATGTCGTTAGTACTGTTTATTATAAACAGAGCCTTTACTTAAATATTTCTATCTAAAAAAAAGAATGTATAAACATAAAAATATCTTAAAATAATTGTCAGACTTTGTCCATTTCATAATATATATATATATATATATATATATATATATATATATATATATATATATATATATATATATATATATATGAGATAACGATATATAAATTTTTATATAACAAGAATATTTGGACAAATTTTTCGTGTGACGCGTTTCGTCCAATGAAAGGACGAAATCCCAACGTATATCACTTGAAGAAGACCGGAGCGTACAACTACTGAAACGTCGTGAATGTGACAATAAAGATAGAGACACCTCTCCGAACGATGTAAATATTATAAATCTGTTAAATTTAACGAACAAATATGTGTCGGTTGAGCCTTGTACGTTTCATTCTACACCAAGAAAAAATGGCAAGAAATTTTAACCATCAGACTTAAAAAGAAAATTATCAGCACCTGGCCTTGATATTTCCTCACCATTCTTGCTCATATTCAAATGTTTCAGTTCAGGCAGATGTGTAACAAATTTGAAATACTGAAAGGGATACGTCCCGTACGCTATTTTTTTCACTGAGACAATGTCGACACCTTCAAGCAATTAATAGCTAAGGAAACCAGTCATGAGAGCATTTTATTATATTTGTTTTGTCTCTTTTAAGCTGTTATTTAAGGATCAGCGTTTGGTCGTAACAACAACGTGATGTAATGGTTAACAAGCTTGCCCCAAATCTGCTAACCATTACACCAGTTCAATTACTAACAGAGTAGTGAGTTCGATCCTCACGGGATGCATCACATTTTCTGCATTGTGCAATCACTCCTCTGCTAAGAAAATCATTTAAGACATCTCGTAATGGTTAGCATACATTTTAGTTGTTACAGCTGCTGAAGGTCCTCAAGTGATATTATTATTGATTTCTTTTCTACGGTTTATCAACCCTTTGCAGGTTATTTAAAGCCAGAAAGTATATTTTTTTAGATTGTAAGTATTTTTGGATGGAGATAATAAAGGTTTCAGTGGTAAAAGTCTTACTAATTAACCCATAGCTGCGGAGGAAAGAGGTGAATTCATACCTTTCCCAAGGGCATGTGCACGTAAATGTATATAAAGAACTCAACTGGAATTAGAAATCGGCTTTCCGATTAACAATTTCGATCCATTAACCATTAAAGCGCCCACACATACAAGCTTACAGCAACTACTATTCACAAGCGGTCACCCACCTAGGTACTGACCATGCTCGACATTGCTTAACTTCGATAATCGTACGAGGACAGGTGTTTCAATGTGATATGGCCGTAAGCCATCTTTGTAGTTCGTATTTTCTTTAAGACTTCCTTATTTCTCACATATTTTGTCCATGGCATTCTTAGCATTCGTCAAAAGAACCACATTTCTGCTACTCCGTGTCTTTTCTTCATCTGTGGGGCACTTTTTCCAGCACTTACTACTTTGCAGTTCGTAGTGATTTTGTGAACATTAACCCACCATATCTGCCAGCACGCTCGTAAGGTGTCGTTCTATTCAGAATTACAAATGGAAAGAACCCCTTCCTCTTTTTACTCAATCAGAAACAGGATGTGGTAGATAGAAGACATATCTAGTTTTCCTCTCTGGGAGAGACTTAGTCGCCTGAAAGCCGACTATCTAATTTTCAAACTCTCCATGTGACGCACATTACGCGCTACGACTAAAGACATGAATGTTTCCTTTACTTTTCTTTAACGATGTACACGTAAATACAATTTAATAAGTTATTATGTTTTTAAAATAGGATATGTAATCCTGAAAAGGTTTTTTTATTTATTTTTTGACAATTGGAAACGTTCATGAAAGTAGATTTGTTTATAAATATGACGCGTTCAGCGGAGGAGGGGCGTATTCAACATTTGGTCAGTTTGCGGCAATACGCGCTAAAAGGCAGGTTTAGTCGACGTTTCTTTTCATGATCAGCCGTAAGGAATTGTAAATGTAGGACTACATTACACTTAAGTAAAATAATAACAATAATAATATTTATTAAGACTTTATTACAGGAAATATCAAGTTTTACGGAAACATTATTGACAATTATGTATTTAGTTACATAACAAATAAATAAAAATAATAAACATTTTGATGCTATATTCGATTTGTTGTTAGGTTCCCAGACTTCATGAATTTAACCGTTCTACTAGGCTGGCATCTCGCTCACACCCTTTCACTGTCGAAACTGTTAGCCGTCTCTTCTACTCCGATAGCTTCATGTCTCGCACCTCTCGCCTGTAGAACTCCCTCCCCATTTCTTGTTTTCCTGGTGGCTATAATCACCAACTATTCAAATGTAATGTCAATCGACGTCTCCAGATGCCTATCCCCTATCCTTCTCTTCATCCTTTCCTCTATCACTTCTATTTGCTCTAGCTCCAACTCTCTGTAACCCCTTGCGTGCTAGTGGCTTCCCGCCTTGCTTGGGGTAAAACGCTTTAAAAAAAAGTATTTTTCATTTTCTCCTTTGTTATTGGCAGCATTTTAGAATACTTTGGTTGCAATGCTAAGTTTCCTGAGTTCAACAAATTGGAGCTATTTCATTTACCCTTTGTTAACTCTCTTTTATATTGTTGTTTTTAGATCGCTTTCTTCCAGGCATTTAGGTGGTCAATAGCAAAATTCTAAAAATTAGAATGATTTTATTCCATTTCAAAAATAAAACCTGTAAAAAGGAATATTTTAAATTAATATACGACCAAAAGTAAAATGCTTTTGATAAAAAAAAAAAAAAAAAGGCTTAATGATTTCACTATAATTATTTAACAATTCAAGGTAACGATATTCCGCAGACAAATCTACGGTATATGTTACCTTATCTCATTGCATGGTTACAAACTATAAACGTAAAGTGAGCTTGAAATATTGTGTAATCGGCTCTAATTTTTTGTAAAATACTTGGATTTGATATAATGAATAATTTGCAATGAAAAAAGCAATTTTCGATTTTTTGTTGAATACGCACACTCCTCCGTCGAACGCGTCATGTATCCGATAATTCAATCATTTTCTTTCTTTTTTAATCACGAGAAACGCCAGGTTAAATAAAAAGTATTAAGATTTCATAAGACATATCTGTCCTGGGTATGACGATAAATGACATCTGACAGTGAGGTCTCTGATCGGGAGGTTTCGAGGAGCGTGAAACCACCTCTTAATTGCTTCTGTTCCCAAGTCTACTGTGATCCGAAGTGGTAGCACTTGTTACGGTCTCACCTATGGGCAAATAGTTGGCCCTTCAAACTGGGGTCAGAACACTATGAAAGTGTAAAAATAGCTTTTAATACCAGCAATACATTTTTGTAAAAGGTTATTACCAGCAATGAATTTTTAAAGGAAAAAATTATAGTCAGCAATACATTTAAAAATACATACATATATATATATATATATATATATATATATATATATATATATATATATATATATATATATATATATATATATATATATATGCATATATATATATATATATATATATATATATATATATATATATATATATTAGCATCAATATATTTTTGGAAAACAAAAATATTACCAGTAATAAACAATTTTGTCGGCACTAAATAACCCACAGAGGTTGATATGCCGTAAAACAAAGGAAACCAAACTAAATCAAAGAATATATATTCTATTCATTCAAACCTATCCTAAAAATCTTGTCGGCATTAAATAACCCATTTAGCTGTTGATATGCCGTAAAACAAAATAAAACAAACCAAACCATAACACATACACATAAATACACATTAAGCTTCCCTCGATTAATGCGCATTCGATTACTGCGTTTTCGATTAGTGCGCTAAACTTTTTACATACCAAAATTTGATTAGTGCGTACATAATACTCGATTAGTGCGGTAAAACATTCTTCAGTTTAACCATAGTAATTGAAAATTGACTTTGTATTAGTTACCTATGTTCAAATTAACCGCACTAATTGAGTGATTCCTGTAGACGCTTTTCTTTCGTTTTCGCTTTCGGATCTGATGAAGACTAAAATGGCGAAATGCATTATGGGATATATTTCTAAACAAATCTACTTTTATGAGCATTTCCAGTAGTCAATAAGTTAGTATGCAAATCACATAAACTTCAATGACACACATTTATTTTGAAGAATTTTTTCTGATTAATTTAGAGGCCATTACAATGCTTGAGTTATTTTATTTTTAACTAGTTTCAAACATGCTTTATTAAAATTTGTATGTTTCAGTGCGCTCACGTCGCTACCGAATGGGACATAAGGTCAGTTTAAAGTTGGTTTAACGGCAGTACCGTGAAAAAAATTGCTCATGACCCCTAGGTACTTCCTCTTTTTGGAGAAACCTCAGGGGCTGAGTAATGTCCCGAGTCGCCTCCCGATGTAGAGATATTGCCTCAGCAGACAGACTCCTGGCTTAATATTCAATTTCAACTTTCCTTGATCGAAGCGAACTCCGAAACTTGTTTTATTAAAGCTATTAGATATGTTGATAATATATTTAATAAATAATACATGTAATAAATAATATATTTAATAAGTAATATATTTAATAAGTAGTATATTTAAAGTATTTACATTATTGTCCTCATCTTTGTCGCCATATTTGTCACAACGTTTCGGCCGTTGTACGCTCCGGCCTTCTTCAGGTGGTTGGAATGTCGAACTGAACCCTTTATTTCGCTCACTGGGGTAGACTGTTCTAGTTCCACGTGCCATGTTTGATGGATGTCAGTTATCAGTTATCCTGCTAATTCTCCCTCTGAAAGTTCTCCACTGCCTTAACCGGGTATTGAACGCACACTCTTTGGGTTTGTCACTGGATCTAACCAACGCCTTTATCCACTGTGCCATGTGTCCTCAAGGAATACGTCTAAGAAGTAATATATTTAATAATTAATATATTTAATACAGTGTAAACCGGATATAAGAGTGTTGTCTGGACCGGAGAAGAAGTATCTTATATCCGGGTTTCTCTTAAATCCGGGTTTGGTCTATTTTGTTTAGGTAAGTATGGCTTTAATTTGGGACCAGAGAAAATCTCTCTTATATCCGGGTCTCTTATATCCGGGTTACACTGTACTTAATATATTTAATAATTAATATATTTAATAAATAATATGTTTAATAATTAATATATTTAATACAGTGTAACCCGGATATAAGAGAATTATCGGGACCGGGGAAGAAGTCTCTTATATCCGGGTTTGGTCTATTTTGTTTAGGTAAGTATAGCTTTAATTTGGGACCAGAGAAAATCTCTCTTATATCCGGGTTTCTCTTATACCCGGGTCTCTTATATCAGGGTTACACTGTACTTAATATATTTAATACTTAATATATTTAATAACTGCAAAAATTGTTCAGAACAAATTCGATTTATTCAGGTTAATGTGATTTGTATAACTTCAGGCGGATGGTATACTTTTCCCTTCTTTTGTGATCTGTGGTCTTTATATAAATATTAGGTTGGTGCAAAAATAATTTCGTTTTCTAACATATGTTACTATGTGAGAAAACGAAATTATTTTTGCACCAACCTAATATATATATTAAAAAAATGTCCTATGTGTTGAATTCATTTCTTTTGAAAATGCTGAATTCCTTTGCTTTTAGAGTTTTTCCGCCTCATCCACAACAATTAGTGACTCCTTCCGCTACAAATTGGTGACCAGTGGCTACCTTGTCCAATACATCTTGTAGTACCTTCGCTGCGAATTTCATTAGGCGCACTATATTTGTGACCTTGTGTCAGACTAAGCTAAGTCAGAGGGTGAAGGAGGAAAATAGAAATCGTTCAGTGGGAAAGACGCAAGATTTGATTCGTCGGTGCGGAAACATAGGGAATATTTATTTCAAATCAATAACTTTCCACTTACCGCGAGGGACACGCGAAGCAATGCGCGAATAATTTATTGCACGCTTTGGTCATGGACATCATTTCGAGAAAGATTAACGAAACAACAAGAAAATGACCCGCGCCAGGAAAGGGGAGAGTGTGAATAAATCTGAACGAATTTTTAGGTGTGCTTCTAACGGTTATAAAGGAGTATAAAGGAAACTACAAAAGCACCCACACAAGGTAGCGAAGGAAAGCGTGAAGAAAGGACTAAATATAAAATACAAGAAGATAATCCCTTGGTTATCAGCAAAATGGTGAGCCCGAAATACAAATTACAAAATCAGAAATGCCAAAATCAACCAAAAACAAAATTTCAATATCTGGGAACTGTTCTAAGAGAGGTCGGAAAATGCAACACTGAGATCCGAAGACGCATTGGGGTGGCCGGAAATGCATTCCAGAAGCTAAGCAGAGTATTAAGAGAAGGAAAAATTTCGTTAGAAACAAAGAAAAGAGTACTAAACTGTTACGTGATATCTGTCCTACTGTATTGAAGAAGACTTGGAGAAAACTTGAAACAGAAATGTGGCTCTACAGAAAGATGCTGAGGATGTCATGTTGCCGAACATGAAAGCAACGATGAGTTTTTAGAGAAAATGGAAACAAAAAGAAAACATATTTAATATCAGGAAGAGACAGATGAAATTTCTGGGTCACTTAGTGAGAAAAGAAGGTTCGGAAAATTTGATATTCACAGGACAGACTGCGGGAAAGATGGACAGAGGCAAACAGCGCGTAACATACTTGTTCAGCTTGTGTAAGTGGATGGCAGAACAATGTTTGAGAGAGATAGCAAAAAACAAAATTTATTAAGAGCTACAAGAGACAGGGAGCTGTAGAGGGTCATGATCGCCCTGAAGAGACACGGCCCATATAGAAGATATTTAGCAGATTGTGGTAGATAGCATAGCTCACTTAATGAAATCGTTCATTCTTCTTACGCATTACGCTGATGAAAACCGTAGCATTGTTTTTTTTTCTCTTCGTGCAATGGTTTATTTAAATAAATTCATAGCATCACTACTCAGTCATCGAAGTTTTTTTTTGTTTTTTTTTTAATGATCGTGCGCCCACTTTCAGCTAAAACGTCTGTCCCATAATCTGATGTTTTATTTTTACCCCAGTATTGTTTTTTCTGGCGAAATCTTTTATTTATATAAATTCATAGCCTCACTATTCAACCATCAATGTATTCCGGCAGGCTTTCTGAAAGCTTTGGCACTGTTTCACTGAAACAAATAAAGATGGCTGCCCAAAGATAACAAGTACATTTACCTATGTATCTACGATATGGGTTTGTGTATAAATTAAAGGAGTAATGAACTGTAGCTCGGATTGAGAAATCGGAGAGCCGAGTTCGAATTCCAGTCGGATACATTACATTCACTTACGTGCTAATACCCTTGGGAAAGGTATGAATCCTCTTTTTCTCTCCGAGATATGAGTAAATAGCAGAACAGAGCAGGCCTTGGATAGCAACTGGTGTAACGAAGAAAGAAACGGCAACCTACTGCGCGAAAAATCTGCCTCGTCAGTCAAGTATCGAAAGATACATGATCGCCTAACAGTGTATCCCGCATGGCATATAACTGATTGACTATCAGTTAATGGCCCAAAGATAGTGTCAATAATTTCCTCACTCGTCTATACATAGCTGTAGATTGAAAATTTGGACATTTTTCTCGTTCCTGTACATGAATTTCATTTCTTTCACTTTTGAATCTGATGAAACCTTAAATTTGCGAAATGCATTATGGGATATATTTCTAAATAAATCTACTTTCATGAGTATTTCCAGTTGTCAATAAGTTATTATTAAAGAAACAGCATGCGGTAGATAGCAAAGCTCACTTAATGAAATCGTTTATTCTTCTTATGCATTACGCTGATGAAAACCCTAACATTATTTTTTTTTCTCGATGCAATGGTTTATTTAAATAAATTCATAGCATCACTACTCAGTTATCGAAGTTTTTTTTTTTTTTTTAATGATCCTGCGCCCACTCTCGGCTAAAATGTCTGTTCCATCATCTGATGCTTTATTTTTTCCCTAGTATTGTTTTTTTCTGACGAAATCTTTTATTTATATAAATTCATAGCCTCATTATTCAGATATCAATGTATTCTGGCTGGCATTCTGGAAACTTTAGTCCTGTTTCACTGAAACATATAAAGATGGCTGCCCAACGATAACAAGATTTACCCGTGTATATAACAAGATTTACCCGTGTATACAACAAGATTTACCCGTGTATATGTGTTTGTTTATCTGTTAAAGGCCTAAAGATGGTGGCAATAATTTCATCACTAGTGTATACATGGCTGTTCATTGAAATTTTGAACACTTTTCTCTTTCCACTGATAGAAAATGGATTTGGTGTTATTGAAATCTTTTTTTTTTTTTTCAGGATGATAACGCATCGTGAAAGAGCGTAAAAAATATTCAAGCTTTCCTTCAAGAAAGACGTCAACTCAATGACATGGTCTGCAAACAGTCCAGTACTCACGGGAGGGGGCATTTTATTAACGTCAACTCAACACCGTGACTCACCAAAAACTCTTCATCACACCATCGGTGTTTAACTTACAAAATTTTCACCACTAAATATTTGAGGGAAATTGCACACGATTTTCAGTAAGTTTTTAAATTAAAAAAAAAAAACATGTATTAAAAAAATGATCCATAATACATAATTATTTATTCGTTTTTAAAAAGTTATGTTTTAAAAATGATCTTTAATAAATTATATATATTTATTTTTTTAAAGTCGACCAAAAAATTCATAATTTGCATATCATTGAGCTGTATTCGTGCTCCGTCCTGAGTATGAAGATAAACTACATCTGCGTTCAGGGTAAGAAGAAAAGCAAGGCCCTCTGATCAGGAGGTTTTGAGGAGCGTGAAACCACCTCTTAATTGCTGGTGTTCCCAGGTCCACCCTGACCCGGGGTGGTAACACCTGTTAGGGTCCCAGCTATGGACAAATAGTTAACACCGAAACTGATGTAAAAACGCTATGAAAGTGTAAAAATAGGTTTTAATACCAGAAATAATTTGTAAAAAATTATTATCAGCAATAAATTTTTGAAGAAAAACAAAACTATTACCAGCAATACATTTTTGAAAAAAAAAAATATTACCAACAATACATTTTTGGAAAGAATATTACAAGCAATACATTTTTGAGGAAAAAATTTTAACAGGAATACTTTTTTTGAAAAAAAATTATTGCCAGCAATACATTATTACCAGAAATAGATTTTTGATAAAACAAAATGTTACCAGCAATAAAAATTTTGTCGGCATTAAATAACCTATTATGGTTGATATGCCGTATAACAAAACAAACCAAACCAATATATACTGAGATAGATAGATAGATAGATAGATAGATAGATAAAAAATATCACCAGCAATAAAAATTTTGTCGGCATTAGATAACCCACTGGGGTTAATATACCTTAAAAAGAAAAAAAACAAATTGCTCACGTTTTTCAATAAGTTTTTAAATTTAAAAAAAGAATGCATTTAATAAATTGATCCATAATACATTACTTTTATTCGTTTTTAAAAAGTTATGTTTTAAAAATAATCTTAAATAAATTATATTTATTTATTTATTTAAAGTCGACAAAAAAAAATTCATAATTCGTGCTGAGTCGGTGGTGTTGAGTTGGCAGCGTTGCTAATGAACACAAAGCTGAAAATGTGCATCCATAGCTTTCCCAGGGGGTATTTTTTTAAGCGTTTCACCCCAAGCAAGGCGGGAAGCCACTAGGATGCAAGAGATTAAAGAAAATTTAAAGCAAGATCAGATAGGAGTGATAGAAGAAAGGATGAGGAGAAGGTTAGTTGATAGATCAAGGCAACTGGAGATGTCGATTGACATTACACTTGAACAGCTGGAGATTATAGCTCTCAGGGAAACTGGAATAGGGAAGGGAGTTCCACAGGCGAGAGGTGCGAGACATGAAGCTATTGGAGTAGAAGAGATGGTTACATTTAACAGCTTTACATTTAGGAGTTTCGACAGTGAAGGGGTGAGAGCGGGATGCCAGCCTCGTAGGGCGCTTGAACACATGAAGTCTGGCAACCAGCGAATGCAGCTCATCGGAGCAATTGCCATGAAAGTATTTGTAGGACAGACAGAGAGAGGCGACGGCGCGTCTGTGAGAAAGTGACTGTAGATGAGATGCCAGAACAGGGCCAATTATATTGCATATCCGCCTCTGGAGCTTATCAAGAACCCCGAGACAAACAGAAGGGGCTCCAGACCATATATGGCAGCAATACTCCATGCAAGGGCGAATTGTGTGCGCGTAAGTAAATATAACGGACCCGACTGGAATTGGAACTCGGCTCTCCGATTAACAGTTGGAACCATAATCAATTACACCACCCACACATCAAAAAAGAGAGTTGAAATTCCTGGGGCACAGTAAATTCGACCTTGCCAACCGAACGATCCTTTGTGGCCGAACGGTTAGGCACGTCAAGGTAAATGACGGTTCCGTATAGGATGCAGGTTCGAATCCTGTCAAAGGACGAATATTTTCTATGAAAATTTCTCGGACATTCAGGCTGGTAAATGTTATTTAATACTGTTTATTATAAACAGAGCATTTACTTAAATACGTGTATCTATAAAAAGAACGTTAAACATAAAAATGTCTTTAATAAATAAATATATATATATATATATATAGATAGATAGATAGATAGATAGATAGATAGATAGAGTTAATATATAGTTATAGGTCTGCTCTACTCATTGTATTGAGCACTTTATTTAGTTGTTTTGGGTACTCGCATCGGTTTTTTTTTCTTTGGGCCTTGAACTCGTATGCTGGACGATTATTTTCGGCTAACGTACATGTTCTTGGTTCTTTCTTTTTTTATACCTTTTTTCCCTTTGGTATTGGCTTGTTTATTTGCAAATCAATACAACGAAGGTTTTCCAAGCGAGTATAATTTCTTATACTTCTAAGATTTCTATTAATAATGTATATATATATATATATATATATATATATATATATATATATATATATACAGTGTATCACAAAAGTGAGTACACCCCTCACATTTCGTCAAATATTTAAGTATATCTCTTCATGGAACAGCACTGAAAAAATTACCTTTTGACACAATGAAAAGTAGTCTGTCTGCAGCATATATAACAGAGTTAATTTCTTTTCCCCTCAAAATAACTCAAATTATAGCCATTAAAAGCTAAATCCCTGGCAACAAAAGTGAGTACACCCCTAAGAAACTACACCCCTAAAAAGTGAGTACACCCGTAAGAAACTACACCCCTAAATGTCTAAATTGAGTACTGCTTTTCATTTTCCCTCCAAAATGTCATGCGACTCATTAGTGTAACTATGCCCATGTGTTCATGGGGAGCAGGTGTATTCAAATTTGTAGTGCAGCTCTAACACTCTCTCTTACCAGTCACTGAAAGTTTCAACATGGCACCACATGGCAAAGAACTCTCTGAGGATCTTAAAAAACGTATTGTTGCACTACATAAAGATGGCCAAGGCTACAAAAAGATTGCCAACACCCTGAAACTGAGCTGCAGCACAGTGGCTAAGATCATCCAGCATTTTAAAAGAGCAGGGTCCACTCAGAACAGGCCTCGGGTAGGTCGTCCAAAGAAGCTGAGCGCACGTGCTGAGCATCACATCCAAATGCTTTCTTTGAAAGATTGGCGTAGGAGTGCTGTTAGCATTGCTGCAGAGATTAAAGAGATTGGGATTCAGCCTGTTAGTGTTCAGACCATACGCCGTACACTACATCAAATTGGTGTGCATGGCTGTCACCCCAGGAGGAAGCCTCTTCTGAAGGCAATACACAAGAAAGCCCGCAAACAGTTTGCTGAAGACATGTCAACAAAGCCCATAGATTACTGGAACCATATCCTATGGTCTGATGAGACGAAATTTTATTTGTTTGGTTCTGATGGCCTTAAGCATGTGTGGCGGCGACCAGGTGAGGAGTACAAAGAGTGTCACGCCAACAGTCAAGCATGGTGGTGGGAATGTCATGGTCTGGGGCTGCATGAGTGCTGCAGGTATTGGAGAGTTACATTTCATTGAGGGAAACATGAACTCCAACATGTACTGTGAAATACTGCAGCAGAGCATGATCCCCTCCCTCCAGAAACTGGGTCGCAGAGCATTCCAGTGACTACCTGTGAAGCTCTGGTAAACTCCATGCCCAGGAGAGTAAAGGCAGTTTTGGATAATGATGGTGGCCACACAAAATATTGACAGTTGACATGTTGTATGTTAATATTGACAACTTTTCCTAAGGGGTGTACTCACTTTTGTTGCAAGTGATTTAGCTTTTAATGGCTATATTTTGAGTTATTTGGAGGGAAAATAAATTAACTCTGTTATATTTTGCTGCAGACAGGCTACTTTTCATTGTGTCAAAGTGTCATTTTGTCAGTGTTGTCCCATGAAGTGATATACTTAAATATTTGAAGAAATGTGAGGGCTGTACTCACTTTTGTGATACACTGTATATATATGTGTGTGTGTGTGTGTTGTGGTGGATAAATTGTTGTCTAAATTCTAAATTACGCAAAATTAAAAATAACACTGACATCTCATTACAACAGATATATTTACCAAAGTTACACAAAAATATCTTGAAACACTAAAGAGTAAATTTATTCAATAAAATCACCATTGGCTTCAACCACAGCCTTCAGACAACTTCGGAATCTCCTACATCTCTTCTGGACGGTCTCCTTGTTTAACTTGGTGAATGCTGCCATAATCCTTGCCTTCTTTGGTCTCAAAAGGAGTTTTGTTGTTCTCTCCCTCAACTGCGCCCCACACATAATAATCAAGGGGGTTGCAGTCTGGGAAGTTAGGTGGGCAGATGTAAGGGGTGATGGGGTCGCAAAAATTGTCTGGCAGCCATGACTAGGTTCTCCTGCTTGTGTAGCATGGTTCAGAGTCCTCTTGCCAGATATAGCGTTTTCCAGCAGTTACCCTTTTGAACCAGGATAGAACTACCTCCTCAAGGTACCTAATGTAGTCCACCATGTTGAGTCTGAGTCTATGTGGGAAAAGGAATGAAGGCATAACTTTGCCATCACTCGTAATCACTCCAAACACCTTCGTAATCACCATCTAGCTCTTTCTAGATCCTCTGCACTGTCCTCAGATTGACACCCAAACAATGTAGCTTCTGGCGCGAATGACAAACAGTAAAGCATGCTGTTTCCAAATTTCTGGTACAGTGAATTATGTCATAGTGCACTTTTTCTCGTAGATGGTGCCCAACAGAATCTACCATATTGTGCAGTCGACAAAATCAAAAACAAACAACGCGC
The DNA here is from genome assembly GCA_963932145.1 of Acanthosepion lycidas. Taxonomy (NCBI): domain Eukaryota; kingdom Metazoa; phylum Mollusca; class Cephalopoda; order Sepiida; family Sepiidae; genus Acanthosepion; species Acanthosepion lycidas. The sequence continues at coordinate 54,187,279 of OZ010604.1, forward strand.
ATGCGCAAAATTAAAAATATAAATGGGGACAATTTACCCATCGCACCCTATATATATATATATATATATATATATATACACACACACACACACGCACACACACACACACACATATATATATATATATATATATATATATATATATATATATATATATATGCACATTTAATTCAATACGGCAGGAAAGATGCTTTTATTTAGTTTTTTATACAATTTCTCATGGAATCTAATAATTTTTTTTTATAAAAATCAGATGAACGAAAATTATAAACAGGATGAATGCAGAATTAAGAACATTATAAAAAAATGCATAACACCAGTTGACAATAGCAAAAAAATTTGATTAATTATTTATTACAAAATATTTTAGAACCTCTAACCTTATAGTTGAAAATAATAATTCACCTCCCAGAACAAAATTAAATAGGGCAAATATTATTTATGAATTTAAATGCCCATTAAGGAATTGTATTCCTGAGCAATCAAAATTTGTAAATAATTATATAGGCCACACTACAACATGTTTGACATGAAGACTCACTTTACACCTTTCTGACCATAGCTCAATTAGATTTCATTTAAATATTTATGGAGACCTACCGGACACTATTCGTGACATACTTGTTGACAACACTAATATAATAGTATCATCTACATGCAAAAAAGGCTAAAAATAATGGAAGACTTATTAATAAAAAACAATAAAACCCAACACTTAATAATATTAATTGTGAACATGGACACAATATCTTGGCTGTGTTTTGAAAAATGAAGACATTTTATAAAACATACATGCAACAAATTATTTTTTATTTAACAGTTAAATTATTTAATCCTTGAAAATGGCTAAATGTATAGCCGAAAGCGCTCGGATAAAAAGAACATTCAGACAGTTTTTATATAATTTATCATCCGAAAAATATTAGTAGATCGCATGAGAAATTGTGTAAAAAAGTAAATAAATGGACCTTGTCTGTCGTTTTCAATGAAATGTGCATGAAAGAAGGATTGCTGCCTAAATAAACACACACACACACACATTTTGTGTTATTAAGTTTACGGTAGACGCTGTTAAATGTACAATCCAAGATACAATCTCAAAATACATTTACAAACTTTGTGGGTTGGTTCCTGACACCAAAACAAGTTAAAATGTCCATATAAACATATGTCTAAAAGGCTTCTACACACGCATGCACCCGTCGGATCATTGACTGGCGGACCCTTTCAAATACTCCCACGCGGTGTCGAATGGTTTCACAGACACCATCTCACGTTGATGAAGCGTCTCTACATTATTAATGTCTGCTGCATGTTTTAGGTGGCTCCACAGATAAAAATCCAAAGGATTGAATTCGGGGGAATGTGCAGGCCATGGAACCGGTCTTCCCCTACCAATTCGTCTTTCATGGTAGATGCCAGCCAGTGCATCTATGAACAATGTGACTAAAATGTGTTCGAGCCCCATCATGCATGAACTACATATGTCTTCGTATTAGCAGGAGCACATCCACTATCAGGTCTGGTAGCGTGTTCGAAATAAAGTTCCTGTAAGACGTGCTGGGGGAACATATGGACCTACAAGACAATCACTTCCAGCCCACATATTAATGCAAAACCTACGCTGGTGTCTAGCCTGTATTGTACCATCGGGATTACGATCAGCCCATAAATGTTGGTTGAGTAAACCCGATTATTCTATCTCTCCCAAATGTTGCCTTATCCGTAAACAAGACTGAATAGGCTAACAACGGATTGGCAGCATGTGCAATAAAGCATCGTTGCAAATGATTCAGATACAGGAGCTGCTCTTGAAGTACACTCCTGCGCTACTAAGATATGTACGACATGCTAGAGCCAATTGACGTGCGCTGATACCGGGATCGTCGTCCGACAGACTGTAGAATGCGTTCCTCGTGGTCATGCGTATCAGTGGATCACGGTGTTTCTCGATCCATAGTTTGTGGTGCCACGGATCCTGTCTCAGCAACGCGATGATAAACAGCAGTAATGTTTGAATGACTCGACTGCATTCGCTCTGGAAACGCAACTTGATACAGTCTTGCAGCCTCGCGTCCATTACCGTTCACGCAGCCGTATGTAAAAACCCTATCTCCCAGCTTACGAGATGAATATTCTGCCACAATTAAACAGAACATTTCTCAGCTGACTCACTACTTCACACGTTAAACGTTGAAGACAGACTATACACAAATAAACATGAATGACAAATGTAGCCAAGTCTAAATGGCAACACAGCGCCATCTACCGCAATCTTTCTTTGAAGTTAAACGAAGTATTTGCGGAGATATGTTTATATGCACTTTTGTTCTTGTTTTCGTGTGAGTAACCCACCTCAAAGTTTGTAAAAGTATTTTCGATACATCATATATATATATATATATATATATATATATATAGATAGATAGATAGATAGATAGATAGATAGATAGAATTAGTGATCAATATATATATATATTTATATATATATAATTATGAAGAAAAAATATACGGAAAAAACAAACAAAAATCCTTATATGCAATTATGCTGTTTTAATGCTAATATAATGTCAACATATATAAACATTAAAACAGCATAATTGCATATAAGGATTTTTGTTTGTTTTTTCCGTATATTTTTCTTCATACTGTCGGATCTATATCCATATATTTGCTTACATATATATATATATATATATATATATATATATATATATATATATATATATATATATATATATATATATTACTAAAAAAATGTACCTCTCACCTACGATTGAAAAAACATGCATATATATATATATATATATATATATATAGATATATAAAATTAGTGATATATATATATATATATATATATATATATATATATATATATATATATATATATATATATATATATATATATATATATATTAATAAAAAAATGTACATCTCACCTACGATTGAAGAAACATGCATATATATATATATATATATAGATAAAATCAATATATGAAATCTATATATATATATATTACTAAAAAAATGTACCTCTCACCTATGATTGAAGAAACATGCACATATATATATATATATATATATATATATATATATATATATATATATATAAATATATAAGTACACAAACACAATACAAGACATCAATTTTTCTTCTTATCATGTTAAACGTATTACGATTTCTCACCGTCGCATAAAATTAAATTTGATAAATATCTCACCACTCATTAATATAATGAGATAGATAGATAGATAGATAGATAGATAGATAGACAGGCATCCAATGTTCTAAAACTGTTCATATATGCAACCTCCTGTATGATAATATGTCCTAAAAGTAACGAAGGAATTTGAAAGTCTGTTATTTTCCTATCAATCATTTTCTTAATTCTAAATAAATATTACGAAACGGTGTATTATTTTATTTTTCGCTCCCTAAATCTAGAAATATAAAATAAAAGTAAACTGCTTATTTGCAGCCATGATTTATAATACGAGAACCAGTCAATCTGTTCTTCTTTACTAGCAAGAGAATTAATAAAAGGTTTCATGCATACCAAAATGAATACAAAAGTCTGCATTTCCCAAATCTCGTCCTCAACAAAGTCTCTTTCATTTCTTCTCAATCATGATATTTCATCTTTGAATGAGGACGTATAATCGCTTCGCATAAACCTTTTGACTGCTTTCTTCGCCATATATGACTTTCCGCTTTCATCTCATTATCAATGGAAAATCGTTGCACACAGAGCCTCTTTCATGGCTCCAAACAAATGTAAGTTTCATGGACGCCATATCATATATTCAAGACAACAGCGAATAATATTAATAATTCTTATGACCCTATTCTATCAGTAAGCGTTGCCTTAATTCCTGACTACTGTAGACACCCTTTCTTTTGATTCTCAAAGCATAAAATAAGTTTCCGAACTTTGGTTAAACCGATTTGGGGGAGTAAATAAACACTTTCGAAGAGTGAAGGTAGTTAAAACAGCGGTGCCATGGAAGAAAAAACGACCTTTTGACACTACGTCTTATTGCAGGCTAACATCCATGTTTGTCTCATTTGCAGTATATTTTTTATAGTAAGATCATTTGCAATGCATTTTAGATTTAAATCATTTGTAACGTTTTTATAGTAAAATCGCTTTAATGCATTTTTATAATAAAAATCATTTATAATACATTTTATATTAAAATAATTTGTAATGCATTTTATATAAAATCATTCGTATTGCATTTTATATTAAAATCATTTGCAATGCATTGTATATTAAAATCATTTGTAATGCATTTTATAATAAAATTATTTGTAACGCATTTTATACTAAAATTATTTGTAATGCATTTTACATTAAAAGCATTTGTAATGCATTTTATATTAAAATTATATGTAATGCATTATGTATTAAAATAATTTGCAATACATTTTATATTAAAATCATTTGTAATGCATTTTATATAAAATCATTTGTATTGCATTTTATATTAAAATCATTTGCAATACATTTTATAATAAAATCATTTGCAATGCATTTTATATAAAATCATTTGTAATGCATTTTATATTAAAATTATTTGTAATGCATTATGTATTAAAATAATTTGCAATACATTTTATATTAAAATCATTTATAATGCATTTTATATTAAAATTATTTGTATTGCATTTCATATTAAAATCACTTGTATTGAAATTTATATTAAAATCACTTGTATTGAAATTTATATTAAAATCATTTGCAATGCATTTCATATTAAAATCAATTGTTTTACATTTTAGATTAAATCATTTTAAATAGGAATAGATGAGTCCGCTTATCGTCCAGTCCACACTCCTTCCCGGTCTCTTGAACAGGAGTAAAGGTTTATTCTTTGTTTCATGTTTAGGATCGGGTTTCCAGTTCCTTCTAAAGTCCTCTCGTTCTCTTTCACTCTCAGTAACCCCTTGCGTATTAGTGGCATCATCGGAGTGCTTACGGTGAATTGAGTTTGTAATAAAATCCTTTACAATTATATTTTACAGTAAAATTAATTTGCAACGCATTTTATGATAAAATCATCTTCAATCACTATTACATTAACTTTTAAATGCATTTTATATTAAAATCGTTTTTAATATATGTTTATTGTAAAAATTCATTTACAATGTATTTTTATAGTAAAACCATTTTAATGCTATCTTTGTACTTAGCAATTTCTGTTTATTTTATTCGTAATCATTACAGTGAAAAATAGATTTAATATATTTCTTTGATAAAGCCTAACGATGATATTATGATTTACACAATAGAAACTAATATATTGGGAAAAGGAGCATATATTTCGGAGATTCATAGCGTCCAACAGTTTTTGGTATGTAATGTTCTGTTAAGAATATTAATTCTTGACAGAAAATTACATACTTACATACGAACACCTGACAGATAGATAATAAAGCTGTGGATCGGCTTGCGAAATTGGCACCGTTGTAAAGCTGAAGAAATTTTCTAAACGCAAAATTAATTTCCGCTGTGCTCTTGGGGCCCGCGGAGCTCTCCAGATAAAGGAGGATGCTTGATGGTTTTCAGTGACTCAGCTAATCGTAGGAAACGCTCTCGCCTTGCCACTAGGTGGCGATTTGCGATTTTACAACTGGTCTTCGGAAATTAAAATCACTCGTAAAAGATGAGTGGTTGACTGACATTATTGACTAAGATGAGCAAGGGAGGAGAACCATTGTTGCATCTGACAATTGAGAAGAGAATAAGTCGGTTGTATAAATGTCAATTTCATATAGATAGATATGAAGCGACCGAAATAGATAGATAGATAGATAGATAGATAGATAGATAGATAGATAGATAGATAGATAGATAGATAATAAAGAAACTGAGATAGATATATAGACAAATAGATGAATATATATAGAGAGAGACATAGATAAATATATAGATAGATAGATAATGAAGAAACTGAGATATATAGACAAATAGATGAATATATATAGAGAGAGACATAGATAGATAGATAGATAGATAGATAGATAGATAGATAGATAGATAGATAGATAGATAGATATAGGCAGACTAAGAGAGATGGATGGAATGATAGATAGCAAGAGAACAAATATAGTTCTATTGTTCCATAGATAGATGGATATATATATATATATATATATATATATATATATAGAGAGAGAGAGAGAGAGAGAGAGAGCGAGAGAGAGAAGGAGGGAGAGACAGGGAGAAAAAGAATATAGATAGATAGATAGATAGATAGATAGATATGAGCAGACTGAGTCAGATGGGTGGATTAATAGATAGCAAATATAACTATCTTGTTCGATAGACAGATTGATATGGAGAGAGAGACAAAGAGAAGAGAAGAGATAGATAGATAGATAGATAGATAGATAGATAGATATTAACAGAAAAAGATAAAGAGAGAAGTATATAAATTAACTGAGACAGGTAGATATGAAAGGAATAAGATGAATGAATTTATAAGAAGAGACTAAGATAGATTCATAAAGAGAGAGAGAGAGAGAGAGAGAGAGAGAGAGATTTGTTATTGCAATGCCGTTCAAATGCTCTAAAAGCAATTTCCACTTCAATTTACATCTTAATAATAATAGTAATAGGTTTGTAAATGGGTTCGGCCAGACAATAATTATCCAATTTTTGTATGTTTCTTTTTTTAAGCACCACATCTCTTCAGAATATAGACGATCATGGCTCTCTACAGCTTCCCTTTTATCATTATTATCTGGGATTTGCTATGCTTGGTAAAGGTAGTGGAGGTTTTCCTGTTGCCGTCTCTGCAGTTCTGAATTCCAAAAAATCTTTCTCCTAGATTGGCTGGAGAGTTCAGGCTATCCTTTTATTTAACCCATAAATAGGGGAGAAAAGATGGATTCATCTGTTGTATGGCAAGAGTGTGTGGATGTTGAGGGAAACACCTAACCGATTGCTCTCCCAACAACTACCGGGCTAATAGGTAGAAAGAGACAAAGGGGAAAGAGACGAGAGGTAACAAAAATAACACCAAACCAAAGCAACTTTAGGAATAAAATGCCCACGGGACCAACTTCATAAGACACCATGTCTTGCCAACCCCTGACTGATGATTTCCCGTTGCTTTTATTGGAATTAGGCATCTTACAAAGACCCGGATTTTGACCATTTGCAGAGAGGCCTGTATCTAGACATGCCAAGCTGTCCCACTGCTAACGGGGGGGGGAACCTGGACGTAAACGGTGTTAGCAAACATGTCCGTACACGACAAGGCCCCTTTTGCGTATGTATCGATGCGCGTTCACCACCATACCATTCCCAAGAGCGTTTATATGAAAGTTGTCAACCTGATATGATGTAATGGTCAGCAAGATTGTCTCGCTAGATCAATTACGACTGAGTAGCGAGTTCGATCCTCACTGGGTGTTCAATACTTTTTGCCTTGTGCCACATCTAAACTACGCTTAGAAAATAATTTGCTCTCCACTGGTTAGATAGACTCTTCTTGTGTACCTAGTTAAGCATCGTTTCCGGCCTGTTCCCGCTTCCTCTTTCGTGATGACCTAAGCCGAGATTCCCAAACTCCCCAATGTTTTCTTTTTTTTTTTTTTTCATCTCGACTGGGTCATTTTTTTCCCATGCCCGAATTTATCCTTCCCTCTCCGAGGCAGATTTTTTCCAGTAATAGGTCACCATTTCTTTCTGCGGCAGAATAGTTGCCATCCAAGGCTATAGAACCCGGTCTGTCCTGCTATTTGCCCATAGTTGGTGGGGGGAGAAGATGAGCATTCATACCTTTCCTAATGGTATTAGCACGTGAGTGGATGTAATAGAATTCGAACTTAGCTCTCCGATTCCTCAATCCGAGCCGCTATCCATTACTCCACCGTGCCTACTAACATCAATCTTAGTTTGTGTGTTTTGTTATATTTTAGTTTGTTTTCGGATTCATCCCCTCCCCCCACAATTCCATACCATCATTATATTATATTATATTATATATATATATATATATATATATATATATATATATATATATATATATATATATATATATATATATATATATATATATATAATTACATGAATCATTCATACAAAAACAAATATATATATATAAATTTATATATTATAAAATTTATAAACAAGGATCATATTATTCATATACAGGTTCGGGGTTAGTGTAACTTATTGAAATTGTTTGCGAAGATGTATTCTCGCCATTTAAATCATTAACCTCTATATTTGTTTTTGTATGAATGATTCATGTAATTATAAGTTGAACAGCACCTATAATCGAAATTAATCTGTATTTGAACATTGCTACGTAAGGAATTTTTCTGTCATGGGCTGTTTTTGTAGGTTCCCTGTGAATATTGCGTACTGGGGTATATGTAATAGTGAATGGTGAAAGATGACTTCCTGTGGCGAATGAGTTAATTGTAATGAATCAATTATTCGTGAATCAGATTAGCTAGGTATAAGATCCCTGCCTCCCATTAGAATGTTCAGCTACACGAGAACACCTCTTTGCTACTGCTTGGTCTCACACTGTCCGCTGACCTGAGATGGAAAAAATACAGTGACTCAATAGCTTCATCCATCGCAAGGAAAGTTGGTTCCCTGTGTCGCGCCAGAAAGATTTTCTTCCCCGAGTCCATCCTTCAAATCTATAAATCGCTCTTGCATGGAATACTGCTGTTATATATGGTCTGGTGCCCCCGCTGTTCGCCTTAAGATCCTCGACAAAATCCAGAGACGGATATGCCATGTGATTGGCCCTGATCTGGCATCTCGTCTACAGTCGCTCTCTCGCAGACGTGCCGTCGCTTCCCTCTGTCTTTTCTACGAATACTTTCACGGTAACTGCTCCGACGAGCTACTTTCGCTAGTTCCCAGACTGCATGAATTTAAACGTATTACTAGGTTGGCATCTCGGTCCCACCCTTTCACTGTCGAAACGGTTAAATGTGGTCGTCTCTTCTACTACAATAGCTTCATGTCTCACACCTCCCGTCTGTGAAATTCCCTTCCTATTACTTGTTTCCCTGATAGCTATAATCTCCAACTACTTAAATGTAATGTCAATCGACATCTCCAGATGCCCCGTCCTTCTTTTCATCCTATCCTCTATCACGCCTCTTTACTCTTTCTCCCACGCTCTGTAACCCCTTGCGTACTAGTGACACTCCCGCCTTGCTTGGAGTGAAAAGCTTTAAAAAAAATTAATAATGACCAGCCCCACCGCACTCCCCCTTTTTAGTTTTGTGTCGAAATTATTGTATTTTACAATAATAAATCATGAGCATTTATATGAAAGTTAATATTAATACAACGAGGCCGGAATTCGAACTTGATTCACCTTTGCAACATTTAAAAGTTATAAAAAAAAATAATGATTCGTTATTAGTATGAAGACATAATTGCTTTACTTACATGAAAGATTAATATCTACTATAGAATCTAGTATACTGACAAAGAAGGGGATTATGTTATATAAAATAAATTTCATCTTTAATCTTATCCTCTATGTAATCTCAGTAATCTTATGCCAAAGCCGAATTAGCTAAGAAATACAGAGTGTCCATAAATTACCTGTAGATCTTTAAAATTTCATTAAATAAATGAATATTACTGTATAGAGTTTATTGGGAAACATTAGTAAACAAATAAAGTGATATTTAAACATATCTGAACACTTCCATATGGGCCCCATTAGTTTCATACAACACAATTTCTAGTATTTATTCAATATTTACTATTGTCCTCATCTTTGTCGCCATATTTGTCACAACGTTTCGGCCGTTGTACGCTCCGGCCTTCTTCAGGTGGTTGGAATGTCGAACTGAACCCTTTATTTCGATCACTGGGGTAGACTGTTCTAGTTCCACGTGCCATGTTTGATGGATGTCAGTTATCAGTTATCTCCTGCTAATTTTCCCTCTGAAAGTTCTCCACTGCCTTAACCGGGTATTGAACTCACACTCTTTGGGTCTGTCACTGGATCTAACCAACGCCTTTATCCACTGTGCCATGTGTCTTTGAGGAAGAATGGCCGGAGCGTACAACGGGCGAAACGTTGTGACAAATATGGCGACAAAGATGAGGACAATAGTCCGACTAATGTAAATACTGTACATAATACCTCATCTCGGAAATATAGACAAACACAACTTCTGTTTTCTGCTAGACACTTCCTGTTTCCATAAACTGCTTGTGCCAGACATGGATACTAAGATGAATTGATGGTTTCCTTCATACTTTGTACTGTAATTCCACTGAACCTGTGTGTCCAATTTGGTCTCTATGAACCAGGATACACATGTCGTTTTTTTCTTGCGATGTTGACATTTTCAATAAAATTCAGAGATCAGTAATGATCCCTTTTAACATCTACCTGAAAAGATAAAAGAAAGTGAATTAAAAAGAAATAAACTATACATTAATTAAAACTTTAACGATATTTCTTTTACATGCAAAGAAGTGAATTGATCGATTTTAACTCTAATGGACGCAATAAATTGTGGAAATTGCACAGATAATTTATAGACACCGTGTATTGATTATTTGCAGGAATTATCCCAATCAGTACACTTCTCTTCATTCAGAGTGGAATTTCTTTTTGATTCCTGGTTTTTCCGAGAAACATCAGGTTTCTGGACAACCATGATAGTTGAACACGTTCAGTACCAAAAGATGCTAACGTTTCTGCTATTTAAGTAGCAATGTTATTTTCAGAAAGTTCCTCTTTTGGAAATGTGCACCACGTCTGCACTTTTGCATCGGCACACTGCACTGGCTAATACCTACTTTCTAACGATACTATTTAATATCTAGGAAAAATCCTATTAGTTTATTCTTGATCTCCACACCTCACCAAAACAAACTTAACACTGAAGATGTTAAGCAAATTTCGAACGGTCGTTAATGCAAATTGAAATCTGAATTTCTTAACGGAAGTACTTTCATTATTTTATTAATTACGGCGTGGATGCCAGAATTTCTAATCGACGGCTTTTATTTTATTGAGAGAAACTAGAGACTGAATTATCCTCTATGTCCTCTCTCCCTTCAGGAACACTGCGATCGTAGCTCTCCACAATTTCCTATACCCTGTAGCTCTGAGCAACTTTTCATTCTTTATCATCTTTCCTTGTCCCTGCCCATCAATCCATTCGCACAAACTCATTACTGACTCGCTGCTTAACCCACTTTCGCTCAATAGTCCCGTGAGTGTTAAATTTTTCAAGTCGTCATTCCTCATAATATGTCCCAGAAATTTCAACCACCTCCTTAATATTCTAAAGATGATTACCTTTCTACATTATTTACATTATTCGAACTATTGTCCTCATCTTTGTCACCATATCTATTACAACGTTTCGGCCGTTGTACGCTCCGGCTTTCTTCAAGTGGTTGGAATGTCGAACTGAACCCTTTATTTCGCTCACATGGCACGTGGAACTAGAACAGTCTACTCCAGTGTAGGAAGACTATGAATTCAAACTACCTGCTGACTTGTAGGTTCTGCCTCTTTAGGCAAAGGCTAGAAGAGGGTAACTTCGAAAACAAATCCACCTCGCACTTCTTGAAGGAAGGAACGGATCCCGTACTTCGAACCGAGACATACAATAATGGGTTAGACGGGCTTGATAAAAATATGGCAGGTTGATTTTTCACTTTTCTTTAGAAAATCAGCATTGCATTCTGTGTGAAAGCTGGGGTTTGATATGATAAGTAGTAACACCAAAAATTAGATCCATATCTTTCACCAATTATCAAGGATTTAGTTTTAAAGATTGTCTGCGAAAAATGTACAGAATGACCTTTATTTTCGCAGGGTTCTGCTTACAAACTAAATCCAAAATTTTACTTTCAACAATAAATCCAAGTGAAGTTAAAATATTTTGTATTAGATACATTGAATAGAAAATATATTCAAACCAGATTTCTAATTATGAATCACCATAAGTAAAATAAGCTATTTTTTACTGTATTCGATAAGTAAAAACTGTGTAAAATTTTTTAAAAGATTACAAAAAAATGGCCACTCAATGAATAAGAGTTGTTAGGTCCTTCGTTAGATTATAATTAATTTGAAAAAAATAGATAAAAGTGTATATAATGCCATAATATTGTTGTGCACAAATTATAAGACAAAATTTACTGTCGAAGCTGTTAAATGTAACGATCTCTTTTACTCCAATAGCTTCATGTCTCGCACTTCTCGTCTGTGGAACTCTCTCCCTATTTCTTGTTTCCCTGATAGCTATAATCTCCAACTATTCAAATGTAACATCAATCGACATCTCCAGAAGCCTTGATCTATCCCCTAACCATCTCTTCATCCCTTCCTCTATCACTTCTCTTTACTCTCGCTCCAACTCTCTGTAACCCTTTGTGTGCTAGTGGCTTCCCGCTTGCTTGGGGTGAAAAATTAAAAAAAAATGTTTTAAATTTGCACAGTTTATTGAAAATCACACTAAAACTACTGCATAACATATTACATTATAATATAGCTAAATTGTTCCGTGTAATTTCTCTTTGAAGTAAATGAAGGTCTTATTTGATGGCACAAGATTTAGTAATAATGTGCTTGTGCTATGCATCTTGTCCATATACAATTTTTAAAGCTTCAGTAAATTATAAATTTTTTAAGGCTTTCACTGATCACCAGAATGAAATTCCAATGCTACGATTTTAAACCTAAGCTTAATCTTCAAGCTCATTTCCTCAAAAAAATGATAATAATTTGGAAAGAACTATTTTGTGTTGTTATTCATCATGTGAAACCCCAACTTTTAAATTGAGTGCAATACCACCCTTCCAAAATCGACCATCCCTATTAGTATAAGGGCTTAAACAAACACAAGACTGAGAAACCGTACAGTGCCATGGAGCTCTCTGATTCGTTACTGGGTGTATCACCTACGACACTTTAGACGATATAGATCATTAAGTTGATTGCCCGATAGAGCTCACATACATTTGCACCTGTTTTTGTTTGTTTGTTTTTTTTTGGGGGGGGGAGTTGCGTCGCTATGAAGGTAGATCTCTTGATGTTCTCTTGTATACTGCCTCTGTCATAAATTTCATTTATTACTGATCCTGTTGCTTTTTTTTTCTCATTTTTCTCGTTTCATGACAAGTGTCAATCTTATCTCTGAATTTAATATCACAGGTCTTTCCATGTTTTAATATCTTGTATGTTTATGGGATTACAAAATCCGGATACGCAGTGGAAAAGCGAAAGGTGCCTTCCAAAAGCTAAGCAAAGTATTAAGAAACAGGAAAATTTCATGAGAAACAAAGCAAACAATGCTAAACTTTTATGATAAGGCGATTTAAGGCAATAGAGAAGTGGTTCTACAAAAGAATTTTTCGAATACCATGGACTGAACATGCCAAAAACGAGGAAGTTTTAAGGAAAATAGAATTAAAAAGGACACTTAGAATTAGAAAGAGATAATTGAAATTTCTAGTATACATAATTAGAAATAGAAGGTTTAGTGAATTTGACACTCACAGGACATGGTGAAGATAAGAGAGACAAAAGGAAATTTCGAGAAACCTGCCTAACAAGCTGGTGTAAATGGATGGCAAAACAAGAATTGGGAAGGATGGTGAAAAGACAAGCATGGCTAAGAGCTTCAAAGGATAGGAAGTTGTGGAGGGTCATAATCATCTACCTAACAAGCCTGTGTAATTGGATGACAGAACAAGGATTGGGAGGGAGGGATGGTGAAAAGACAAACATTGCTAAGAGCTACAAAGGATAGGAAGTTGTGGAGGGTCATAATCATCTACCTAACAAGCCTGTGTAATTGGATGACAGAACAAGGATTGGGAGGGATGGTGAAAAGACAAACATTGCTAAGAGCTACAAAGGATAGGAAGTTGTGGAGGGTCATAATCATCTACCTAACAAGCCTGTGTAATTGGATGACAGAACAAGGATTGGGAGGGAGGGAGGGATGGTGAAAAGACAAACATTGCTAAGAGCTACAAAGGATAGGAAGTTGTGGAGGGTCATAATCATCTACCTAACAAGCCTGTGTAATTGGATGACAGAACAAGGATTGGGAGGGAGGGAGGGATGGTGAAAAGACAAACATTGCTAAGAGCTACAAAGGATAGGAAGTTGTGGAGGGTCATAATCATCTACCTAACAAGCCTGTGTAATTGGATGACAGAACAAGGATTGGGAGGGATGGTGAAAAGACAAACATTGCTAAGAGCTACAAAGGATAGGAAGTTGTGGAGGGTCATAATCATCTACCTAACAAGCCTGTGTAATTGGATGACAGAACAAGGATTGGGAGGGATGGTGAAAAGACAAACATTGCTAAGAGCTACAAAGGATAGAAAGTTGTGGAGAGTCATAATCACCCACATAAGACTCTGTAAATGGATGGCAGAACAACGATTGGGATAGTAAAATGACAAACATTGCTAAGTGCTACAAACTATAGGAAGGTGTGGAGAGCTATAATCACGTACCTAACAAGCGTCTGTAAATAGATAGGAGGACATGGATTGAGAGGGATGGTTAAAAGCAAACATTGCTAAGACCTGCTAAGGATAGGCAGTTATGGAGAGCCATGATCCCCTACATGTATAAATGGATGGCAGAACGATTGGAGGAATAGTGAAAATGCAAACATTGCTAAGAGCTACCATGAAAGTATTTATAGAAAAGGCACAGGGAAGCTACATTATGGCAATGGGAAAGTGATTGAAGCCAAGATGCCAGATCAGGACTAATAATATTGCTGATTCTTCTTTGAATTAATTTTATCAAGAATCTCTGAATTTATAGCAGAAGCACCGAACAAGATATAGCAATAATATTCGTAGCAAGTCCTTCAAAGGTTTCGGCTAGGCAACTTTGTTTTTTAATTAATAATTTCACCAAAAGCAAGGCAATAAAGCCACTAAGACGGAAGGGGGGGGGTCACTGAGTATGAGAGAATATGAGAAAAGGAAGACAGTAAGGAGAGGGTACAATAAAAGACCAAGAAATAAGAAAACAGAAGATAACGACTGACATTATATTTAAATTTTTCAAGTTCAAAGTTGATTGGAAAGCAAAAAATCGGAAGAAAGTTCTAGAAATGAGAAGTGCGAGAAAAAAAAAACTTTTATCGCTATTCCGTATATAATAAATATAATTTGATCATTCCATCCTGTAGTTAATTTTAGAAAAATATTATTTAATCGCTTCGATCAAACTGCGGTAAAGTTAAGAATCGATAATGCCATTCGATGGTTCCGCTGTTTTCTTGCACATTTACAAATCTACCATTCGTCTGTCTATTGAATACTGCTACCATATCTAGTGTAGTGCTCCCGTTATTCATCTCGAGGTTCTTGACAAAATCCAAAGAAGGATCTGTAATGTAATCGATCTTGAATTGGCAACACGACTTCAGTCACTTTCTCACCGACGTGACGTGGCTTTCCTCTGTCTTTTCTACACATATTTTCATGGCAACTGCTCTGATAAGCTTTTTTCCCTGGTGCCTCGACTACATTAATTTAAGCGCGCTACTAGTCTGGAATCTAGGTCCGACTCGTCTACCGTTGAAATAGCCAAATGTAATCACTTATGCTCCAACAGTTTCTTTTCTAGCACTTCACGCTTGTAGAACTCCTTTCTGTTTGCTTGCTTCCCTGATAACTACAGTCTTCAAAAATTTAAATGCAACGTCAATCGCCATCTTCTATCTTCTTGAATCCCGTTCATCTTTTGTCCTTTCATCAATCCTCCCTATACTCAGTCTCTTATCACTCTTTCACTCCTTGTACATACCACCCCGCGCACTAATGGCATTCTCTGTTTGGTTGGGGAGAAATGATTAAAAAAAAACAATTATTTATTGAACTGTGGTATCGTTAAGCTTCACTCAACAAAAGATTCAGGAATTTAATGATTCACCGCAAAACCTGCCCAAGTGCCGAAGCGATCATCGCTCGCTTATATGTAAACTAAGAGTGAAACTGCGGCAATTGAAGAAGCCTAACGCAGCACCCAAACTGCAATACAACAAACTCCTGAGCGACCCTAACCTAAAAGAAAAATATATAGACAATGTGAAAAGAAGATTCGAGGGACACAATGGAAACTCGAAATGGGACGCAGCAAACGATATCATCCCAAAGGAGACAGGAGGAAGAAGGAGAAACGAATGGATGACTGACGAGATTCTCGACATGATGAAAAGACAGAAAACTCGGCCAAGATACGGAACGGAATACAGAAAATTACACAATGAAATAAGAAACAAATGGAGGCAAGCTAAAGAAGAATGGCTAAGCGACTATACTGGAAAACTCTTCCACAACGAAAGGGAACAACCAGCAATATAAGAGAACAGCCGACGGACCTGGAATTCTGAAAACAGAAGTAAAAGCCGCACTGATCAAACTGAACAGAAACAAGGCACCTGGGCCAGACGGAATTGTAACGAGAATACTGACAGCCTTAGATGACTTTGGCATAGACAAGATCACCGAAATAACAAATGAAATCTACAACAGCAGGGATATACCGGAAGACCTCAGCAGATCTATCTTCATAGCATTGCATATGAAACCAGATGCAAATGAATGCGAAATTCACCAAAAAAATAAGCCTAATGAGCCACGTGACAAAATTTATCATCCGTATTCTGATGAATAGAGCGCGCAGCAGAATTAGGCCAGAGATAGGACAAGAACAGTGCGGGTTCGTTAAAGACACCGGCGCAAGGAACGCAATATTCATGCTCGGAATGTTATCAGAAAGAGTAATACAAATGCAGAAGGACGTGTACCTATGTTTTATAGACTACGCAAAGGCGTTCGACAATGTACGCCACAAGGTTCTGATGGAACTGATCAGCAACCTTGATATATTCGGGAAAGATATCAGAATAATCAAGAACCTATACTGGCAGGAAACAGCATGCGTGCTCATAGGAAACGATTTTCGTGAATATACAAAAATAGAAAAGGGCGTAATACGTCTTCTCACCCGACCTGTTCATCCTATACAGCGAGGCAATTCTGAGCGAATTGGAAACCCCACGGGATTTAGCATTAGCGGCCACAATCTTAACAACTTAAGATACGCAGATGACACAGTACTGATAGCAGACACGGAAAAGAAATTACAAAATCTCCTGCAGAAGGTAAGCGATGGTGAGTGAGAAGCATAAACTACAAGACGACAAAATTCATGGTCATCAGTAAAAGGGTGAGCCAGAAATGCGACTTGCAGGTCGGAAACACTAAAATCAAGCAGACGCGGAAGTTTAAATATCTGGGAAGGGTTTTAACAGAGGGCGGATAGTGCGACACTGAGATCCGTAGACATATTGCGATGGCCAAGGACGCATTCCAAAAGCTGGGCAGAGTATTGGAAGACAGGAGGATTTCTTTGGTAACAAAGAAAAGAATACTGAGCTGTTATGTGACATCTGTCCTTCTTTACGGCAGCGAATGTTGGACGATTTCCTCAAAGATAAAGAGACTCGAGACCTCGGAGATGTGACTCTACAGAAGAATGCTAAGGATACCATGGACCGAGCATGTGAGCAACGATGAGGTCTTGGAAAGGATGCAAACAAGGAGGAGACTTATACCTAACATCAGGGAGAGGCAGATGAAGTTTCTGGGGCACATAATGAGGAAGGAGGCTTGGAGAATCTGATACACAGAAGGATGCTAAGGATATCATGGACCGAGCGTGTGACCAACGATGGAGTCTTAGAGAGGATACAAACAAGGAGGAGAGTTATACTTAACATCAGGAATGGGCAGCTGAAGTTTCTGGGACACATAATGAGGAAGGAGGGTCTGGAGAATCTGATACTCACAGGTCGAATAGAGGAAAAGAGAGACAAGGGAAAACAACGCATGACATATCTAGTGGCCTTAAGCAATTGGATGACACGTGGTCCGGGGGGTGGAAGCAGAGGAAAGGAGCTTGCTGAGATCTGCAAGGGATAGAGGAGGTGGAGGGCCATGATCGCCTACGTCCTGAAAAGACATGACACATCAAAAGAAATAATGTTATATGATCGCACAATTGTAGAAAATATTAGAAGATATTATTTTAAAAAACTCTGTTGTAGTTAAGCTACGATAATAACATTTGATTACACACTCGTGAAGTTCATTTTAGCAAATAAGCAAATATATTTGGTCACCCTGCGTTATATTTTAGCTTCACTAATATCATTTTGATGGCTCTGATATGTACTTAATTTTTGCAAGTATATTTCATCCACTTGCGGTTAATTTTAGCTTCGTTAATGTTATTTGATCGCTCATTTATGTACTTAATTTTAGCAAGTATATTTGATCCACTTGCGGTGAATTTTAGCTTCACTAATATCATTTTGATTGCTCTGTTATGTACTTAATTTTAGCAAGTATATTTGATCCACCTGGGGTGAACTTTAGCTTCGTTAATGTCATTTGATCGCTCTTTTATGTAATTAATTTTAGCAAGTATATTTGATCCACCTGTGGTGAATTTTAGCTTCGTTAATGTCATTTGATCGCTCTTTTATGTACTTAATTTTAGCAAGTGTATTTGAATCACCCTGCGCTGTATATTAGCTTCGTTAATGTCATTTGATCCCTCTGTTATGTACTTAATTTTAGCAAGTATATTTGATCCACCTGTGGTGAATTTTAGCTTCGTTAATGTCATTTGATCGCTCTTTTATGTACTTAATTTTAGCAAGTATATTTGAATCACCCTGCGCTGTATATTAGCTTCGTTAATGTCATTTGATCGCTCTTTTATGTACTTAATTTTAGCAAGTATATTTGAATCACCCTGCGCTGTATATTAGCTTCGTTAATGTCATTTGATCGCTCTTTTATGTACTTAATTTTAGCAAGTATATTTGAATCACCCTGCGCTGTATATTAGCTTCGTTAATGTCATTTGATCGCTCTTTTATGTACTTAATTTTAGCAAGTATATTTGAATCACCCTGCGCTGTATATTAGCTTCGTTAATGTCATTTGATCGCTCTTTTATGTACTTAATTTTAGCAAGTATATTTGAATCACCCTGCGCTGTATATTAGCTTCGTTAATGTCATTTGATCGCTCTTTTATGTACTTAATTTTAGCAAGTGTATTTGAATCACCCTGCGCTGTATATTAGCTTCGTTAATGTCATTTGATCCCTCTGTTATGTACTTAATTTTAGCAAGTATATTTGATCCACCTGTGGTGAATTTTAGCTTCGTTAATGTCATTTGATCGCTCTTTTATGTACTTAATTTTAGCAAGTATATTTGAATCACCCTGCGCTGTATATTAGCTTCGTTAATGTCATTTGATCGCTCTTTTATGTACTTAATTTTAGCAAGTATATTTGAATCACCCTGCGCTGTATATTAGCTTCGTTAATGTCATTTGATCGCTCTTTTATGTACTTATTTTTATCAAGTGTATTTGAATCACCCTGCGTTGTATTTTAGCTTCGTTAATGTCATTTGATCGCTCTTTTATGTACTTAAATTTAGCAAGTGTATTTGAATCACCCTGCGCTGTATATTAGCTTCGTTAATGTCATTTGATCGCTCTTTTATGTACTTAATTTTAGCAAGTATATTTGAATCACCCTGCGCTGTATATTAGCTTCGTTAATGTCATTTGATCGCTCTTTTATGTACTTAATTTTAGCAAGTATATTTGAATCACCCTGCGCTGTATATTAGCTTCGTTAATGTCATTTGATCGCTCTTTTATGTACTTAATTTTAGCAAGTATATTTGAATCACCCTGCGCTGTATATTAGCTTCGTTAATGTCATTTGATCGCTCTTTTATGTACTTAATTTTAGCAAGTGTATTTGAATCACCCTGCGCTGTATATTAGCTTCGTTAATGTCATTTGATCGCTCTTTTATGTACTTAATTTTAGCAAGTGTATTTGAATCACCCTGCGCTGTATATTAGCTTCGTTAATGTCATTTGATCGCTCTGTTATGTACTTAATTTTAGCAAGTATATTTGAATCACCCTGCGCTGTATATTAGCTTCGTTAATGTCATTTGATCGCTCTTTTATGTACATAATTTTAGCAAGTATATTTGAATCACCCTGCGCTGTATATTAGCTTCGTTAATGTCATTTGATTGCTCTTTTATGTACTTAATTTTAGCAAGTGTATTTGAATCACCCTGCGCTGTATATTAGCTTCGTTAATGTCATTTGATCGCTCTGTTATGTACTTAATTTTAGCAAGTATATTTGAATCACCCTGCGCTGTATATTAGCTTCGTTAATGTCATTTGATCGCTCTTTTATGTACTTAATTTTAGCAAGTATATTTGAATCACCCTGCGCTGTATATTAGCTTCGTTAATGTCATTTGATTGCTCTGTTATGTACTTAATTTTAGCAAGTGTATTTGAATCACCCTGCGCTGTATATTAGCTTCGTTAATGTCATTTGATCGCTCTTTTATGTACTTAATTTTAGCAAGTATATTTGAATCACCCTGCGCTGTATATTAGCTTCGTTAATGTCATTTGATCGCTCTTTTATATACTTAATTTTAGCAAGTATATTTGAATCACCCTGCGCTGTATATTAGCTTCGTTAATGTCATTTGATCGCTCTTTTATGTACTTAATTTTAGCAAGTATATTGAATCACTCTGCGCTGTATATTAGCTTCGTTAATGTCATTTGATCGCTCTTTTATGTACTTAATTTTAGCAAGTATATTTGAATCACCCTGCGCTGTATATTAGCTTCGTTAATGTCATTTGATCCCTCTGTTATGTACTTAATTTTAGCAAGTATATTTGATCCACCTGTGGTGAATTTTAGCTTCGTTAATGTCATTTGATCGCTCTTTTATGTACTTAATTTTAGCAAGTATATTTGAATCACCCTGCGTTGTATATTAGCTTCGTTAATGTCATTTGATCCCTCTGTTATGTACTTAATTTTAGCAAGTGTATTTGAATCACCCTGCGCTGTATATTAGCTTCGTTAATGTCATTTGATCGCTCTGTTATGTACTTAATTTTAGCAAGTATATTTGATTCACCTGTGGTGAATTTTAGCTTCGTTAATGTCATTTGATCACTCTTTTATGTACTTATTTTTATCAAGTGTATTTGAATCACCCTGCGTTGTATTTTAGCTTCGTTGTCATTTGCTCTGTTATGTACTTAATTTTAGCAAGTATATTTGATCATCCTTTGATGTAAATAAGTTTCATTGATGTTACATGTTCACTTTGCTGTGTAGTTAATTTTTTTCAGAAGTTATTTGATCATCCTGTAGTACAGTTAATATTATCAGATGTTATTTGGCCGTCCCGCCGTTTTGATAAGCTTAACAAGTGTCATTTCGTCACCGTGACATGTACAAGCTTTGAAAATAGAGCTTGATCTCCCCGCTGAGAAGTTAACTTTCCCTGATACTCATTAATCGTTCCAACGCGTAGGGGAGCTTAGAAAATTTTATTTGATCGCCTCGCCGTCTAGTTAACCTTAGCAAATATCATTGAATATCTCTGCTGTGCAGTTATACTCAGGAAACTGCATTTAATCTGTTCACTGAGTGGTTCAGCTTTATTTGATCTTTCCGTGACTTACTCATGTCAATTAAATTTTATTTGATCGCTCCAGCGTAAATGAAGCTTAGCAAACATAATTTTATCTCCCTGCCGTGTTCTTTTTTATGTACTGTGTGTCTTCAGAACATAGGCGATCGTGGCCCTCCACAATTTCCCGTCCTTCGTAGCTCTTAATAAATGTGTTTTTTGTTATTTCTCCTAAACATTGTTCTACCATCCATTTACTCAAGCTCACTATGTTATGCGTTGTTTTGCCTTCAGTCAGTTTTGTGTGTATCAGATTTTCCAAGCCCTCTTTCCTCATTATGTGCCGGATAAATTTCAATGTATAAGCTTCTTTTTATTTCCATTTTCGCTAAAACTTCATCGTTGCTCCATGGTATCGTCAGCATCGTCCTGTAGAACCACATTTCTGTTACTTCAAGTCTCTTCTTCATCCTCTGAGGAGATCGTCCAGCGTCCATTGATAGGAGGACAGATTCAGTTGTCTTTTCTTTGTTCCTACCGAGGTTTTTTTTGTTTCTTACCGAGTTGTTAGGCTCAGAAAATATCATCTGATTTCCAAGCACAACGCATATCTTTTGATCGTGATCGCTCTGTCGTTTAGCTAGACTTAGTAAATAACATTTAAAGTTTACTAAGTGCAGTTAATTTGAATCTTATGTTATTGCCTTGATGTATATATGTGTCGTACTATAATTATTCATCAGTAAATATTATTGATCGCACCATAATGTAAATAAGTTTAATATAATTTCACCTCAAGCAAGTGAAATAGAATGAGAAAGATTTTAGTGGACAGAAAGGACAATAAAAGACATGCGCTTAGGAAGACAGAATCTGGCAACTGACGTTGCATTTAAATTTTTTTTTAAACTTAGCTGACAGGAAAACAAAAAAGAGTACCGTAGGCGAGAAGTGCGAGAAAAGAATCTATTACAATAGAACTTACGGTCACATCTAGCTATTGCAACAGTAAAACAATGGGACCTATTTGCCAATCTAGAAGTACGCTTATATACACGCAGTAGATTATCAAGGGAGAGAGCTCGTCAAAACACCTGCCATGAAAATATTTACAGAAAAGACAGAAGGAAGCCAAATCACGACGGAGGAGAAAAGACTGAAGTCGAGATGCCAGGTCAGGACCAATAACATTACAGACCCTTCTTTAAATTTTGTCGCGAATCTCGAGATATATAACCGGAACACAGACACTCCTTTAACTTTTGTCGCGAATCTCGAGATATCTAGCCGGAGCACCAGACCTGATATGGCAGCAATATCCAATGAATGGACGAATGGTAGATTTATAAATGTGCAAGATGGATTCTGGCACGATACAGCGAACCAACTTTCCTAGCAGCAGACTTAACAATAGATTCAATAGAATAACTCCTCTTCATGTCAGTAAAAATCGTGAGACCAAAAAGGCGCAATGATTTGTGCTCCTGAAAGTTAGCATCATTCGTGCTAATGTAAGGCAAAATATGGTTCTCTATGATGATTAAAAGATAGCAGTTTTGTTTTGGTGATGTAAAAATTTACAAGCCATTTCTTGCCCCAGTTAACAATTGATTTGTGGTCATCTTCGAGAGCAGCTGCCACTTCACCTTTATTGGACCAATCCGAATTATTCTTAAGACAAGAGCAAATAGTTGTGTCATTGTCATAAATTCTCCTTTTTAATGTGTCGTGATCCTCCAACATGTAGGCGATCACCATATCTTCCTATCCCTTCTAGCTATTAATAATTTTTGTCTTTTTGCTTTTTCTTCTAAACTCCGTTCTACCATCCATTTACTCAAGTTCATCAAGTATTTTACGCGCCGTTTTTCTCCAAAAGATAGGATTGTGAAATATTCGGCCAGGGACATTATATCCCTTGAGATGGCGAAGAAGACCAACCACCTATGTCGACATCCATTAAGACAAGCTGATCAGGAATTGAGCAATCATGGCTCTCCACAAATTCCTGTCCTTTGTACCTCTTAGCAACATTTGTCATTTTAGTATTCCTCTCTAACCGTTTTGCAATCAATTCACACAAGTTGAGCAATCATGGCTCTCCACGAGTTCCTATCCTCTGGATCTCTTAGCAACATTTGCCTTTTTACTATTCATCCGTCGCCGTTTCGCCATCGATTCACACAAGCTGACCAATCATGGCTCTCCACGATTTCCTATCCTCTGGATCTCTTAGCGACATTTGTCTTTTTACTATTCCTCACTCCGCGTTTCGCAATCCATTCACACAAGCTGATCAATCATGGCTCTCCACGAGTTCCTAGCCTCTGGATCTCTTAGCAACATTTGCCTTTTTACTATTCATCCGTCGCCGTTTCGCCATCGATTCACACAAGCTGATCAATCATGGCTCTCCACGTGTTCCTATCCTCTGGATCTCTTAGCAACATTTGCCTCTTTACTATTCATCAGTCGCCGTTTCGCCATCGATTCACACAAGCTGATCAATCATGGCTCTCCACGAGTTCCTATCCTCTGGATCTCTTAGCGACATTTGTCTTTTTACTATTCCTTCCTCCGCGTTTAGCCATCGATTCACTTAAGCTGAGCAATCATGGCTCTCCACGATTTACTATCCTCTGGATCTCTTAGCGACATTTGTCTTTTTACTATTCCTTCCTCCGCGTTTCGCAATCCATTCACACAAGCTGATCAATCATGGCTCTCCACGAGTTCCTATCCTCTGGATCTCTTAGCGACATTTGTCTTTTTACTATTCCTTCCTCCGCGTTTAGCCATCGATTCACTTAAGCTGAGCAATCATGGCTCTCCACGATTTCCTATCCTCTGGATCTCTTAGCGACATTTGTCTTTTTACTATTCCTTCTTCCCCGTTTCGCGTCCATTCACACAAGTTGAGCAATCATGACTCTCCACGAGTTCCTATCCTCTGGATATCTTAGCAACATTTGTCTTTTTACTATTCCTCCTTCCCCGTTTCGCCATTCATTCACACGAGCTGAGCAATTATGGCTCTCCACAACTTCTTTTCATTTGTAATTCTGAGTAATGATTCTCTCCTTACTATCTCTCCCATTTCTGTCCAGCCATCCCTATAAAGATGCTCGTTACTGATAGATAGGTTACTGTTACTCGTTGTCCCTAACGCTTTCAGCATGTTATGTGAGTGTCAAATTGCCAAAGCCCTCTTTCCTTATTAGAATTTTCAGTTGTCTCTTTCTGATTCTGAGTATAACTGACTTTTTTTTTGTTTCTAGCTTCCTTAAGACCATCTGGTTGCTTAATTCGCTCCGTTCGTGGTATCCTTAGTATCCTTCTGTAGAACCACATTTCTTTTGACTCCAGTCTTCTCTTCATCTATAAGGAAATTGTCCAGAATTCAATGTCATATAAGATGATTTATATTACATAACAGTTTTTTTCTTTCTTTCTAATGAAATTTCGTTGTTTCTGTGCTCAGTTACAATACTCTTATAAAGTTTATCTGACGGGCAGAAGATTGATTCTTCCCGTAGATTTGTCGTCCCATTTTTTATTTCCTTATAACGTCGCGAACTTTCACCTTTACCTTTAGCAAAAAGCACTTGACGACTTCTCTTTAACATGTCCGAATTGTCAGCATCTCTTGTTCTTTGTAACCGTTATTAAACAAAACAGAGGAATTATTTATTTCCGGCCTTCACCTCTGGCGATTAAAACTGGAGAAAAGGAAGGGAAATGCATTTATATAATAATGGCGTTCCAAATGCTGTAATTCGATTTTATTTATTTATTTATTTATTTATTTTGTCGACAGAAGATATTGATTGGACTGTATCGATTTGAACAGAAACCCACGTCTCCAGGGGAGAAAAAGGACTTTACCCATGAAAGAAATATTACATCCATTTCATATCTGTCTCACGATATTGAACACTGGTAGATCGAAACAAGGCACATACACACAAACAGGTGAGATAGATAGATAGATAGAGAGAGAGAGAGAGAGAGAGAGAGGTACTGAGTGAGTTAGGCAGAGAGAGATATAGGCAGAAACAAGGTTTGAGTGACAGGGAGGGAGACAGGGACAAAACAGGAAATAGTGATAGATATGAATAGATCGATAGACAGAGGTTGAAAGAGAGATAGCAAATATGATTGGCAGGTGATAAGAAAGGAAGGAATAAAATGTGTTGGTGGTGAATACACAGAATTAGATTCCCACTGAGATAGATAGATAGATAGATAGATAGATAGATAGATAGATAGATAGATAGATAGATACCTGATCAGAATGAGATAAATAGAATAAGAGAGACCTGATCAGAATGAGATAGATAGATAGATAGATAGATAGATAGATAGATAGATAGATAGATATGAACAGCTTCAGATAGATAGATAGATAGAAACCACAAAATAGCTATAAATAGATAGATAGATAGATAGATATCATGACGGGACTCGTGAGCAAAGATTCAGGAAGGCGTGCCACATCGTCAGTCTATTCCTAACCACAAACACACGTGTCCATGGGCAATGTACTTCACTTACAAAAGGCTTGTTACATTACCTCGCTATCTATCACACAACAGCGAAGCCTGTCAGATCGAATTAACGCATGCACATACAAACTATATATATATATATATATATATATATATAGAGAGAGAGAGAGAGAGAGAGACTTTCGAAACATAGACAAAGCAATTTTCTAAATTACTGGATTTTTTATTTATTAATCCGGCAGATTTTATTATTTTGAAGGTGATTTTAGTGGATACTCATATTTCAGTAGACGCTCCGTTTATTAATTAAGCAGCATGTTTATTTTCGTCTACCTTGCGTGATCGACGGCTTCCCTTTAGCTCAGCTCTTTAGAGTATGCTGGGTCCAACGGTAGTTCCCTCTGCCCAGAGTGACGCGGGTTTCAGTCTTGCCTGAGAGCTTACATTTTCTTTAATAGGATTTTTCGTATATTCAGGACGTTAGACGAAAATGAATAAATATACTGTTTAATAAACAGAGCGTCTACTCAAATATGAGTATCCACTAAAAGGTTTAAAGGGTTAATATATATATATATATATATATATATATGTGTGTGTGTGTGTGTGTGTGTGTGTGTGTGTGTGACAATATATGCCACAGCGACCCTCGCGAACGAAGATTCAGAAAGGAACACGACGTCCTGACGCGTGTTGAATCACGAAACTCTGAGTGGACCTAAGATAAGTGTTGGGAACTTAAATTACATAATAATTTTTGTTATATATGAATATTGAACACTTTATTGTCAGATATTAATTCGCTTTGATATTCATTGAATTATACGTACGTATATCAATATGTATCAACGTATATCAAGGTGACATTACAAATATATTTTACTGTTATATATATATATATATATATATATATATATATATATATATATATATATATTATTTATTATAATTTCTTATATATATACAAAAACAATTTACTCACAACAAAGATGCAACCTCGTTTCAGTGCATTTAAAATTGCACTTCGGCTGACGAGAACCAAAATGGTTATGAAGAATTCTGTTTGTAAGCAAGCCGTATGTGAAGGGTCACTTCCTTTTGTCCATTTGCTTAAAAAAAAAGTACATAAAGGCAAAAAGATGACGGAGTGAAACAATGGCGGTGTTGATAACAGTTTGGTGAAAGATGGTTGAGATGTTAAAGTAATTGCTAGACCTGAAAAATTTATTTTCGACAACAACGGTCAAGCATTTAGGCACAGCATTTCCAACCCTTCTAAGAGTGAGGGGTGGGGAGAAGGTGAGAATTGGAGATATTAATATGATGAAAGAGGAAGGAGGGATAAATTCAAATGATAGTAGTAAATGAGAGTGTTTTTTTGGGGGGTGGGTATTTTAAAAACTAAAGCCAGAGCTGAATTGCATATTGGAGTTGGAGTTATCACTACTAGTTTTGTAATCAATGAAGTTAATGCTGTGAACGTTAGAATTTATATATTATTTTCGTTCTCATTACATTCTGATATATATATATATATATATATATATATATATATATATATATATATATATATATATATATATATATATACACATCAGTAAAATAAAATTGTAATGACACCTTAATATATGTAGGAATATATATATATATATATATATATATATATATATATATATATATATATATATATGTGTGTGTGTGTGTGTGTGTGTAAAATAGATAGGTTAGTTGGTAAAACAAGGACAAACGAAAGGGTACCAATATAATATAATCAGTACGATAAACATTTATTGAATATTAATTATTAACCATATGACAGAAATGAAGTACGGAGAAGGTTTTAAGTTACAAATGGTATGAGGTGTTAAGTTCGGAATTTTCGGACACGGCTGTACCCTTTATCAACGGACCGAGGAATAAACAGAAAAATTACTAACCGATAGGGGTTTTGGGTTGCGTAAGAATGTAACAATATATATATATTAAGTTGGTGCAAAAATAATGACGGTTTTTGACGTGAAAAATACGTCAATAACCGTCATTATTTTTGCACCAACTTAATACATACATACATACATATATATATATATATATATATATATATATATATATATATATATACATATATATATATATATATATATATATATATATATCCCTGTTCTGTCAGCAGCCATCAAAAATGTACTTGATTTTCAATGCCAAAAAAAGGATTGCTAAAAAGAATTTTTGTTCTAAACTGTCTGTGATCTTCACTTGTGCCTTTGATATATAATAATAATAATAATAATAATAATAATAATAATAATAATAATCACATCTCCACAACTCTATACTCCAAACCCACAAATGGCCATTGCTACCTAAATTTCAATAGCTACAACCACACCAACCAAAAAAAAAAATCAATAATCAACTTTCTCAATAGGAATCGCCCATTTGAAACTATCAAAAAATCAATTACTACTTGTTTCCAAACAAAATAAAAAATACTGTTCTAACCTATGAAACAAAGAAGAGGAATTTATTTTACTTGCAATATTCCCAAGTTTCCCCATATCTTAACAAAAGATGTCCAGTATTTGAAACTTGAAAAATATTTAGCGTCCGCCCCTCCCCTCCTAATCTGCACACCCTCCTAACATTAACCGGCATACATAATTCACCACCTCACAAAGGGAATATCAATACATTAAACCCCAATGCCAAGTCTGTAAACATATCATCACTGATAGCAATTTCACTCACCCCCGGAACTTACACAATATTCAAACCACCGGCTCTGACTCATGACAGTTCAAATCTTATATATTAACTGTCACATGCAAAAAAAAAAGAGGAAATTATGGTGCAGAAACTGGCACAGAATTCCGTCTTCCGTTCAATAACCATAAAAAAAAACATCAAAGACAGCAACAACAATTTTTCCTGCCGCTGCACGCTTCAACCAACCGTTTTATAACATTAATATCAGGTGCGTGCTTTAGCGTCTTCATTCAACAGCCGACAAGAAAGACGCAGATCGGAGGTAAAATATATTTTCAAAATAAAATCCCATATTGAAAAATTAAACAGGGACTGGTATTTACTCAGAGGTTATAATTTCCACAGGCAGCCTTCTAACCAACAACAACAACATTCCTCGAAAGTGTAAATCTCACTTCTTTGTTTATTATTCGTATCGTTGAAAAAGGACACAGGAGTGTCCGAAAATTCCGATGTTAAAATATTTCTCTTCATGCATCAATTTAATCAAAAAAGATAATATATAATAAATATCATTAATTTTATTGCCAATATTGTTATCAATTTGTTGGCTTTTTATTCCTCAAATGTTATTAACCGGCCTATTAAATCTCTCTCTATCTCATTCTCTCTCTCATATATATATATATATATATATATATATATACGTATGGACTGTCCTAGCTATAAATTGAGAGCAGGTACTGCCTTTTGGAGAGGGAAGTTTCTAGCAGTCACCTCTGACAGTCAAACCGAACATTCTTGCTGTAACACTCTCGCTTGTATATGTTTGTATTACTGTTTCTATTAATATATTTGTTTAACTCAATTCCTTTCTTTGTGTTTTTATTTCTGGCCCTAACATGACCACAACAATAGATATGTATGTATTGTCGATATATATATATATATATCTATATATATATATATATATATATATATATATATATATATATATATATATATATATATAGTCGAACGACACTTATCTCAAACAATTCGGTTTTTGAACGGGCTTTTCGAGAAGAATAAGTCGCAGTTTTCGAACAGAAATTCTGTTCCCGAATAATAACGACGTCAGCCGAATGAACACGAAGGAAACCAAGGAAGCCCCAAACACACGGATGTATCAGTTACTCGTTGGCTTCACTTGACACTCTACACGTTCACTTCATCAGAATGTGTTTTCTCCCATTTTGATATATTATTTCATTTCTATATACACCGTAATGGCTCCGAAGAAAGTTATTGATATCAATAAACCTAAGTGGAAAGTTGTGACAGACACAATTGAATTGAAAAAGTAAATAATAATGAAACATGAAAGTCAAATATATGTCTTTGATCGAGCGGTGAATTTTTCGATGCCGAAATCAATCATATGCACAATAGAGAAGAACAAAGATTTGATCAAAGCAGCAGATTTTGCAACAGGAGTGAAAGTATCAACGAAACAAAGATCACAGACTCTTGGAGAAATGGGAAAACTGTTACTGATTTGGATTAATGAGAAACAATTAGCCGCTCATAGCACTCCAGAATCAATAAATTGTCAAAAGGTGAAGCGCAATTAATACTTATTTGGAAACCTGTTTCGCTTTTTGAACGACCTCTTGCAATGAATTAAATTCGAAATCGAAATTCCACTGCATATATATATATATATATATATATATATATATATATATATATATATATATATATATATATATATATATATATATATACGAGTGTATTTGCGTGTGTAAAATATTTATATATATGTGTGTGTCTATGTGTGTGTATAAATATATATATAATTTATTAAAGTTATTTTGTGTAAATTTTAAAATTATTTAAATTTAATTTATTAAATTTAAAATTTATATATGTGTGTGTATAATATGTATACGTATATATGTATATATACAAAATTTCTATATATATTATATATGCGTGGTACTTATTTGAAAGCGCTCAATATCACTGATAGAGCTAACATATATAGTTGATGGTCACAAAAGCGTGAAACCCAGGGTTTCAAACTCATATCCATACAACTATATATATATATATATATATATATAGTGCACATTGAAGTCAACACTTAGAGGCGACAGTCTGTTTCATGCTAGACGCAATCGTCAGGCCTGACGATTGCGTCTAGCACGAGACAGACTGTCGCCTCTAAGTGTTGACTTCAATGTTCACTTTTATATTTACACAAGCTCTATCTCTGATATTGAGCACTTTATCCCATAAATATTACACACCTTAAGACTATATTTTATCATATATATATATATATATATATATATAATATCTGGCCATTTGTATTTGAAGATACCCGTCTACTAGGGCGGCTAGCCAATCCTTGTTGTAGACTCTCGCTCGGTTTACACTGTTTTATGTTTGTGGTTTATGCTATAACTATACTGAGCAGACCTTAGTTACAGTTTCTGGGACAGAGCATGTTATCTAGAATGATCAACAATCTGAACAACACTAACACACTCAAACCCTCGATCACGATGACTTGTGACTTCTCGCTATATATATATACATATATATATATATATATATATATATATATATATAAACTTGAAAAATAAAATACAGTAGTTTAAGAAAATTTCTAAGTATTGCAACATCAAATCATGATTTGTTATCATTAACAAACTATTTGACAAGTTGAAAATGATTCCATTCATGTTCAATAACAACGCTGAAACCTATCACACATTCTTACATTAATTTCAGAAAAATGATCAGAAATTGTTTCTTTTCAGAAATTGTTTTCGGTTTGACCTGTAAACAAGATCTTTCAGTACACACCACAAGAAAAAGCCTGGAGTGGCTTGGTCTGGTGGTTCTGATGGCGACTCAATTGCTCCACGTCGTTCGATCCACCCTCAGTTTTAATCATTCCCGAACACGTAAACCACAGTTAATCTTAAGCCGTCTTATACTAGTGTTATTTATTTTTGTTCAATAAAAGTTAATAAAAACAGAAGGGTGTTACTCTGCCTCACCCTCTCTATCTATCTATATCTATATATATATATGTGCGTGTCATTCGCAGACAGTACTATTTCGCTGTATCACAGCTCCTCAGTGCGACTAGACAACCGAACACCTCAAGCCCCGATTGAAACCCTAAACGATTTGATGTCAGTCAGAGCTTCTACCACTGAGCCATCTACACTCGGCAGAGCGAATCGGCCAAATCTAGCGTATTGTTTTTACAAATGTAAACAAACGCCAAGCAGACAAAGTGCTCCATTCATTTTATTGAAGAATATATATATATATATATATATATATATATATATATATATATATATATATATATATATATATATCAAAGTGTAGGAGAACGAACTAGAACGATTCTAGAAGACACTATATGAAAAATTCCAACGAACGGAAGTGAGGGATATTTAATTCGATATCTGTATTTCTGAATAAAAGTTTTTTTAGTAACACCGTGATTGCCCACCTGATGAGACGTTTAAAAAAGGTTTTCCCTTTTTTGACGTTGAAACAAAATGTACAATTTTGTAGTGGATATGTGCATGTTCTAATGTAACACTACCTATAAGAGACGAGATGTGACACAAGGTCAAGTTTAGTGTGGGAAATCCGAACGCGTACACTCCGTCCAATGGTCAAAATTTACATCTAGCGACTGAAACCGCGGTAACAGGTATTTTGTATTGTCTATTTTTCTCAACCGAGTCTCCGCCCGAAGACAGAGCCCCGACAGTCACAATCTGCCCGAAGACAGAGAATTGACAATAGCGAGCCAGTCAGCGGGCTGCCTGACTCCGATGAACTGGTATTTATACAGCTTCCCCTTTGAGACTAGATGTGACACAAAGTCGAGTTTAATATGAGGGAACCTGAGCGCGTAAACTCAGTCCAATTGTCAAAATTTACCCACTCCCCGCAACCGTGGGATCTGGCACATTTAATCGTCTATTTTTCTCAACCGTGTCTCCGTCTGTAAACAGAGCCTCGACTGAGTCGTACTCTCCCTAAAGACAGAGAACTTGACAGTCGCGAATCATACAGCGGACTGCCTGACTGTGATTGACTGATATTTACCGGTCGCCCCACTGCGGACCAGATGCGATACAAGGTCAAGTTTACTGTGGGGAACGCGAACGTTTCCACCCGGGCCACTGATCAAAAGTTACCCAGCCCCCACAAAAGCGGGCTCAGGTACAGAATTGGTCCGTTTTTCTCAGCCGAGTCTCTATCCGAAGACAGAGCCCGACTGAGTCGTCCTCCGCCCGAAGACGGAGGTCTTGTCACCCTCTGCCAGAAAGAGATTTGTTTTGAAGCGAGCCTGGGACAGGCTGCGACTGACCGGTATTTTCCTGTTTCTTAGTACTTTGCTTAGCTTTTGGAGTACATCTTTTGCTATCCCAATTGGTGTTCGGATTTCAGTGTCGTATTTTCCATCCTCTGTTAAGATGTATTTTGATATATTAGAAGTTTTGGTAGCCTGCTGGAGCGCGTTGAAATCCTCACAGTATTTTTTAGTATTATTGAAGTTATTGCTAACATTTACAAACTCTACGTTTAGTTCAATTTCACAAACCAATCCATGAAATTTGAATAAACTGAGTTGTTTGGAAAAAACTTTGACAAAAAAAACTACTACGTGGTTTAATAATTTCTTTAATTTAATTTTATAGGACTTCATGGTAAACAATACTTTTAAATTTTTTTCCCTTTTTAATAGCGAAGAATAAATTCTTAGGATTTCATACTCTTGAGTATGCAACATACAACTGGCCATGCATAAATATTTCTTTTTGGAGCCAAATTCCAATTTTTTGAAGCGTTTGGCCCTGTAATTTGTTTATAGTTTTCGCAAACGCAGGGCGAACTGGAAACTTGATTCTGCTATATAAAAACTTAAAGAAAAGATATACAAAAAATAATATTACATTTTTATTAAATAAGAATTTGTTAATTCAATCATTAAATTGTTTTAAAAATAGTGAGAGTATTTTCTATGTTAAATAATATATTTTTTAAATTTTTCCAAAACAATTAATGAAAATGTATTGTACTAAGCTAAGCACCCTAGTAAAACCAAGTGTACTTTATAATACCCCCTTAGCTGTGTGCACTTCTCAAAATTTGGTTTTGATCGATCAATGTATGGCTATTTTAGAGGATTTGACAGACAAACTAACAGAAGTCACTGAATTTTATATATAGTTAGATTATGTCTAATAAATGTTTTCTGCACCTCATTGATATTTTCGTAAGTGTAAATCTTTATAGAAAAATTTCAGTCTTCTTTCGATTTTTTGTTACAAACACGCATGCACATTCACGCCAATGAAAATAAATGTCATTTTTAAGTCATTTTGAGATTTGATCCTTTTTTTTCTTCGGAATTCTGTACTTTCGACGTTAAAGACAAAAATTAGAAAGTATCAAATATAGACAATAAAAAAAAAGCGACAATGCAAGGATAAGAAGACAGCGTCGCTTTCGTGAGAGTCTCTAAGAGATTCCCGCGTATGTTCGCGTGCAGACAACCAATGAGTTGCCAGTGAGTCATTTTTGTCGAGGTTACAGAGAGGCTGATTGCCAAATATATCAACTGGATGGCTACGAATAATGAAAACTAAAAGGATTTGAGGTTGATAAAAGCGAGGGTAGGCGGAGAAAGAGATTGGATCGACAAGCGAGAAAAAGATTTAAAGAGAAAACAAACAAAATTCTTTTTTTCTTCTTTTAAAGAAAGAAATATTTAAGAGAGGAATTAGGAACAACAGAGAAATTGAAATAGGAATAAAGTAAATGCGGATCGATTCATATTACTACAATTTAGTTATTTCAGATTTTATACGTGTAGGAATGTACTGGCTATCATGACAGACGCGGGAAGCAGAGAATGAAATTGTACGGTAGTAAAGCTTTTCTGCTTTTATCAAGGGAGGGCCTGCCTGTTTTTAAAATCAACTTTCGAAATCTTAGTGTTTTTTTTTCGTCAGGATATGAGCACCTGCTGTCGAGATTGAGATAGATAGATATTTTTCTTCGCTTGTTAACTCGTGTAAACCGGACCCTTGTCTTCGTTTTTTTTTTTTTTTTTGAATCTCGTGTAAACCGGACACTTGCTTCATTTTTTGAATCTCGTGTAAACCGGATTTATGTCCGCCTTTTTGACTCGTGTAAACCAAACCCATATCTTCCTTTTTCAGCCTTGTGTAAACCGGACTTATGTCTACCTTTTTTTACTCGTGTAAACCGGACCGTTGTCTTCCTTTTTTAGTCTCGTGTAAACCGGACTTATGTCTACCTTTTTGACCCATGTAAACCGGACCCTTGTCTTCCTTTTTGAGCCTTGTGTAAACCAGACTTATGTCTACCTTTTTGACTCGTGTAAACCGAACCCTTGTGTTCCCTTTTTAGTCTCGTGTAAACCGGACCCTTGTTTTCCTTTTTTTAGTCTCGTGTAAACCGGACTTATGTCTACCTATCTACGTGACTATTTTAATACAAAACTTGTAATCCACATTAGATCGCCCAAGGAATAGATTAAATTAAAGTAAATCAACTTCTGAAATCCTATTATTTTTTTCATCAGTGTATGAACATCGGCTGTAGAGACTAACATGAATACATCTTTTTCTTCGCTTGTTGTCTCATGTAAACCGGACCTTTGTCTTTATTATGTCAACAAGAGGAGAATTGAAGTAAATATAAAGTAAATGCGGATCAATTCATATTACGACAATTTAGATATTTCAGATTGTTTTACGTATAGGAATGTACTGGCCACCATGATAGACGCGGGACACAGAGAATGAAATTTGTGCAGGTACCAAAGCTCTTTAAATTGTGTCCCTTGTTAGTTTTACTTTCAATTTTCAGTTTTACGCATGCGGATTCAAGCCAATGGAAATAAATGTCATTTTAAGCCATTTTGAAATTTGATACCTTTTTCTTAGGAATTCTGAACTTTCGACGTTAAAGACAAAAATTAGCAGGTATCAAACATAGACAATAAGAAAGTGACAATGCAGTGAAAAGAAAATGGCGTCGCTTTCGTGTTGTTTATGGTGATATGTAGGAAAGATAACAGTCAACTCTAGAATTTGAATATATTTTTTACTGATTATTAACCTCATGCAGGCTGCGTAATTAACCAAACCATTTTTTCTTTCATAAAAAAACTCTGTGTTATCCATATTTGTTTATAATTTCACTGCTTATGTTATAAATCCATTGAATGAAATCACCAGGAGAATTCTCTGGCGCTAATTCAGCGCCTTTGACTTCAAATGGCTTTGTTTTTCTTTTTTTTAACTTATACAAATGCAAGAAAATAAATAACAATGAAACATTTTAACACGGAGAAACCTTATTTTTCTTCTTCGATTTATGCATAGATTTTGTTGGTTCTTTTAATGCCGTCATTCCATTAAACACCACTTATCTCGTAGGTCCTTGTCGGCTAGAAGAGCAGTAATCGTTATTAATCATCTTGCTCATCCCATTACTCTACTCTACCGAGAAGCTCTTCAACTGTCTGCCTGCTTATTTAGGTAGCAAAACGGACCAAAACCCATTTATTCCGCTTACACGTCAAAACGTCTAAGAGGTTCCCACATCCCACTGTGAATATTCGCAGAGAAACTTTCAAGTAGCCATCTTGAAATATAAATGTTTCAATTTAAGGGTTTGATCGCCTCACCCAACCAATTCTCCAATGCTAGCTGTGGTATAATGTAAAGGATTGATTGAACAAACACGTCCAGATTTTCATTGGTTCTAACAACTATATATATATGTAGAGTAACGCAACAAATACGATAAAGTATATATAGAAATTAAGGATAAATTATTTTACTGTAAAAATGCATTGCAAATCTTCAATGATCTGATTAATTCAACTGTTATATAAGAATATACATATATATGTCGACACTGTAGTTTGAACATAGATCGCCAGTTAGCAAACACGGGCGATCCCATTTTGAATAAGTAGATCACGTGATAGTGAAGGAAATCTATATATGCGTGGCGTCTAATTGATCATCATTTCTATTCTATCCTCTATTACTATACGGATCGCTATTCTCTATACCTTTCACTATACTATTCTCTATACTGATCACTATACGGATTACTATTCGGTGGTTACTTTTCGAGCAAGATGGTGGAGTTATGGATAGCGGCTCGGATTGAGGAATCGTAGAGCCGAGTTCGAATTCCAGTCGAATCCATTATATTCACTTACGTGCTAATACCCTTGGAAAAGTTATGAAGCTTCTTCTTCTTCTTCTTCTCCCCCAGCTATGGGTAAATAGCAGAACAAACCGGGTTCTATAGCCTTGGATGGCAACTGGTCTACCGCAGAAAGAAATGGCTGCGGGAAAAATCTGCCTCGTCAGTCATGTATCGAAAGGTATGTGACATGCGTGATACACATAACTGACTAACTATTAGTGCCAGTGTTATTCGAAGGCATCTGACTCTAGCATTGTTCAACGGCGTTACTACTACAACGAGCATTACGAAAGTGACAGCATGTATTCGTTGACATTACAAAAGTGGCACAGAGTGTCCGTTGACCTCACAAAATCAAAAAATACGTCAAAACCTTCATACAGTTTTTGTTTTTTTAATCTTTCACCTAATACGAAGTCGTTCAAATTAGAGGATTACTTGGTGCATAAACGTAACAGGGGGGAGATAAAAAGTGCATTTTATGAGGATATGTAGAAAAGATAACTATTAACCCTAAAAGTTGAAGAGTTAGTAATCGGGTTTTGATTGGTTGATTTGTTTTTACGGCTTACCAGAATTTTTTTTTTTTTAATTGTAAGTATTTTTTGGAGAGAATAAGGATTTACTGACACAAGTCCTACTAATTAACCCATAGCTGGATGGAGAAGACGGGGATTTATACCTGAGCCAAATGTAATCGACTGGAATTAGAACTCAGCTCTCCGATTTCCAATCCCGAGCTATTATCTATTACCTTATGCACATCCAAGATTATAGCACCTATATTCACAAGTGGTCATCCATCTAAGTTCGGACCAAGCCCAACGTTGCTTAACTTAGGTGATCGTACGAGGACCGGTGTTACAACGTGATATGGCCATAAGCCATACCACCTGACCCTCCGAGCTTACAGCAATTGGCATTCCCAATCGGTCAGCCATCTCGGTACTGATCAGGCTCGACGTTGCTTAACTTCGGTGATCGTACGAGTACCAGTGTTACAACGTGATATGGCCACACGTCACACGATAACTTTTTAACTTTGTCAATATGTGTGTGTGTGTGTGTGTGTGTGCGCGCGTGTGTGTGAGAGTGTGTGTGTGTGTGTGTGTGTGAAGTAGCACACAGTGAGTGCTGGTAGCAATAAAATTGTGTTCGATGTATAATGACAGAGCTAAAATTCATTCTACTAATAAAATTCGTACTACCAATTAATATGCATTTTGCGGCTTATTGTTTGGTACAATTTGTATTTTCATCACGCGCCTGAAGATTAACATGTGCATGACACAGAGTTATATCAAACGCTGAGGAACTATACATACATACATACATACATACATACATATATATATATATATATATATATATATATATATATATATATATTACTTCGCTTTGATATTCACTGAATTTCACGTACGAATATCAATATATATCAACATATATGAAGCTGGCATTACAAATTTATTTTACTGTTATATATATATATATATATATATATATATATATATATATATATATATATATATATATATATATATATATTCGGTCATACGACTACCGTTCAATTACCGAAGTTCAGCTTAGTCAGTACCTAGATGGGTAACCGCTTGCGAATACCAGGGGTTGTAAGTTTGGATACGCGGATGGTGTAATTTAATTTTTATTTATTTATTTATTTTTTTTTTGATTCACGCTGGGGTCGTTATATTCACTACTACGCAAGTACCCTTGGGAAAGACATGAATCCACCTCTTCTCATCCCAACTAGTAAAACAGGTATCACTAAATAATTATTGTTTCCCAAAAAGAATTCTTACAATGTAAAAATATTTTATGGCCTTAAATAACCTGCAAAGTGTTCATAAGTCATAGAAAACGAATCAATCAACAGACACATTGACATATATATATATATATATATATATATATATATATATATATATATATATATATATATATAATAAGTACAGACGATCCTTAAAAATTAATTCGGTTATAATTTATTTCATGAATATATTCAAATATTCGTCTCTTCAGGCCAAAGATTTTTAATAACTGGAAGCAAAATGTCCAGACAAAATGTAGAGGAAAAAAGAAAAAATGGAGGGAAAAAAATTTATATAAAAGTTTTAAATTTTTTCCTTCCTTTTTTTTTTTTTTTCTTTTTTCCTCTCCATTTTCCTTTTTTCTGGACAAATTGATTCCATTTAATTAAAAAAAAAATTGAATATATTTCATGAAATATATAATAACCGAATTGGATTTTTAAGGATCGTTTGTATTTATTATTAATATATTGCTCTGTTATTTACATTGAGCTCTCTTTGGATTAATGTCCCTCTTGGAATTATCCCTGCCAATTATCAATTGATATTGCATATATATATATATATATATATATATATATATATATATATATATATATATTGTGGGATCTCGGTTCTCGAGCGTAAATCAGCGCAAGAAACAATTTTCCTTTTGACAATTTATTGATTCTGGAGTGCTATGAGCGGCTAATTGTTTCTCATTAATCCAAATCAGTAACAGTTTTCCCACTTCTCCAAGAGTCTGTGATCTTTGTTTCGTTGATACTTTCACTCCTTTTGCAACATCTGCTGCTTTGATCAAATCTTTGTTCTTCTCTATTGTGCATATGATTGATTTCGGCATCGAAAAATTCACCGCTCGATCAAAGACATATATTTGACTTTCATGTTTCATTATTATTTACTTTTTCAATTCAATTGTGTCTGTCACAACTTTCCACTTAGGTTTATTGATATCAATAACTTTCTTCGGAGCCATTACGGTGTATATAGAAATGAAATAATATATCAAAATGGGAGAAAACACATTCTGATGAAGTGAACGTGTAGAGTGTCAAGTGAAGCCAACGAGTAACTGATGCATCCGTGTGTTCGGGGCTTCCTTGGTTTCCTTCGTGTTCATTCGGCTGACGTCGTTATTATTCGGGAACAGAATTTCTGTTCGAAAACTGCGACTTATTCTTCTCGAAAAGCCCGTTCAAAAACCGAATTGTTTGAGATAAGTGTCGTTCGACTATATATATATATATATATATATATATATATATATATATATATATATATATATCGCGACAATACATACATATCTATTGTTGTGGTCATGTTAGGGCCAGAAATAAAGACACAAAGAAAGGAATTGAGTTAAACAAATATATTAACAGAAACAGTAATACAAACATATACAAACGAGAGTGTTACAGCAAGAATGTTCGGTTTGACTGTCAGAGGTGACTGCTAGAAACTTCCCTCTCCAAAAGGCAGTAACTGCTCCTATTTATAGCTGGGAGAGTCCATATATATATATATATATGAGAGAGAGAGATAGAGAGAGATTTAATAGGCCGGTTAATAACATTTGAGGAATAAAAAGCTAACAAAATGATAACAATATTGGCAATAAAATTATTGATATTTATTATATATTATTTTTTTAAGTCGGAATTTTCGGACACCCCTGTGTCTTTTTTCAGCGATATGTGTAATAAACAAAAAGTGGGACTTATTCTACGGAGGAATGTTGTTGTTTGTGGTGGTTAGAGGTTTCCCTGTAAAAACTATAATCTCGGAGTAAATCCCAGTTCCCGTTGAATCCCTCAATGTGTGATTTTATTTTGAAAATATATTTTACCTCCGATCTGCGTCTTTCTTGTCGGCTGTTGTATGAAGACGCTAAAAACACGCATCTGACCTCGTTATTATTCGAGAATGGAATTTCTGTTCGAAAACTGGGACGTATTCTTCTTGAAAAAATCGTTTGAGAACCGATTTGTTCGAGATGCGAATTGTTCGAGATATGCATTGTTCGAGATACGAATTGTTCGAGATACGGATCGTTCGAGATACGGATTGTTCGAGATGCGATTTGTTCGAGATACGGATTGTTCGAGATGCGAATTGTTCGAGATACGGATCGTTCAAGATACGGATTGTTCGAGATGCGAATTGTCCGAGACACGAATCGTTCGAGATACGGATCGTTCGAAATACGGATTGTTCGAGAACTGCTGTTACATTGTATATCAAGAAATGATGAGATGAAAACTTTTATGGCCAACAGGTTTCGTTCCTAGAGAAAGCTTATCAAGGCAAGTGTAGACATTTTATCTAGTGTCCTGTATTTATACACAGAAGTATCGTGGAGAATAATTATGTGAGCTATGTGAATTTTTTTCGGTAGATTTTGATTGAAGAGACGAGATCAAAAGACGCATAGGTCACTCTCCTCGTAAACTAATAAAATATCAGAAGGATCGATGCCATACAATAGAAAGAGAGAATATAAAGCTTACACGTAGGGATATTGGAAATTGTCTATTTCACGAATGAGATAGAAATAGATGGAAACAGAAAGAGTGGCACAGAGAGAGAGAGAGAGAGAAATAGCGTCAGCGATACATAGACGAAACAATGAAAGAGAAAGAGAAAGACGAAGACAGAAATGTGAGATAAGAGAAAAAGAAACAAAAAAAAGAAAGAGATATAAAGAGAGAGAGAAAGAAAGAAACCGAGTGAGGTAAAGAGACGGAGAAAGTAATTGAAGCAAAGAGAGATAGAAAGTGAGTGAAGTACAGAGTAACAGAGATAGAAGCTGAGGTATATATATATATATATATATATATATATATATATATATATATATATATATATATATTACTAGCAGTAGAGCCCGGTGTTTCCCGGGGATGTAACAGTAAGAGATAGATCAAGTATCGACCATCATAAAGACTGAAAAATAAAATTGACAAAGATTATTGTTTAAGGTTGACGGACACGCATGTCTTAATTAGTTTTATTTTTTTGTTTTGTTTTTTACGAATTGGTCAAACCCAAACTCAAACAAAAACATTGTTTTTAATCGTTATGAGTCTACCGATTGAATAGAATTTTATTATAAACAATTGTCTTGTAAATGGAATTTTTAAGGCATTCTGAATGTAAAAATAAAGAAAAAAGTGTGCAAGACAATAAGAAACACTACCTGCCCCCCCAAAAAGTGAAGTTTTGTTGAAATCAGTTGAAAAATGTAGGAAATCCGATCCCATATATAAACGAACACACACACACACACAAACAAACAACCTGGGTTTTATAATAAGTATAACTCGATATGAGTTGTCCCTCTTTCATTCTGGCGACAGAATCGTGTTTTATCGTGTTTTCAAATTGATTTCATGCAAAAACAATTGTGTTTTTCAAATTTTTGGCGCTGTGAGAACCTCCGCAAGGTAATTTTACACAGTTCTGTGAAGTTTTGTTGAAATCGGTTGAAAAATGTAGGAAATCCGATCCAATATATAAACGTACACACACACACACACACACATACACACCCAATCTGCGTTTTATAATAAGATAATAAAAAGAAAGAACAGTAAGATGTATAATCCGGTGTTCTTATTGATATTTTTATTTTTGCAAAACAGTGCTCAATGTAAATGTTCTGTCATCTACTTGCTTAAGTCCACCAGGTATGTCATGTGATGCTTTCCTTCGTATTTCATTCCCTCTATTCCACATGTAAGTATCAGATTCTTCAAGCCCTCCTTTCTCATTACGTGTCCCCGAAATTGTCCCCGAAATTTCATCTGCCACGTGATGATGTTAAGTAAAACAAATATTAGAATATAGTTTCTTATTTTGAGACGATGTCTGTGTCTGCATTTAAAGATAATTTCATTGTGATTTTAGACCGGATGCAAACAAGGAGGAACCTTGTTTGCATCCGGTCTAAAACCTCGTCGTTTCTCACATGTTCGGTCCATGTTATCCTTAGCATCCTTCTGTAGAACCATAATTCCGTTGCCTCGAGTCTCTTCATCTTTGAGAAGACCGTCCAACATTCGCTGCCGTAAAGGTGGACAGATATCAAGTAGCAGTCCAGGTAATATTGATTAATTGATACAATACATACTTCTTTTATGTGACGTGTTCCTTCAGAACGTAGGTGATCATGGCTCTCCACTCCCTCCAATATCTTGTAGCTCTCAATAAGTGTCGTCCCTCTGCCACCTCCGCCAGACCACGTTCTGTCATCCACTTGCT
The DNA here is from genome assembly GCA_963932145.1 of Acanthosepion lycidas. Lineage (NCBI taxonomy): Eukaryota > Metazoa > Mollusca > Cephalopoda > Sepiida > Sepiidae > Acanthosepion > Acanthosepion lycidas. The sequence goes on from OZ010604.1 coordinate 54,230,430, forward strand.
TAAACACGCCAGGTATTTCATACGTTGCTTTCCCTTGTCTCTCTTTCCCTCTGTTCGACCTGTGAGTATCAGCTTCTCCAGGCCATCATTACGTATCCCAGAAATTTCAGCTGCTTCTTCCTGATGTTAAGTATAAGTCTCTTCTTAATTTATTACTACTACATACAAAACAATAAAAGACAGTCGATATTAAACAAAAAAATAAGTTAAAACCTGAAGGCCGGTACTCCATCGTCTGTAATAATTGTCACAAATAATACATAGAAGAAACCTCAAGTAATCTAAATAAAAGATTATATGAACACATAAAGGATATTTTAGAAAATAATAGATCAAATACGTTGGTTGCCCACCGTAACGAGACTGACCACAATTTTGACACAAAAAATGCTACTCTGATCAAAGGAGAAATTATTCACTACGATGTAAATGTCTAGAGAGTGCCTTAATCGGAAAGCTATCTACAGTAAATGTACAGTAATCTACAGTAATATATATATAATAAATGTACAGTAATCTACAGTAATATATATATAATAAACGGCTTCACCCCACACGTGAAATGGAGAATTATCTCTAGGGCTCGAACTCCTAGAAACTTTGAGACAGATGTGACCTCTAAGGAGAAAATCTTAATAATCAAACATAATGAACCTGGGGAATTACTAAATCACCACAATGAAATTATCTTTAAATGCAGGCACAGACATCATCTCAAAATAACAAACTATATTCTAATATTTGTGAGGCCTGCCCATGAATATGTGTGTATGTGCGTGTACGTGTGTGTATATGTATGTATATATATATATATATATATATATATATATATATATATATATATATATATATGTATATGTATATGTGTGTGTGTTTGTGTGTGTAGATATATGTATGTGTATATGTATGTATATGTGTATATGCATGTATGTGTATATGAATATATATGTGTGGGGGTGTATAGGTCTTTGTATATGTGTGTGTGTTTATATATACACTAGCAGCATGACCCGGCGTTGCCCGGGCTTGATTCAAAAATCGTACGACTCATACAGCAATCGCTATCACTTGACTTAAAATATTTTTGCCGTCCCTTGCCTTTAAAGGAGTGCCCTTTGCCGTGCAGATGTTGCTGCATGCCTTACTTCTTATCTATCTCACACTGCGAATTTTTTCTAAGCTCTATACTAAACATTAAATCTGTTTCGAAAAAAGAACTAAACAAAATGAACACAAAACGATCAGCTTTAAAAAAGGACTCGTATCTGGAAAAACTGAAAAAAGAATGTTAACAACAAATACTTTTTCACACTCAACCCAATTCTACGGAATCAGAATCAATGTTGAGTTTAAGCAAGCGAATGCGCCAATTGGAGTAAAGTGACATGCATATTTAAATTTTTCCCAGTTGTGACGAATGCAGCTATCGTTTTTTTTGCATGCTAGCATGCTAGTTAACATTCGTGTCAGTCAGCTGTTGGCTCTCACGCTGGCCAATAGAATCTTCCTGCCTATTCGTGGCAGCCAGCTATAGGCTCTCACTCTGGTCAGTAGAAAATGGCCGCAAACTACATGAAAACTGCTGTAGAAGCATGAAAAAATAGATTGTTTTCACTATCGATGGGAGTTGGGAAATACAAAGTGGGTCTTGGCCTTTCCCGCTAACTTGGAGCATGTGCATGTAAATTTTGGTGCAAATTCATCGAAAATTGCGGCCGTGCATTCGTTACACACACACACACACACACACACACACACACACACATCCTGCCTTTTATAGATAGAGATATATACAAGAATATATATGGTTAAATGGGTTATAAACAGATCTAATATTACCGTTTCATCATTATGACTCTAACGTTATTCATCTCATTGGTATTATTATTATTATTATTATTTTTTATTATCATTACATTTTAAAAATGATATTATTATTACCTTTAAATTTTGTTTAATTTTTAAATATTATATTTTTTCAATATGTTTTTCGATATTACTTTATAATATTTTCGACTCTATTTAAAATTTTTTCAGGTTATTTTATGTTTTAATTTTAAATTATGATTTTAAGATTCAAAATTTAAAATTTGAAATTTAGATTTTAATTATAAATGTTTTACTCCTTAGTTGTTAATAATATTAATAAAGTTAATAATATTTATATTTTTGTTTATCTTATATTCACTCTATTCTATTTTATTTTGTTGGTAATATTTAAATTTTTTTCAATTTTCAAATTAATGTCAAATGTTAACTGCAAAATATATCAATCTGTGTTTTTTTTAATTAACCGCAATATGCCCATATATGTTAATTTATTCTTCCTTTTCTACTTTCCCCACTTTTTTCTTCCCACCCCTGCTTCTACATTTGCTTTCTTATACCTTTTCTTTCCTTTTTTTTCCTTGTCTCGTTTAATGCGAGATGACTTATTAAATAAGACAATGTCTGGTCGTTACGCCCCCTCTCTTACTCTTAAGTATTTTAATAAAAATAGATTTAAAATTATTCTATCTCTCCCTTCCTTCTCTAATCTAATTTCCATATCTGTCGTCATCCTCCTACCCTCTCTCTATCACCGCACATCAACTTAAAACTACCCCTCAACAGCGTATAAGAATAATGCGTAAATTTAAAACCATTTTTTATGCTTGGAAATGTGATTTGAGGAACCAGGAAAAAAAACACCTTCCTGGGGAAATAAAATATAATCAATGGTCCCTTAAGGTTGTCTATTTTCTAATTCAATTAAAGTTATATATATATATATATATATATATATATATATATATATATATATATATATATATTATCAGTAGCGCGCAGAAGGGGTAAATAGGATGCGAAAGTCCAGGAGACCATATCGGGAGGGCATCTAATCAAAGTGAAATAAAAATTAAATTTAGTCTCTGAAATTTTAAATTTTCTCTGTTAACAAGCGCTCTACGATCCCACGAGCTGGTGTGAATGTGAATGACTGTTTTAATAAGAGAGATTGGATTAGGTTCCCCTTATTTGAATCTTAGGGGCATACAATCAAGGAATTTGTCCCAGGCATCAACAAACATTTGCACGTCATTATATATATATAGAGAGAGATAGAGATAGATAGATAGATAGATAGATAGAGAGAGAGAGAGAGAGAGAGGTACTGAGTGAGTTAGGCAGAGAGAGATATAGGCAGAAACAAGGTTTGAGTGACAGGGAGGGAGACAGGGACAAAACAGGAAATAGTGATAGATATGAATAGATCGATAGACAGAGGTTGAAAGAGAGATAGCAAATATGATTGGCAGGTGATAAGAAAGGAAGGAATAAAGTGTGTTGGTGGTGAATACACAGAATTAGATTCCCACTGAGATAGATAGATAGATAGATAGATAGATAGATAGATAGATAGATAGATACCTGATCAGAATGAGATAAATAGAATAAGAGAGACCTGATCAGAATGAGATAGATAGATAGATAGATAGATGGATAGATATGAACAGCTTCAGATAGATAGATAGATACCTGATCAGAATGAGATAGAATAAGAGAGACCTGATCAGAATGAGATAGATAGATAGATACATAGATAGATAGATAGATAGATAGATAGATAGATAGATAGATAGATAGATAGAAATAATTCAATTTCTATTGAGTCAATCAGATCTTGGAAAAGAAGTGTCACACTTCACTATCACCTAAAAGATTTTTCTCACGAAATATCATTTGATGTCGATGCCAAAAACTTGATTTAAACCGAAGGACCTTATCAACCTTGACAGTTGCCTGGCATAAAGAAAACATCCATAATGCTCAACCCAGTGTGGGAATGAATACAATATGGAAGCCAGTAATTAAATAAAATAAGAACCCATATAACTTGTAATGAAATATAAAAAAAAAAAAAAAAGAAAGAGCTATTTAAGCGGTCTTCTCTGTCACATACAAACGAAGATAACGTCGGAAACCAACAAAGCTAAGATAAGCTTATCATGGCGCACATAAGGACACAGAAACCGACACAAGGAAATCATTGAAAACTGCGAGAGTGAAATTTAGTGAATTAGCAAGATATCAAAGAAGAAAATGACGGAGATCTTCTTCAATGTGCCATGTCTTTCTAGAACATGGCCCTCCACCATGTCCCTCTCACTCAAACCCTGTTTCTGCCTATATCTCTCTCTACCTAACTCACTCAGTTTCTCCCTCTCCCTCTACCTAACTCACTCAGTTTCTCTATCTATCTATCTATCTATATATATATATATATATATATATATATATATATATATATATATATATACATATTATTTACATTATTCGGACTATTTTCCTCATCTTTGTCGCCATATTTATTACAACGTTTCGGCCGTTGTACGCTCCGGTCTTCTTCAGGTGGTTGGAATGTCGAACTGAACCCTTTATTTCACTCACTGGGTTAGACTGTTCTAGTTCCACGTGCCATGTTTAATGGATGTCAGTTATCAGTTATCTCCTGTTAATTCCCCTCTGAAAGTTCTCCACTGCCTTAATCAGGTATTGAACTCACACTCTTTTGGGTCCTGTCACTGGATCTAACTAACGCCTTTATCCACTGTGCCATGTGTCCTTGATAACTGACATCCATTAAACATAGCACGTGGAACTAGAACAACGGCCAAAACGTTGTAATAAATATGGCGACAAAGATGAGGACAATAGTCCGAATAATGTAAATAATGTACAGAATACTTCATCTCAGAAATATATATATATATATATATATATATATATATATATATATATATATATTAATAAAGTTTGTCTTTTGTCAGTCTCTCCTAACCTCTGTTCTGCTAACCATTTACACAAGCTCGTTCTTCTTTTGTGTTCCGGGTCTCTTTGTGTTGTGGGCATCATGGCTCTCCACAATTTCCTGTCTGTTGTCGCCCGGGGAGAAGAAGAGGGTTCATACCTTTCCCAAGGGTATTAGCACGTAAGTGTGACACTATTTAGGGTTGTTAGAAAGAAAGAAGAAAAAAGAAAAGGCGAGAATTAAATTTAGGTGATAAGAAGCAATCACGAACAGGACACTAAGCGATGTTATTTTTCTGACAAAGAAAAGTGGTAAGATTTTATTTTCATTATCGAGGAAAGTAAGACTCTGGATTTAATTTGATTTATGACAACGCACCGAGTACAAGATAGCCATCTGCCCATGGCAATAATAAAAGTTTCAGGTTGGTCAAGTGGCCTACGAAACAGAAACTGAGAGATAAAAATTAATTAGGTCATACACTGACCGAAAAACAAAATGTCCGCTGGACCACCCACAAGTTAGAAAGAAAGATAGATTAAACCATTAACTCTCGTCGGGGATAACATTGGTTTGAAAGAAAAACACTTGTTTTATTGTCCAAACCTGGACATGATAAAAATTATTTTATCGGAACAGGTAATTGGCGAAAATCTCATTGACGCACTCCAGATGAAGTTCGGAGACCATCCTAAGAGTCGTGTGAGGTCTCCTCCAAGAAAAGAAAGAAAAGAAAAAAAAGGGAAGATAATTTTTTTTTTCTTTGTGCAAGATTTTTTAAACCGAGGCCAGTCTGGTCACACCCACACTGCTGGGCGCACATTGGCTGAATGCTGGCGTGAGCGGTAGGCGAAGGTAATCATGTGAAGAAGGAGGGGAGGCCTGTTGACACCCCCCTGAAGAGATCGGTATGAGATGCCACTGTGAGAGAGAGGGAACCCCGTTGACACCCTCTGAGGGTGTGGGTGAGATACCAATATGAGAAAGGAAGAATTTGAGACGACGAAAGATTTCCAAAAATGGAAAGTGATGTGTTTTCCTGACCAAAAACAAAGAAAAACCTTTAATGCGGATTTTGAATTATCAAGGAACCTCAAACCCCGACAGGCCCACCCCGGTTTTGGTCGGCGTCCATATAAGCAGAGTCGCAACGAGTAAGACGGCAGTTGGCAGTTGAATTAAGGAGCTCGCAGCTGAGTTGAATTGAGTTGGGCCCGCCTCGCAGAAAGCTGACTAAGATTCCACGCAATTCCGAACTCAACTTCTAACCAAGAATAATTTATTTTTGAATAACGACTTAGACTCGCACCATTAAAACAAGTTTTACGAATATCACCTGAAGATACACCAAAAATCAGTTATCGAAAAACAACTTAAGATATTAAGACTCGCCTCACAAACGCAAAGTGTCACGAATCCATATAAGCGGGTTGGTAGAAAGACGCAGTCCTGTATTCAGAAACCAGATATAAAATATTGTTATCCTTTTTTAACACATTTGAACTTTTCGAGTTATTACTTTATTTTCTTTTACATATACTTGTGCGGTGTTTCCCTTGTTCGGACTCGGCTTGCAATACGGCACGGCGACTGATTGATTTCGTCTATCTAAGATCAAATCACAACGTGGGTAGGTTAGACTAGAAATCAAAACAGTTACTTCGGTAACCAGACGTTGGAGGCGAGTTGGGAACGACAAGGCTGATACCGAATCTAACCAGATTCCCATCCGAATCATCAAAAGGTTAGAACGTCACATTTGGTGCCGCGACCAATACCAAGTCACATTGGTCGTCACTGGACAGGATAGGACGGCGACGACAGCGCGGAGACAGACGGGGTGACGTCACAATTGGCGCCGCGACTAAGACAGTACAGCGGGCGCGGCCAGGCAGACGTCACAGTTGGCGCAGCGACACCGGGGGACGTCACATAAGTGAATGTAATAGATTCGACTGGAATTCGGACTCGGCACTCCGATTTCTCAATCCGAGCTGTTATCCATTACTCCACGGATACATAATTTTATTAATTTATGTAAATTTTATTTAATTAAAGATGAATTTATCCGTTTATTCTCTCTTTAAAATAAATTTTTCTGTAACCATCCGTCAAAAATGTTTTAGCCCGCGAAACAAATAAGGCCAATAACTCTGTATATATGTCAGGGTTTGATGTGATATTGTAGCAATATTATAAACAGGACCTCCTTTTTAAATTGATGGCAGATCAATATTTTTCGATTCTGATAAGTGTCACGGCCTAAAGAATGCTAATCTACAAGTATAATTTCACAAAATAACTTTCCCTAATTTTTTAGGAGTTGCTTAATCTATTTATTTTTTGTTTTTTGCTTAACTTTTTTTGTTTAATTCTGCGTTTTTATTTTGACTTAAATTCTTTTTTGTTTAATTTTGTGATGTTTTGCTTAACTTCATTTTTGCATAATTCTTCGGGGTTTTTTATCTTAATTTCTTTTTGTTTTAATTTTGCGTTTTTTTTTTATCTGTTTAACTTCGTTTTGTTCAATTTTGGGCCTTTTTTGCATCGCTTCTTTTTTGTTTCAATTTGCGAATTTTTTGCTTAACTTCTTTATTGTTTATATTTGCTTTCTGTTTTTGTTTTAAAGCCTTTTTGTTTAATTTTGTGATTTTTCTTATGCAGATCTACTGTATTGTATAATTTTGCGTTTATTTTCTTTAACTTCTTTTTTGTTTACTTTTGCGTTTTTTGCTTAACTTTTTTGTTTAATTTTGTATATTTTTTTACTTCTTTTTTGTTTACTTTTGCGTTTTTTGCTTAACTTTTTTCTTTAATTTTGTATATTTTTTCTTTTTTGTTTACTTTTGCGTTTTTTGCTTAACTTTTTTGTTTAATTTTGTATATTTTTTTACTTCTTTTTTGTTAAATTTTGTGTTTTTTGTTTAACTCGTTTGTTGTTTAATTTCGCTTCTTTTTTTTGCTTACATCCTTTTTTGATTAATTTTGTCAGTTTCTGGTTCACTTCATTTTTGTATAATTCTGCGTTTTTTTATTTGCTTAACTTCTTTTTGTTTTAAGGTTACGATTCTTTTTTTGTTTATCTTCAAATTTGTTTAATTTTGCGGTTTTGATCTTTGTTTTTTGTTTTTTTTTTTTTTTTGCTTAACTCCATTGTTATTTAATTTTGAGTTTTTTAACTTCTTTTTTATCTCCTTGCTTGGAGTGAAATTATATATATATATATATATATATATATATATATATATATATATATATATATATGGTGCGATGGGGGAAATGAAAATAATACTGACATCTCATATTAACAGATAAATTTACCAAAATTACACAAAAATATCTTGAAATACTAAAAAGTAAATTTATCCAATAAAATCGAAATTGTCTTCAGCCACGGCCTGCAGACGACTTCGGAATTTGCAACTTTTCTGGGTGGTTTCCTTGTTTAATTTGGTGAATGCTACCATAATCCTTGCCTTCAGTTCATCTTTTGTGTTACAAGGAGTTTAGATGGTCTCTCGCTTAACTTGCCTCACACGTAATAATCAAGGGGGTTACTAATGGAATACGAAGGAAATGAGGAAGATTCATCTTTGTGTACGTGGCATGGCCAGTTCCGGAATCAAAGCTGGTGGAAACAAAGAATGTAGCTCGTCAGAACACTTGCTATGGAAATAGCGAGAGAGTAGCTAGAGTTAGATTGCCAGATGTAAGGGGTGATGTGAATGCAGAAATTGTCTGAAAGCCATAGCTGGGTTTTCCCGCTTGAGTGTTACTTGACATAGCGTCTTCCAGCAGCAACTTTCACCCAGAGCAGTACTACCTCCTCAAGGCATCTAATATAGGCCTCCGTGTTGAGTCTGAGGTCCTCACCAACAAATTTGGGAGTTAGTTTCTTATCAGAACGATCAGAGTGAGTTTTTCGAACTGCCGCACATTCGTAATCACCATTAGAGTCCTCCAACTCTTTCCGAATCCTCTGCACTGTCCTCAGATTGACACCCAAACACTCTGAAATGTTCGTATTCAAGTGCGAGTGCCAAGCAGTACAGCATGTCGTTTCCAAGTTTCCAGTAGAGTAAATTGCGTCATGGTGCCCAAGTGACTCGACTGTACTATGCAGTCGGCAAAATAAAAAAACGTACATGCACGAAATTAAAAATATAAAATAACGACCATTTACTCATCGCAAACTCTGTGTGTGTGTATATATATATATATATATAATTACTATAAACATTGAGTGGAAACACCGAGTAGACACATCTGTTTTGTTTTGTTGAAAAACACAAACGCACACACTGCAATTAATGGTTATCAGGCGAGATCATAGAAATTTTTATTAAAGGAAATATACCACTAGGCAGGGATCGAACCTGCACACACTTTTCGTATATATTCCCCCAAAGTTTGGTAAATAAAAGTGTGTTGCAGGTTTCGATCCCTCCTAGTTGGTACTTATTTTTCCTTTAACTGTCGGATAGATAGAAAAAAAACACCAATTGCATTATATATTATATATAATATATATATATATATTATATATATATATATATATATATATATATATATATATAATTTAATTAAATTAAATTATTCGGTCTGACTTACATTGATCTCTCCGGATTTCATCTTCCTTGGGATTATCCATACAGATTACCAAGATTTTCGTTACGTAAATATATATATCTATATATATATATGTGTGTGTGTATGTGATAAAATTTGTCGCTTAGCTGATAGATATTATATTCAGGACTTCAACTCCGGAGTTTCGTAGACGAACGTTTTCGTAAATGTCCGTTTCACTTGTCAGGAAGTTTCAACGATTGACTGCTGATTTTCTCAATTTCCGTTATTTTCAAAGCCAGTTTGACGTGATTAATTAATACGCTAATTGGATCATATATATATATATATATATATATATATATATATATATATGAACAGTTAATAGATTTTATTTTTTAATCCGCTATTTTTATTACTTCCTTTATTATTTTTAGTGGAGTGGATTTATGTTTTATTTTCATCATATTGTGCTCAATTTGGACATGATACATGTGACCGGTGTACACTTAGACGACTGTCCCATGACGGGTATATTGGGTTTCATCATGTAATTGTTGTTGTTGTTGTTAGTGAAGAAGAAAAAGAAGACTTTTGCGTAAATGAATATAATGAACCCAACGGAAATCGACACGCGACTCTCCGATTTCACAATTCCGAGCCATTATCTATTAGCTAATTGCATAGTCAAGGTTAACAGCAGCTGGTATTCCCATACGGTCACTCATCAAGGTACTGACCAGGCTCGTCATTGCTTAATTTCGATGCCTGTACAGGAACAAGTGTTGTTGTTTCTGTTTTTTTTTTCTTCTTCTTCAACAACACCACAACCAAGACGACTACTACTACTACTACCATCACCACAAAGGCTATTCCCTATATAAATAGCGTAATAGCGGTTCGGATTGAGGAATCGGAGAGCTGAGTTCGAATTCCAGTCGAATCCATCACATTCACTTACGTGCTAATACCCTTGGGAAAGGTATGAATCCTCTTCTTCTCCCCCAGCTATGGGTAAATAGTAGGACAAACCGGGTTCTATAGCCTTGGATAGCAACTTTCTACCACAGAAAGAAATGGCAACCTACTGCGGAGGAAAAAAATCTCCCTCGTCAGTCTCGTTGATACATGATCGCCTAAGTGTGTGCCACGCATGGCACATAACTGGATACCGGCTCGGATTGATGAATCGGAGAGCTGAGTTCGAATCCATTACATTCACTTACGTGCTAATACCCTTGAATCCTCTTCTTCTCTATGGGCAAATAGCAGGACAGACCGGGTAGCTTAGATGTTAACTGGTCTACCGCAGAAAGAAATGGTAACCTACTCTGGGAAAAAAAAATCTGCCTCGTTAGTCATGTATCGAAAGATACATGATCGCCCAATGTATTATGTCATTAATAAGAATTCTTTTTTCAAATCATTATTAGCACTATCCAACTAGACCCTTAGTTTGACATGTTATATTGATGAAAGAGATTCTCTAAGCAATTTTGAGACATTAATTGAAACTTGTTCTTGACGTCACTCACAGAATTCAACAGTTATAAATAAATATCTGAGCATGGTGTTCAAAATTGTTTACACTATTAACATGCGGACTATTGTCTTTTTTGTTTGCACAATATTTCGGCCTTCCTCAGATGCATGCCGTTCCGGGTAACCTACAGGGAACGGAACCCCTTAGAGGAGAAGACTGTTTTCGTTCCACTAGGGATTCTTGTCTAGTTCTTATTTAGTATTGCTCGCTGCACTGAGTACACCAAGTCCTAGTAAAGGTCTGACGAAAATAGCAATAGAGTAGTGAGATTCATCACCCACAAGTACACACTACCCGACCGACAGATTGCACTCACAATTACTATGTCAGCAAATTTATGAACCAACGCATTAATCCACTATTGTCCCGTGGGACAATTGTCTGTAGAGAACTTGGAGACTTAAACCTAACCTACCTGCCTGTTGATAATTCAGTGGAAACAGGGAGAACCATAATTGAACATATCTTTCTATATTTCTGAGATGAGGTATTGTAATTATTTACATTGTTCGAACTGTTGTCCTCATCTTTATTACAATATTCACAATCTACCCCGGAGGGCAAAATAAAGAATTCAGTTCAAAATTCTAATCACCTGAAGAAGGCCGGAGCGTCGTGAATATGGCAATAAAGAAGAGGACAACAGTCCGAACAATGTAAATAATAACTGAGCAATAATGAAAAATAAGAACTAGACGACATGTCTCGAGCCATGGGTAGTGGAAAGAGAATAATCTACTCTCCGTATATTAAAGAAAGGGTTCAGTTCAGAATCCCCCTTTTTCTGCAGTCCTTGGAAAGAAACTGTTTGAGAGGAAATTACTCCTTACTAATGGAATACGAAGGAAATGAGGAAGATTCATCTTTGTGTACGTGGCATGGCCGGTTCCGGAAGCAAAGCTGGTGGAAACAAAGAATGTAGCTCGTCAGAACACTTGCTATGGAAATAGCGAGAGAGTAGCTAGAGGTTTGCGAATCTGTGGGAAAGACGTTGTAGGTGGGGGGGGGAACAAGGTCACGTAGACGTTTTTGAACTCAAAACAAGCAAATGAGTACTGGGCAGCTGCAGCCGAGATGTTTGATTTTTAAATTATCTGAGCACATTGTTTCAAACTCTGTCCGAAGTTGTCCAGATAATTGAGTCAGTACTGTATAAACAATTCTTACTTATTGTTATACTAATTGGTTGAAGCTATTGTCTTTGGCTGTTGGAATAACAATGTTTCAGCTGTTGTATATTCAGGCTTTGTACAGGATCTTGTTGTACAGTGTAACCCGGATATAAGAGAGTTGTCGGGACAGGAGAAGAAGTCTCTTATATCCGTGTTTATCTTATATCCGGGTTACACTGTATTTGGTAATTTTATTTAGGGTGCAGGGCAATTCAACACCACTGACTGATCGCCGGAACAATTCAGCACCAGAAACACAACTTTTTATAACCGAATAAAAGTAATTTAATGATTAAAACCTTAATTAGTGAATATTTTTCTTAAAATAAGGCATTATGTAAAATATTCTTATAGTGGAACACACCTATTCTATAGTTAATAGACTCTCCCATCTATAATAAGTAGGAGTAGTAAGAGTAACAAGTGAGTCGCTCAGCGGTTCGGTCTGAGTTCAGTCTGAAGTCGGACAACCGGCTGACCGGCTGAACTCTCAGCCTTCGGGCGGGGAAGAACACGAAAGAGGCTACGCCGAAGGGTCGATTCTCTTTCGGGGAGGTAAACCGACCCTGAACCCGTTTATACGGGTTCAAAGGGCATATTTTTGGCTGATCCCACGGGCTCCGAGATCCCACATTAAACCGGCCTTGTGCCACATGATGTCCATGTGGGGGGGGGGTAAATACCGTCGCTCAGTGGTTCGGTCAGTCAGTCGATGCCGGACGACCGTTAGTCGGATACTACAGTATCAGCGACCACAACTAGATTACTCTGCATCATTACCTATTATATCAAGTTCCTAACGTTTTGTACTTCGAACCTATTTTAGGACTGACTTAGTACAAATACAAGCCTCCACTGTGAAACCACTCCATAACAAATATAAATCAATTTTTTGTTTTTAATTATTTTTAATAAAGTAAATCGTAAAGAATTTTATTTTTAAAAAAAGTAAATTGACATATAAAAATAATTCAATTAAATACACTTGTTATAAGTTATTTTTAATAAAGTAAATCGAAAAATGTGAAACAAAAAGAAAGTTTTTTTTGTTTTTAATTATTTTAGTATAGTAAATCGTAATGTAATTTATTTTTCAATAAAGTAAATTGACATTCTAAAATATTTAAACTGGTTTATATTTTACATAAAGCCTTTTTCAAAAAAAAAATTTACTGATTAAGGTATTAATCCTTAATAAATTACTTTTATTTGGTTATAAAAAAAAAAAAAAGCTATTTTTCTGCTGATTTGTTTTGGTCCTGAATTGTCCCGGTGTTGAGTCGGCGACGTTGAGTTGTCCCTTCCCGCTTTATTTAATAAACAGGTATAAGCTATTCTCATTCTACTGCTCATGCTGGAAGACATCTCGTCTTAGTTAATTCTTGTTACTTCATTTTTATTAAGTTTTCTCTGAATATCACTGCTTTATTATTATTATTGTTATTATTATTATTGTTCATTTAAAACAAGTACCAAGAGATACTCAAGGTACTTGAGTATCTCTTGAGTACTAAATAGGGACGTAAAGGGAGGAGGCATGTGTTGCATATTATGGGGATTTTTAGGAGAGATAACAATCGACACTCGAAAAGCTTAAGATAGTAGTGATCCTCTCGGGAATCCGTTTCAAATTGCAATAGTTCTGAGGAAGAAGCTGAATGAAGCTTCCTCCTTACCAATGGAATATGAAGAGAATGCGTCAACTCATGTGCTCCTGAAGTGGCTCCTGTTCTCTCGTAAAGTTTGGTGAGAACACGTGCCAGTTAAGGAGAGCATTTCTTTAGGACGACTGCAGGGATACCGTCGAATCCACATGCCTTGTGGGGAATCTAGAAAAGACCTAGATATGCCTGTGTCATTCAGTAGAGTTTCCATTCTAGGAGGGAAATTGGACAGATATACACCACATAAATCGTGAGTGGAATTGGAAGAGAATTTCCGAGCAAAACACTTTGCTTTATCTACAGATGTCAATACTTCAAATTGATTGAAGAGGGGTTGGACTGAGGATTTATGTATGCATATTACACACATTAAAAGAGTATTTGCTCATAAGTAAATATAATAAAACCCAACTGGAATTGGAACTTGGCTAATTAATAATTCTGAGCCATTATCCATTACACCACCTGCACATCCAAGTTTACAGCACCTGGTGTCCCCAAGCGGTCACCATCTTGGTACTGACCAGGCTCGTCATTGCTTAACTTCAGTGATCATAGGGGAATTGGTGTTTCAATGTGACGTGGCTGTAAGCTACTGGTGTGAGCTTAAGTCCCAATCAAAATTTCCTTGGGAAAATTTACCAGTGTCAAAATTTACTTGGCTTAATATGCTCCAAAGTTAAATATGGATCAGAAAATTATGTTATGGCAATCCTTTTAATAGAAAGGATTTGTTTTGCCTGGTGGTAGGGACCTGGCATTTATACAGCCTCATTCACCAACTGATAGTTTGCACTGTGGAGGAAAATGCAGTTATGTTATCCAATCATTGAAAAGCAGTTTATCTTTAGAGGCTTATTATTCACCAGACAGATTCAAACCAAACATTATATTCTAAAAAATTACAAACCTGAACACTCTGCATGATTCACTTGTATTATTTCCCTTTCATTTCATTTCATTTGAAATTACCTTATCACAAAGTCTTCGGCTTTTTTTTTTCCTTGATTTGAATTCTTAAGCGTTTCTAGTTTCTTTGCACTGTTTTACACGAATTAAAGGAGTGACCAAGACTGGCAACAGTCTAAATATTTCCATGAAATAAATTATTCGTTGGGACTACAAGTTTTTCTTTTAATTATACATCTACCAACGAAGACAAGAATCCTAACTTTTTCTTCCGGCTCAGTTTGACTTGCTGCTAGTTAAAGTTACAAACCAAACATGATATTCAAAAAGTTTCAAACCAAACATGATATTCTAAAAATTACAAACCTGAACACTCTGCATGATTCGTGAGTATTATTTCCTTTTCTACTGCATTCTTTTTCAAAGTGCCTCAATAGCAGGAGGTATGTTTTTAATTTCAATCAAGGATTTTCTATTCTTATGCCTAGACAAGCTTAAAATTTAAACTAACTACCATTCAGCAATCAGTCACCAACACTGACAGGAGAAATGTTTTGCTCATCAAACAAAATCATTTGCAGAGGGCTAACGGTAAAATTTGTTTGGGTTTTTTTTTAAACAAATCAAATGGTAAGAGTAAAGGTAAGATTAGCCATTTCCATACAGGAATCATTTGGCATTGACCGAACATTTTGTGTTACAGTTGGTTCAAATTTATAAAGTAGTTTTTCAAGAAATTACATTTCATTTACAATGCATTTTTTTAAAGTAGAAATCATTTACAATGCATTTACATAGTAAAGATCATGGCGAATGTATTTTCACAATAAAGAACATGGCCAGTGCATTTTCTCAGTAAAGAACATGGCCAGTGCATTTTCTCAATAAAGAACATGGCCAGTGCATTTTCACAATAAAGAACATGGCCAGTGAATTTTCATGGTAAAGAACTTGGCCAATTCATTTTTTTAATAAAAATAATGTTCAATGCATTTTCACTGTAAAGAACATGGCCATTGCATTTTCATAATAAAAATCATTTGTAATAGTAACATTGAGAATACCTATTTCCATACAGCATTCATTGACTGAAAAGATTGCATTTTTGTTAGTTAAAAACATCATTAGTCCACTATCTGTTATTGTTCTTTCTCCAAACTTTTTTTTTTTAAAGTTGTGCAGAAAGTAAACATCTTGATTATTTCTCCTTCTAGTTCCATGTGCTAACCATTTTTATTATTGTTGCTATTGACAGTGTTCAAGTGATGTGGTTTGTATGATAGCTCCCCGTTTGTGATTTTGTAGTACCAGTCGATGGGATCTGATGAAAGATTGTCTTCTTTAACATTTCATATCTATCTATAAGATTTTTTTTCCGGATTATTTTAATTTAATGAAGTACTTATGCACAAAACATTACCAAAATTTAACAAAAGTTTTTTTTTTTCTTTTTGCAGTATCAATAACATATTTGTTTTTATTGACTCTTCTGTATTTCAAAGGGAAGGGGATCCTGGTAACATAATTCCCAGGACAAAGACACTGTATTATATATTTTACAGAAACATCACACAAATACATTAGCAAAAAAAATGGTTCAATGACATATGAAGCCAAATTACACCATTCAGCTTTCTTTTTTTTTTAAAGCAAGTCTTACAGAGATGAAATAAGAAAAAAATAAAACCTCTGTGTTCACAGCGAGACTTGAAAATTACTCAACACGGAAGTGTGTTAGGGTAGGGGGAGATTGCCCTTTGGTCTCCTCACACCCGCAAATTCTTACAAATACTGAAAGACAAACAATATTTAAAAGTTTGTTCTTATATAAAAGCAATTAAATATATCTGAGGTGAAAAGACAAATTTTTATTTTTTTTTTTAACTTTATAGAGGAGGATTTATGTGAAGATGAATCCTGCTCATCACACAGGTTGTTTCTTGAAACAAAAAAAAAAAAAAAAAAAAAAAAAAAAAAATTTTTTTTTTTTTTTTTGGTGGGGGGAAATGGGTAATGGTTTTTTTGTTTTTTATTATTCCACTGTTGTTTACATTACATAACACTTTCTTTTACAATGATCTTCGCCCTGTACAAGACCCAAGAGCCCCTCGAGGTAGAGGGTTTTAAATTCATATTTAACAGTAAATAACAAGGTCTCAAACTTTTATTGACCTGCCTCTCTCTCTTCTTGGGATGTCTTGTTGATATTGTTAAAAAATTCCTTACCTCCCAGCAACAACCACCACTCAATTTAGCGGACAGGTTAGCATCAACAACAGAAGTAGAATATGTGAGAAAGCTGTGTATCAAGTGGATGGGTGGGGGTTTATAGGTATCTATGCATATGTATGTATATCACTTATGTGTGCACAAATATCCTGTAGGTATGTGAGTATATACGTGTTTATGTATATTATGCATATAAGGCTGAATATCATCTATGTAAGCATGCACACACACACGTGTGTGTGTGTATATATATATATATATATATATATATATATATATATATATATTATAGTAAAAAGAAAGAACAGTAAGATATATTATCCGGTGTTCTTATTGATATTTTTATTTTTACAAAACAGTGCTCAATGTAAATTTATAGAGCATAAATATTATAAATTAACTGATTTAAAAATATGGTTTCTTCACTACACAAAAGTTACCATGTTTCAAAAACTGAAGCTAAAAAAAAAAACTTCAAATTTAATTATATAATTAGCTTCGGTTTTTGAAACATGGTAATTCCTGTGTAGCAAAGGAACAATATTTTTAAATCAGTTAATTTATATATATATATATATATATATAAAATGGTAATAGATCATTATTCAAACATATATTGTTAAATATAACAGACAAATGTCTCGTGTTTTATCATGAGCCTTTTGAAGTGGCTTCTGTTTCAAGAGAAGACAAAATCAAAACAGGATATCATCTTTGACGATGAATATCTCTGTTGTAATGTCCATATAACCATTCTGATGATGGCTGATGTGAGCTGAAAGCTTAGATCGATGACCAATATAATAATGAAATATCCAAATGTTGGACAGTTTTTGTCTGTATTTTCTCTTTAAACTAAAGCCATTATATGATGCTTGGAACGGCTCATGATAAAACATAATAGACATCTGTAGTTTGTTATATTTAACTATATATATTTGAACATATATAATCTGATTGTATTTTTTAGTATAGTAAACATTATATTTAGTGGACGCACTTGTTAGAGTAGACATCACTATTTTTTTAAAACTTATTGACATTATTTTTATTTGGACTGTTGTCCTTTTTTTTTTGTTGTTGTCCTTATCACTACATTTAAGCTGCTGTGCCCTCCAGCCTTTCTCAGATGTATATCAATCTACAGGGAATTCTGAACTGAACCCTTTATTTAATCTACAAAGGATAGACTTCTCTCATTGCCCTGCCCATGTCTAGGGATATCTTGTCTTGTTTATATTTTAAGTATTGCCCAGTTATTGCTCGCCCATGTCCACTGAGTCCAAGTACACACTGCCCAACCCAGAGATTGAACTCACAATCACTATTTTACCAAATTCAAGAACCTATGCTTTAATTCACTAGGCTATTGTCCTGTAGGAAATTGACAATC
Organism: Acanthosepion lycidas; assembly: GCA_963932145.1. Lineage (NCBI taxonomy): Eukaryota > Metazoa > Mollusca > Cephalopoda > Sepiida > Sepiidae > Acanthosepion > Acanthosepion lycidas. The sequence continues at coordinate 54,248,701 of OZ010604.1, forward strand.
TACCAGGCTAGAAATAGAAAGTCTTATAATAAAAAAAAAAAACTGATGAATTATATTCTACCTGACATACTATTAGGTTGGTGCAGATATAATGTCGTTTTCTCACATATGTTACTATGTGAGAAAACGACATTATTTTTGCACCAACCTAATACATATACAAGGATGAATCATCTTCATTCCCTTTGTATTCTATTAGTAAGGAGTAAGTTTCATTCAAACAGCTTCTTCGCAAGAATTGTTTTGTTTTGTTTTACGGCATATCAACCTCAACGGGTCATTTAATGCTGATGACCTTTTTTTACTTTCCAATAATATTTTTGTTTTGTTAGAAATCCATTTCTATCAATATTTCTTTTCTCAGAAATATATAGCTAATAATAGTATTTTTCCAAAAATGTATAGCTGGCATATCTTTTCAAAAAACGTATTGCTTTTAATATCTTTTCCTTCAAAAATTTATTTCTGGTAACAATTTTTTTTATTTATTTCTCTACAGTTCCATTGAAGTATCTTATGTGTATTTGCGATCATTGTTTTCCTGTTTGGTTCATTGGATTACTTTGTGTTTTAAGGTTTGTTTAGATTTGCAAGAACTGTTGCTTTGTGGAATAGACTCCTGGCAGGATGATTTCCCAGTCACTACAATCTTGACCTCTTGATTTAATCATTATCTTTCCTATACAACTGCATGAATGACAATTCTTATCTTTTCTTATGCACATACATCTCCAGACAGTAACCCTCTACATTGAGTAGCTCTTGGGCCTTATATCAGATGAATATTAGTATTAAAAAAAAGAAAGTCTTGTTAAAAAGGCCCATTTTCTTTAATAAGACTTGTGATCTTTAGGCCAGTAGACACTAATTCCTAACAAAAAAAGAGAGAGAGAAAAATAAAAATAGGAAGTCTATTCAAACCTGTGTACTACTACACATAATGTTTATAATATGATTATTTTTATATTGATCTGTTTTTGACGGCTTATCAACACCTTTGTGGCTTATTTAAAGTCAACACATTTCAGATTGAAAGAATTATTCTTTTTAGCAAGTGGACATTGCATTAAATTTTCTTTCTGACAATAATGATTTTTCTAGATACAAGTCCTACTATTTAAACCATAGCTGGGGGAAGATGGCATCATACTTTTACCAAGGGTATTTGCATATAAATGAATGTAACAGACCCAACTGGAATTTGAGCTCTCTGCTCTACATCACTTACATATCCTAGAGTAATATATATATATGTGTGTGTGTGTTTGTGTTCATTCATGTACATGTGTAGTCATATCAACATAACAAACTTAGTTTGACGAAGTCCTGAAGGGCAAACAAACATCACAATTTTTCTACTTTGTCATACATTTTCCACAATATTTTTTTTGATATATAAAAATATATTATTTCATATATATATATATATGGTATATATATATATATTTGCTATATATATATATATATATATATATTAGTGTTTGAGCCTTTTATATTATATATATGGTTGTGTGTGTGTGTGTGTGTGTGTGTGTGTGAAGCGGTACATCCCCTGTATGTGTGCATGCTTTTATACATACAATTTTTTATTTTCATATATTTGTGAGTGCGTATAATAATAAGGAAGGGAGACACAGTGGAGTAGAGGATATCAGCTCGGATTGAGGAATCGGAGAGCTGAATTCAAATTCTAGTTAAATCCATTACATTCACTTACATGCTAATACCCTTGGGAAAGGTCTGAATCCTCTTCTTCTTCTTCCTCTAGCTATGGATAAATAGTAGGACAAACCGGGTTCTATAGCCTTGGATGGCAACTGGTCTAGGAAAAGGACAACTCTGAATTCAAAACCTGCAGAAGGTCATTTGGGGACTTTGTGGTACTTCCAAAAGTTTGGCTGGTTCTGCACTTAGCCTTCACCACTATAATCAAATCATATGTGCAGGTGTCTGGGCTGTCAGTTCCTAGGAACTGAGCTGCTTGGCCCTCATGCACCAAATACGACTAGAGAGTCCACCACAAGCATAATGCTGCATGTCGGGTGTGTGTGTGTGTGTTTATGCATTGAAATTCAGATATTTTATTTTTATATATCTATGCATATAAACGTATGAAACTGCATATCACGTGTATACACAAAGGTGTGTGTGTATATATATATATATATATATATATATACACAAATGTGTGTGTGTGTGTCTGTACACAAGAGTGCCAACACACTATGTGTGTGTAGCCCTATGTATGTATCTATGTTTAGGGATCAAAAGCGTCTTCAGAATTTCAACATCTTCAGAACAAATATGGTCTATTCTTGAACAGTGAGAAAACAACAAAATCAAATGCCACCAAATAACCAATGTGCTGAGGAATATGGTAAAACCAGTCTCAACAGTGAAAGCTGGTCTTACCTCATTCCTGTCATCCACAATTTACTCTAAATTTCATTTCCTTTTTTTTCAATTTCACATTTGTCAAATTAGTAAAAAGTAAAAGCAATTGGTAATGCACATGATTTGACAAAATACTGATGTTTTCATTGAGATAATGCAGTGTTTCTCAACCGATGTTCTCCGGATCCCATAGGATTCCACAAGAGGTCGCTAGGAGTTCAATGAAAAACATAGGTAAATAGGCTAATACATTTTTGAGTAATTTTTATTCAATTTTATAATTAGAATTTTACTATACACATACGGCATATCGTTAGAAAATGCTTGGTTATTATAATAAAGGTTTCATTATATTAATCTTTTAAATTTATATATCATATTTATTTAAAATTATAATAGACATAGGGAATGTATTTAGTGATGTCTATATGACATCAGTGTGAAATTGCCTTCATTGTTTCATGGACAAACCTGTACGTGGCAGATTCATGTACCATTTGCATACAGGATAAGTGTCCATATATTACTTTTACTACATGAACTACATTCAAAGAAAAGAAAAAGAAAAAAAGAGAGACAGATATTAATAATGGTATATAATAGTTTTTATGCAGGGGTTCCCTGAGACATTAAAACTATTTCAAGGATGGCACAAGGGCTGAGAAACGCTGCACTAATGCATGAATAAAAGGCCAAATATTTAAAAGCCAATAAAAACGAAATAGTTGTGTCTTTAAGCATTTGCAAGGCAAGTGGCATCAAAGAAATTGTCCAGACGTAGAGACCCCCACCCCCCGCATCAAATTACCCCGAGGATGATTCAGTAAACAAAGACATTGGTATTAAAAACTCAGGAATATACGTTACCAACATTAGAGATAATTTTATCAAAAAAGTCTAAAAGGTCTTAAATTTCCAGTTGTATGAATATTAACCTTTGACCAGTTCAGCTTTCATTTTCATCTTTATAGCTTTTTATCACAACTCACAGGCTGTTCATACAGTTTACAATTATAAGAAATCGGCTTTATGCAAAAAATGAGTAGCTTCTGACAAGATCATATCTCACACCCCCCTCTCCTCGAAAGCCTGTCTGATACGAGCAATGCCTTAGCAATGAGGCTATAAAAATCAGCCAGAAAATGTCATTTCAAATTTAGTCTTATCTACATTCTTCATGATAAGACAAATTAGAAAAGGCATTCAAACTACGTATTTCACTGCATATGGTAGGCGTTCTCAGCTTAGAATGAGAGACTAATGTGTGTGTGTGTGAGAAAAGTGTGTAGGATTATGAGGAGGAGGTAATAAAGATCCATCGAGAAAGTATTTTTTAATTCTCTTCTTGAAAACATTAATATCAGTTGGATTTCAAATTTAGCCCAAGTAGATCTTATTTTTTCCTTTTACCATATTATTGGAGTGGGCCAAATTTTAAATTCAGCAAACATTAGTGGATGCAGAAAGAAAAATATTTTCTGGGTGGAACATCTGAAGAGGAAACTTATTACCTCCTTCCTCATATATCCAATACACTTCTTGCACACATATTTGTTCGTCATTCCAACTTGAGAATGCCTACTATAAGGAGCGAAACATGTAGTTGAATAGATTTTCTACTTGTTTTTTTTTTAATTTTTTTATCTCCACTTTTGTTCAGCTATTAATTCTACATCCAACCGACACATGTTCTTAATTATCTGATCTAAATGAATTCACTTATTGGCTTTCTTAACTGAATCAGTAAGGTGCTATGCCTGACAGGTTCCGAAACCATTTGGGGGGGGGGTTGTGATTTTCAATCTTGTCAAAAGCTGCCTATCTCCATTTATGCTGATTGTTTAATAGTCGTAAAATAAAAATTAAAAAAAAAAATAAACCAAACATTGTGATAAAAAAGGTGAACAATTCATCAAAAAAAAAAAAAAAAGAAAAAAAGAAAAAAAAATAGAAAAAGAAAAAGGGAATGACAATGCTTCATTGAGTAATTGAAATAAGACAGTTTTGTGAAGTTTAAAATATTTAATCAATTGCACCTGGAGTCCAGAAATATAATTTGGGAAAAATCGGGGGAGGGAGGAAGTCATGGTTAAAAGGTTATTTTTTTTCATTTTTTAATATTGTCTCTGTCCCATAATAGTTGTTACATTTGCATACACATTTCATACACAAAATGGAAAAACTATTATGGGACAGTACTAGTATTTTCTATTCAATCTGTATATTGTCTCTGTCCCATAACAGTTGTTACATTTGCATACACATTTCATACAGTAAATGTACCAACTATTATTAGACAGAGGTAGTAATATATTTAGTAAGTCAATCTCCCAATATGTATCTCCCTGGTGTTGTACTTATAGCGCCAGGAAGTCAGGAGAAAATCTGATGGTCTTTCCAAAAAAAAAAAAAAAAAGTCATCAAATAAATATCTCAACTCTTCCATATATTTACAAGTAGCCAAAGAGGTCAAAACATCAGTGACTATTTTGTCCATCACTGATGGCCAGGAAACAGTTGGTCACTATGTTGAGCAAAGATATTAAAAAAAAAAAAAGATTAGCTTATTAGTTGGAAAAAAATTTTTTAAATAAAAAATAATTTTGCCCATCCCATCCTTTCTACATAATTATTTTATTTCTAGATTATTTTAGAATCATTATTATTATTATTTTTACATTTAGAATTTCTAGGTGAAGACTATCAAGAAAAACAACAGAAAAAGAGAGAAGGGTTGGGAGCTGTCCAAGAGTGGTGGTGGTGGGGAGTAGTTTGTAACGCTATTGTAAATCCCCCCCACTACCCTTACATCTGATGCAAACCTCAATATCCCCTCCTCCATCCTCCTTTACTTGCCAGAAAGACATGGTTCCATTAAAAGCCAACAAGGAAGCCATGATTCTTTCATTTTGATTCTTTTAATGACTATTTTAAACTGGCAGGAGTTGAAAGAGAGCAGCAGCAGCAGCAAGGAGGGGGAGGAGGTGAGAAAGAGGAGGAGGAAAAGTACTTATTGACATTAGTAATTAACAACAATCCTCGGTGGAGTTTTGTCAAATGAAACTGTCTGAGAAACTGTCCATGCTGTTCTGACGAATTGGTTCCATGGGAGACTTGATGTCCGATTCCTTAATGCCCAAAATCAACTGGGGTCTCTCCAGCATCTAAAAGAACAAAAACAAAAAATGCCAATTAGTCATATTAAGAATCATCAGATATTTCTTTTGTCATTGTCGAGAGAGAGAGAGAAGAAGGGAGCGGAAAGAGAGAAACAGTGAAGCAGGGATCAGAAAAAGAAAAAGAGAGAGAAGGAGATGGAGGAAAGCGAGAGAGAGAGAAGCAATGAGTGGAAACAGAAAGAGAGAGGCAGGCAGGGAGAGGAAAGAAAGAGGGAGAGAAGCAAGGAGCGGAAAGAGAGAAGCAAGGAACAGTGAGAGAGAGAGAGAGAGAGAAGCAAGGAACAGAGAGAGAGAGAAGCAAGGAACAGAGAGAGAGAGAAGCAAGGAACAGAGAGAGAAGGAGAGAAGCAAGGAACAGAGAGAGAAGGAGAGAAGCAAGGAACAGAGAGAGAGAGAAAGAAGCAAGGAACAGAGAGAGAGAGAAGCAAGGAACAGAGAGAGAGAGAGAGAAGCAAGGAACAGAGAGAGAGAGAGAGAAGCAAGGAACAGAGAGAGAGAGAGAGAAGCAAGGAACAGAGAGAGAGAGAGAGAAGCAAGGAACGGAGAGAGAGAGAGAGAAGCAAGGAAAAGAGAGAGAAAGCAAGGAACAGAGAGAGAGAAGCAAGGAATAGTGAGAGAGAGAAGCAAGGAATAGTGAGAGAGAGAAGCAAGGAATAGTGAGAGAGAGAAGCAAGGAATAGTGAGAGAGAGAAGCAAGGAATAGTGAGAGAGAGAAGCAAGGAATAGTGAGAGAGAGAAGCAAGGAACAGAGAGAGAAGGAGATAAGCAAGGAACAGAGAGAGAAGGAGATAAGCAAGGAACAGAGAGAGAAGGAGATAAGCAAGGAACAGAGAGAGAAGGAGATAAGCAAGGAACAGAGAGAGAAGGAGATAAGCAAGGAACAGAGAGAGAAGGAGATAAGCAAGGAACAGAGAGAGAAGGAGATAAGCAAGGAACAGAGAGAGAAGGAGATAAGCAAGGAACAGAGAGAGAAGGAGATAAGCAAGGAACAGAGAGAGAAGGAGATAAGCAAGGAACAGAGAGAGAAGGAGAGAAGCAAGGAACAGAGAGAGAAGGAGAGAAGCAAGGAACAGAGAGAGAAGGAGAGAAGCAAGGAACAGAGAGAGAGAGAGAAGCAAGGAACAGAGAGAGAAGGAGAGAAGCAAGGAACAGAGAGAGAAGGAGAGAAGCAAGGAACAGAGAGAGAAGGAGAGAAGCAAGGAAGAGAGAGAGAAGAAGAGAAGCAAGGAAGAGAGAGAGAGAGAAGCAAGGAAGAGAGAGAGAGAGAAGCAAGGAACAGTGAGAGAGAGAGAAGCAAAGAACAGTGAGAGAGAGAGAAGCAAAGAACAGAGAGAGAGAGAGAAGCAAAGAACAGAGAGAGAGAGAGAGAAGCAAAGAACAGAGAGAGAGAGAGAGAAGCAAAGAACAGAGAGAGAGAGAGAGAAGCAAAGAACAGAGAGAGAGAGAGAGAGAAGCAAAGAACAGAGAGAGAGAGAGAGAGAGAGAAGCAAAGAACAGAGAGAGAGAGAGAGAAGCAAAGAACAGAGAGAGAGAGAGAGAAGCAAAGAACAGAGAGAGAGAGAGAGAAGCAAAGAACAGAGAGAGAGAGAGAGAAGCAAAGAACAGAGAGAGAGAGAGAGAAGCAAAGAACAGAGAGAGAGAGAGAGAAGCAAAGAACAGAGAGAGGGAGAAAAGCAAGGAACAGAGAGAGGGAGAGAAGCAAGGAACAGAGAGAGGGAGAGAAGCAAGGAACAGAGAGAGAGAGAGAAGCAAAAAACAGAGAGAGGGAGAGAAGCAAAAAACAGAGAGAGGGAGAGAAGCAAAAAACAGAGAGAGGGAGAGAAGCAAAAAACAGAGAGAGGGAGAGAAGCAAAAAACAGAGAGAGGGAGAAGCAAGGAACAGAGCGAGAGAAGCAAGCAGTAGAAAGGGGGAGAGTGTCAGAGAATGGATGGAGAGAGTTAAGATTTGGTTTAAATTTGTTTAGGCCTATACATGCACATGACAAAAGGATGCTAGGAATTTTAGAATTTTTTTTTTTTAATAAATCAGCTGAATTCATTTAGAGTCATTTTCTTTGGCTTTCCTTCACTTTTGTAAGTAGCTGTTCTACATTGTGATATTAGATCTTCCAGCAATGGTGAAATGTAAGAGCCTGGGTGCAAATTTACTGGAGATGACCATGCAATTAAGACATTTACGTCCTAGTGAATTATTTTTTCCTTTGATCAGAGTAGCATTTTTTTATATCAATTCTTTAGCTGCCCAACATAATGAGACTGACCAAAAATAAAAAAAATGCTACTCTGATCAAAGGAGAAATAATTCCAGTTTACTTGCTTCCTTGATAACTACAATCTTCAAAAAATTTAAATGCAACATCAATCAACATCTTGAATCCCATTCATCTGCTGTTCTTTCCTCAATCCTCCCAATACTCAGTCTTTTCTCTCACTTTCACTCCTTGCATACTAGTAGCATCCCTGCCTTGGTTGGGGTGAAATGATTAAAAACAACATGCAAGAGAAAACCAATATAATTCCCAAAAACAATCACAGCAATGCAAAGCTTATAGATATTAAATAAAAGGGAAGCTGGGAAGAGCCATGATTATTAAAGTAAAGTGACAAGAATTCAACAGAAAATTTGAACTTTGGAGAATTAACATGAACTTTTATTGAGTACCATGTGCTAAACCCATTCCAATCAGAAGAGGTGACAAGTAAGTCTAATAATAATAAACAAGTGGGTAAAAGCATTGGTTTCTAGTTTCTGGTAAACTGGATGTTCAGAGTTCAATTCTTCTGCTAGGCAGTATATATATATATATATATATATATATATATATATATCTCACCAGGTAAGATGAGGACAAATAGGTTACAATTCCAATACTCATACATTTAATTTAAAAGAGGGCTCAAAGCAATATTATTTATTTTAGGATATTAAAACATGTAAAAATCACTACACATTTGCAGTCATGTTTCAACGCATACCAATGCATCTCCTCAGGCAACTGTAAATTACTGAAGACTGAACAATTAATTTAGTTTCAAAAGTGAAAAGGGAAATATATACTCTTTTGTTTTTGAAAAAGCCTTATATTTTTTTTCAGAAAAAGAGTATGTATTTTGCTTTTGAAACCAAATTAATAGTTCACTCCCAAGTAATTGACAATCGCCTGAGGAGACACATTGGTATGTGTCAAAACATAACTGTAACTTTGTAGAGATTTTTACATGATGTTTTAATATCCTAAAATAGATAAATACACACACACTTTTAAAGAAAGATGTTTTTAAGGAAAATGTTTAATCCTAAGTCTGAGGGTGATGTCATCTGTCTATGTCTAAAGATATTTACCTGAGAGATAACCACAAATGAAGTTCTTTACGGGGTTTTGTTTTGCTGATAAAATTTGAGTATCTTGGTTTTACAATAAGACTATTCTTGTTTCTGATGACACTGTATTGTGGTAAGTGTTTTGCTCCTAAACCTAAACAAAAGATTAAAGAAAAATGGTAAACAAACCTTGGAAATATCAAGTTCATCAAAGATTTCCTGAATGAATCTGCGAGCAGATAATCCATATAGGTAATTGGAGAGCAGGTGACACACATCAGAATAAAAACACAGGTCTTGGAATGCATTTGGGAATTTTTGTTTTAAACTGGAAACAAAAAGAACATAGTTTTAATGAAAATGAAACCAGAAAGTTACATAAAGTGTGGCTCATTAAAAAAAAAGAATAAGACACCCATTAATGGGGTGAATTAGCAAACATTATGAGCAATAATGTCATTAAAAAGTTTTGTTGAAAGAGGACAGATAAAGATGAATACAGGCCAATGGTTACAACAAAATCAGAAGGTTCTTTTTTTTGTTTTGTTTATAACTGCATAAAATATAATAGCAATAATCCACATACACATATAAAATGCAATCTGTAGCCATATATGAGGAAATGATGGAAAGTCCTCAGCCCAACCAATGATTTACACTAAAAACATCATTTGGATTGTAGTCTTTATCTTTATTGCCATACTCACAATGTTTCAGCCATTGTACACTCTGGCCTTCTTTAAGTGATATACATTGGAATTTCGAATCAAACTCTTTAATTAGTCCATGGAGCAGATTGTACTAATTCAATGTGCCATAGCCCAATAGTTAAAAGTATTGATTGAAGTAATCCAAAAAGTGACTTCTCCTAAAGAGTTGTGAGTTCAATACTTGGCCAGAGTAGAGGGAACAAAAACTTGGAGAGTTATTAAAGGAAATTAACTGAAACAAAGATATTCCAAAAAGGCATGGCACATGCCTTTTTGGAATGGCACACTCTGGAATGGCACTCTGGAATGGCACACTCTACTTGTGAACTAAATAAAGTGTTCAGTTCAAAATTTCAACATATATCACCCAAAGAAGGCTGGAGCATACAACAACCAAAATGTTGTGAATATGGTAATAAAGATGAGGACAACAGTTCAAATGGTGTAAATAGTTACAATAATTGATCTCAGAAATAGTCAGATGCCAACCAAAGATGTCTGGTTACTGGGTCAGATTTTGTGAAGTTGGTCAAGTTTAGAACATGTATGTGTTCACAGAGAGTGGAAAGAGAGAAGCAAGGAGTGGAAAGAGAGATCTGGCCATTGAACTTAGACAGAAATATCATATGCCAGATATGCAATTAATGTAGTGGTCATCAGCACAGCAAGTGAAATCAGCAAATCAAGTTCAAATTCTTACATCTTTTTTTGCACTAATGCCCTTGGGAAAGGCAGGAGTCTATCTGCTCTCCTTCTAATTATGAGTTAAATAACAAAGTAAAATTTGCTCTCTAGCCTGGAATAGTAAGCAGTCTTGGAGGAAACTCAGAAATTCAATGTGAAGATGTCAATAAGGTAACAAATCCGTCCACTATCTTTCCAGAGAAGTCATGGCAATACCAAGATAAGTTGTGGACAGCCATAATCATTTATATCCTAAGCAGATATGGTATTAAACAAAGAAATATATCCTAACAATTAAACATTTTTCTTTGCAAATTATAAGGTAATTAAATGTTTTAACAAACAACAAAAAGGAGCAAGACATGGAGATGTTTACATGTCAAAGATGAAGATAAATATATTAAGAATTTGTTCAATACACATGAATACTGATTATAAATTTATTATTTAAAATTAGCAAAGAAAAATGAATAAAAGGAGACAAAGAGATGAAAATAGAAAGAGGAAAAAGAGAAGTAAGAAAATGAAAAAACAAAAAAGAGGAAGAGAGAAGAGAAAGAGGAAAACAAAAAGAGGAGAAAGAGGAAAACAAAAAGAGGAGAAAGAGGAAAGGAAAAGAGAAAGAGCAAAAGGAAAATAGAAAAGAGAAAGAGGAAAATAGAAAAGAGAAAGAGGAAAATAGAAAAGAGAAAGAGGAAAATAGAAAAGAGGAAAAGGAAAAGAGAAAAAGGAAAATAGAAAAGAAAAGAGAAAGGGGAAATGAGAATGAGGAAAATAGAAAAGAGGAAGAGAATGAGGAAAATAGAAAAAGAACAAGGAAAAGAAAAGGCAAGAAAAAGAACAAGGAAAAGAAAAGGCAAGAAAAAGAACAAGGAAAAGAAAAGGCAAGAAAAAGAACAAGGAAAAGAAAAGGCAAAAAAAAGAGAAAAAATATTTGTTTAATTGTACCATAAATAAGTTTATGAAATTATACCTATGAAAAATAAACTGGAAATAAATTCAAACAATTTAGTAGATACATATTTACTAATCTTGGTAAATTTCCATGGCAAGAAGGAAGACTATACTATGACACCAATCTTCCAAGAGTAAACCAGCAATTCAGACCTTGAATTTTACCTATGTTTGAACATTGATAAATAAACTATGACCTGTAGAAACGTTATACACCTAACTCAGCCACCAAACAGCCTTGCATAAGCTTCTTCTGTTTCACTCTTTGAAGTATGGCAGATTAAATTTTATCCCATATTCGATGTGTTGGTACCTGTGTTGCAGGTCATTTTTAATGCTACCTTTTTATTGCCAAGGAGCACAAAGATTTAAATTCTCTTCACCTCTACTTTTCTAGTACACAGGTTGATTATAAAAATGTAGAGTAATGAAAAAAAAACAAACAAACAAACTTGGAAACGTGGTAATTTTCAAGATTCATATATCTAATAGTACACTGTGGGAGAAAACAATAAATAAATTTTTATATACTGGAACAATGTTAGGAAAATGAATAACAAAATGGAGAAAATTTTCCCTGCAACACGTTTCATACTTTATGACTTTATTGAACTAAAGTAATTGCTGACATTTTGATATGACTGCACAAACAAGAAGGGATGCTAAAAAATTTTAAACTTAAATTTAATTTTCTTGGGTGGGGAGGTATGTAGTCTAGCCAATTTCATTTAGGCTTTTTTGCTTTTAATTTTTTTTTTTTTTATTGCTTTTGCTACAAAGTATCCCACATTGTGATAATAGAAAATCTACTGTGAGAGGTGAAATGTTGTAAGAATCTAGACACAAATTTATTGTGGATGATCTAGCAATTAAAGCACTTTCTATACACTTTCATCTTAGGGCATCTTGTGATGGTGTCATGGTTAGCAAGCTTGTCTTAGTAGAACAATTACGACTAAGTAGTGAGTTCGATCCTCACTGGGAGCCCTATACTTTCGGCCCTATGCCACATCTGAGCTACATTTGGAAAATTACTGGGCACCTCAGCATGGTGTAATGGTAGCAAGCTTGTCTTGCAAGATCAGTTACGATTGGAAAGTGAGTTTGATCCTCACTAGGTGCCTCCTAGTTTTGACCTTGTGCCATATCTAAGTTACACTTAGAAAATCATTTGGGCACCTAGAGGTGGTGTGATGGTTATCTAGCTTGTCTTGCTAGAACAATTATGACTGAGTAGTGAGTTTGATCCTCACTGGGTGCCCTCTACTTTTGGCCTTGTGCCACATCTAAGCTACGCTTGCAAAATCAATATACACTTTCATCTTAGTAAAATGCTTTTCTAATTTAATTAAAATAGCATATTTTAAATCAAAATTACAGTCAGAATCATTATGATGAGCAACTAAAGCATTGAATGTATTGTTTTATAAAAAATATCCCTTTTGTACTTGTATAATCTTTTATTTAAGTTCCTTGAGGTTTCTCCTATGTATTGTTTTTGGCAGGTTTTACAGGTGATAGAGTAAATTCCTACTTCAAGTTTTATTTTATTATTTTGTTTTATATTAATTAAGTTTTTTTTATTATTTTAGAAGTACTCCATAAATTTGAGCCATAAAAAAGAAAAAAATGATCCTTAACTATTCTAAATTTGAATTTAACCAGATTACTTTCAAACTATATTTGGCAAGATCTTTTTGTTATATAACAGTCTTTGAATTAAATTAAAACTTAAGTATTTTAAATTTCAGTGCAATGCGGTATTTGTACTCTTTGGTAATGATTATTTTTCCAATAAGAGAAAAGGAGATTTTTTTTTTTTTTTTTTTAAGGAAGTTAAACGTATCAATAATAAACTCAGTCCTCATCTTAACAAATAAACCAAGTAACCTCACCAAGCAGAGCCCTTGTCAATGGCAAAATTATCCCACCACACAACCTGCAGCATCCGACCATTTTCCTCAAGGGTGAAATGGTGCAGAAAAACTATTCATCAATCAAACAAAATTTCATGATTGGCACAGAACATTTTGGCTTTTTTTCTTTTTAACCTTAAGAGCCAAATACAAAATATAAATAAATAAATAATTTCCTATATTTGAAGTAAAACGATGATGTACTGGTTAAGCCTGCCATCTGGTGGTTGAATCACAGTTTACTCCAGCAACAAAGGCAAGCTACTTAAAGATAAAGAAATTTCATACTTTCTCACTTAAGAGTCAAAGTTATTGGCCTACTACCAAGACTGATTCGCTTACTTTTATTCACAGGCTTTCCAAAGGACATTATTTTTATTATTTTATTTTACAAAAAATTAGAAGCTATTGACATTAAGAATAAACAAAACATTATGAATGTAGAAATGTTTTAAAAGCATTTCACAAGCAAGTCTATAAAACAAGTAATTTATATAAAATTTAGGTATGTGCAAAAGTTTCCATCACTCTTTTGTGAAAAACTAGAGACAGTTAAAAACTGTTTTTTCATTGTAAACTTTTGCCCACATTTTATATCTTTTCATCATTTTATATCTTTTGCAGACATTTTATCTTTTCATCATTTTATAACATCTTTTGCAGACATTTTATATCTTTTCATCATTTTATAACATCTTTTGCACACATTTTATATCTTTTCATCATTTTATAACATCTTTTGCAGACATTTTATCTTTTCATCATTTTATAACATCTTTTGCACACATTTTATATCTTTTCATCATTTTATAACATCTTTTGCAGACATTTTATATCTTTTCATCATTTTATAACATCTTTTGCAGACATTTTATCTTTTCATCATTTTATAACATCTTTTGCAGACATTTTATCTTTTCATCATTTTATAACATCTTTTGCAGACATTTTATCTTTTCATCATTTTATAACATCTTTTGCAGACATTTTATCTTTTCATCATTTTATAACATCTTTTGCAGACATTTTATCTTTTCATCATTTTATAACATCTTTTGCACACATTTTATCTTTTCATCATTTTATAACATCTTTTGCACACATTTTATATATATTTCTTATTACTATAAACGTTATCTTTAATGGACACACATGTTCGATTTGCTATTCCTGTTTTGTTTTTTTTATTCTCTTAAATGGTGAAATTAATAACAGCCTGCCTAGACTGAAGAAAAATTCTACTCAAGAAAAATTCTGACTCCCAACAGGAATCGAATCAGTGGTCTACAAATCTACTAAATATCAGTAATTTACACATATTTGGTTATTTGCAAGAGTTACAATTGCTTTTTTGTGAAAAACTAGAGACACATAGGAACTCTATTTTCACTGTAAACTTTTGCACACATCGAACATGTATCAATTTTTCCATCAGGGAAACCACTTCAATAGCTAAAATGTGCTGCTACCATTTTGATCACAGAAGGACATCTTGATAGCATAAATTTTGAAGTACATATTTAAAGAAAGCATATTTCTTATTGTGACTTCTATGAATCTACAAGGTCTGTCTGAATATTAACAGGAGTCATGTCAGAAACAATTTATTTATATTCCGAACAACAAACTTCATGGTTTTCCCTTCAAAGTAATCCCCCTCGAGTCTAATGCACTTTTTCATCCTTTTCTACCACACTTCTATGGAAATATTCTTCTTAGATACCCCTCAGCTCCATTGTTACAGCCATCTTGATGGTCTCCATGTCTTCAAAACGGATCCCCTTGATGATCCCCTTGAGCATAGGGAAAATAAAAATGTCACATGGATCAAGATCAGGTGAATAGGGAGGTTGCTCCTGTATGGCGAGGTATTTCTCGGCTAGGAACTGCCAGATGCTCAGGGCGTTGTGAGCAGGTGCATTGTCATGGTGAAGCACCCAAAATTTATGATTAAAAAAAAAAAAAAAAAAAAAAAAAAATATGGAAAAAAAAAATATGGAAAAAAAAAATGGAATGGTTGTAAAAAGCTAAAATTACATTTATATACTTCCAAGATATCATGTTAGTTGATAATACAATCTGTTAATCACGTTTTCACCCATAGCTCACACGCCAAAACCAGTCCCATTACTTTTCAGACAGACCTCTTAAATCTTCTAGCTTCAGTTTCATATCTGAAACGTAAACAGTAATTTTTTTTTGAATGGATTTTTTTTAAATTAATATTATTTCTTCAAATTAAAAAAAATATTCAAATACTGAGTTGTTTAAAAACTTAATAGTATAGCAGTTCACGACTCATAAAGAGAAATCAATGAGCAGCCAATTTACTTTCTCACAATTACATTGGGGAATAGTAAGAAACACTCTTTTCTCTGTCCCCTAGCTATGGGTTAAATAGCAGGGCAGAGTGGGCACTCTTGTCTTGAAGTGGCAGCCAGTCTAGAAAGAAAAATCTAAATTCAAAACCAAACTTGAAGAGGAATAGGCTCTGTCATGCTATCCTGCTCCAGACACACCACTGCTGCTATAGCTGTAGAGCATGTTGTGTCGCTGCAATCATAATGGACTTGTGATGATATGCTAGCAGATAAATGTTTAAATTTTCTAAAGAACTATCTAACAAAATAAAAAATAGCCACCCCCACATGATTATAAGTTATTGGGTGTGTTTAGACAGAGAATTTTTGTTTTTTCATGTTTGGTTGAAAACAAATGAAATTCAAGATATTTTATTTATTTTTTCTTGCTCTGAACCATTTTCCATTGTTGACCTGCCCACTTTCAGGATGTCTAATAATAATAATAAAAAAACAAAACAGAACTTATATTGATTATACAATCACTACATTATCTTGTTGATTAACTTGACATTTAGTAAACCACATATAACCAACCAACATAAGAAATAGGACAAATACTTAGCAATAATAGAAAAATACAAAACCATATAAACTGTAAAAAATGGTTACAAATATTAGAAACGTTAGCCATAAAAAAAACAACACAGCATCAATAAAAAAAAGTCATTCAATTAAAGAACAAATATGAAATATATTTCATAGCTTAAAAAAAAAATCAAAAGAACTCTACAAACTACCATGTGATGTGATATATGAAAAATTCTATAGAGCACCACCACTGATGCATGACTATGCAATACATGAAAACTTCCAGAGAAAAACAATGTATATTGGCACACACATCCTTATTGACCCTCAAAAGAATTCTTTAATAATGGTTTATTGAAAGCTAAAAGTAATCAAAAGACATTGGGCAATTTATGTTCGAACTCTCCAGAGAAACCAGAAAAATAGTTAAACTTATAAAAAATAGAATTAAATAAAGATAAAAAAAATATTAACTTTTGTTGGATTTCACTCAAGCATGCTTTTTTATCAAGTTTATTTATTTATTTTTATTTTTTTTTTTTTTCATAAGTACTACTTGATATTTTTAAGAAAAGTTTAGTCAAGCTTTGGGGCCAAAAAAAAAAAAAAAAAGGCGTGACACAATCAAGTATCAAACAACTAGAAAAAAAAGCAGGCAAGAAGGAATTATCATGATTATTATACAAGAGACCTTATTATTGAGTATCAGATATTAAAACCCCTTGATAGTGGTCCACATTGGAGGTCCTAAATATATGGCCTTATTTTGTGCATTGCAGCATATAAAATTATCCCCAATGAAAAAAGGAAACATTATAAATAC
The DNA here is from genome assembly GCA_963932145.1 of Acanthosepion lycidas. NCBI lineage: Eukaryota > Metazoa > Mollusca > Cephalopoda > Sepiida > Sepiidae > Acanthosepion > Acanthosepion lycidas. The sequence continues at coordinate 54,265,574 of OZ010604.1, forward strand.
AAAATTTTACACACACACAAACATATATATATATATATATATACATACACACAGTGTAACCCCGATATATGAGAGATTTTCTCTGGTCCCAAATTAGAGCCTGTGTTAATGTATATATAATAGACCAAACCCGGATATAAGAGACTTCTTCTCCGGTCCCAACAACTCTTATATCCGGGTTACACTGTGTGTGTATGTATATATATATATATATATATATATATATAGTGTAACCCGGATATAAGAGAGATTTTCTCTGGTCCCAAATTAGAGCCTGTGCTAATGTATATGTAATAGACCAAACCCGGATATAAGAGACTTATTCTCCGGTCCCAACAACTCTCTTATATCCGGGTTACACTGTACAATCTTTTTTCATCAACAAAAATTTTGTTATTGTCATGAGCAATGAGTAGCCTAAAAGAAATAAAAGATGAAGACTAATTATAATGATAGTAAAATAATTCCTTAGTTCTGATGGTGAACTGGTAAAACTTTTCCCCCCCAATCAGAGTCAAGTTATACTTGAAAAACAAAGGAAATGTGAACAATGAATAAATACTAGTTGAAGTAGTAGTCTACATTGGGTACGAGTTCAAGACTGGTTATAATGGTAGTAAAACAATTCCTTCGTTCTGATGGTGACCTGGTAAACCGTCTTTCCATCAGAGTCAAGCTATACTTGAAAAGTAAGAGAAGTGTAAACAATGAATAGATACTAGTTGAAGTACTTGTTTATTCTGGTTAAGAGTTCAAGATGGGTTATAATGAAAATGAACAGATTCTTTAATACTAATGGTGAGAGTCTGTTTAATTAACTTCAATCCATTGTAACTTTTTATATCAAAATGAAGCAAACGAAATATATAACCAAGAAAGGCATAAATTTACAATCTTTTTTGTCAAGGAAATTTTTTGTTATTGTCATGAACAATGAGTAGCTTAAGAGAAAAAGAAAATAAATCTCATTTGTTCCTAATAAATTTGCAATGCTGAAACTCTTTCCAAAGAAGGAAATATATCTTCAGGAAAAAAAAAATCCTGTGAGACTGCTTTTCAGAGTATAGAAACATACTGCTTACCTGGAAATTAATAAAGAAAAGGTAATTGTAACCTTACACAGAACAGTTACAAATGATAATGCTTACAATGTAATTAAATTGCTATAAAAAAAAATATTTGTGATATCTGTCCCCAATGAAGAACAAAAGAAAAACGTTTTTACATTAAAACTTTCACCTTGATATAAGTATACATATCTTTTCTCTCTCTCATATATATATATATATATATATATATACATATATATATGTGAAAAGTGTGTGTATATAAATATATATATATATAGGTAATATGGTTCAACCCACCATATTGCAAGCTCTCTAATATTGACATAGGAAGTTTTTTTCTGAAATTAATTGATAAGCATTTTCACAGTAAACATCCATTAAGTAAAATTTTCAATAGGAAGACTCTGAAAATTAGTTACTCATGCGTTAGAAATATGGAGAAAATCATATCTTCCCATAATTGCAGAATACTTAGAAACTACCATTGTAATGTGACTCAATCAAGTAACCCTACCTGCAATTGTAGGAATAAAGATCATTGCCCAATCGGGGGTAAATGTAACTACAAAAATGTAATATACGAGGCAACTATCTTTCCCGAGGAAAATATAAACGAGAAAAAAAGATATATAGGTATATCCGCCGGTAATTGGAAGCAGCGTCTATACAACCATAGACACTCTTTTAGATATAGATGC
>OZ010604.1:54269841-54332341 GCA_963932145.1 Acanthosepion lycidas
TAACAATTAGAACACTTTCTATACATTTTCATCTTAGTAAACTGTTTTCTCTTTTAATTAAAAAAAAACATTTTTTTTAAATCAAAGTTATGGTCAAACTCATTATAGAGAGCAACTAAAGCACTTAGTCTGTTGTTTTGTAAAAGATCCCTTTCAGGTTCATGTCACATTTTTCTTAATTTCTTGAAGTTTCTCCTGTGTATTCCTTGTGACAATTATTACAGGTGATAGAGTAAATTCCTTCTTCAAGTTTTAGCTTATTATTTTGTTTTGTATTAATTAAATCTTATTGTTTTAGAAATAGTTATAACAAATTTTATGTCAACCTTAAACAGATTTTTTTCAATTGGTTGTTTTATGGCATATCTACTACTTATGGGTTATTTAATGCCAACATTTAATTATCTGATAATTTAATATTAATCTATTAATTGCTGGTAATTTTTTTATTTTCCAAAATATATTGCAGGTAGTATTTTTTTTTTTATATAAAAAATGTATTGCTGGTATTTTTACTATAAAAATTTATTTTCATAGTTTTTGACCCCAGTTTAGAGGTTAACTATTTGCCCATAGCTGGCACCCTAACAGGTCATACCACCTCGGGTCAGGGTGGACCTGGGAACAGCAGCAATTAAAAGGTGGTTCCATTGCTCTCCTAACCCCATGATCAGAGGCTTTGCTGCCAGGTGTAGTTTATCATCATACCCAGAATGTTTTTTAAGTTAAATTGTAGTTGTGATTATTTTCCACTTTGTCATATATATTTTCTGTGTATTTAGGCAGCAAATGTTCTTTAAGGAAAACATTATTAAAAACTAAAAACATTTTCTACTCATTAATTTTACTCACACAAAATGTCTGTTGGTTTTAACATATCTGCACACAATGATTTTTTTTTTCATACATATAAAAAATACACATATGCAGTATATTATACTGATGAAAATATAACATGGCATATAATTAGAATTTCTATTTTCATATAAGACATGGCGGAAGTCAACTCGTGACTGAGTAAGAACACCCCCAGGACTCATAACTACCAAACGAACATATCAGAATGCATGCATATAAGAAAATTATTAATAATCGCAAAAGCCAAAAAGAACTTACTTCAAAAGGCCTTGTTCAGACAACTTCATACCAACTGAACTGCTAAGATTCACAACAAATTTCAAAATTTCTTTACGGACTTCTGTTTTACCAACCGGTCGATCTTCTATAAGCTTTTTCATAGCTGAAAAAAAAATTAAAAAAATTTTTTTTAAATATCAGCAAGATACAGTCTTTCAAAATATAAAAGTGCCAACATTTATTAATGAAAGGACCCTTAAATTCTGAATCTTACTTTATAAAGGCAACTTTTCTTTGACTGTCTTGCACTAATCAAAAGCTATATATATATATATATATATATATATATATATATATATATATATAAAGAAATATAGTCTTAAGGTGTGCTATATTTATGGAATAAAGTGCTCAATATCAGAGATAGAGCGTGTGAATATAAAAGTGAACATAGAAGTCAACACTTAGAGGCGACAGTCTGTTTCATGCTATATGCAATCGTCAGGCCACATGTGCACATGTGGCCTGACGATTGCATATAGCATGAAACAGACTGTCGCCTCTAAGTGTTGACTTCTATGTTCACTTTTATATATATATATATATATATATATATGATTCTTATGACTTAACCAGTTTCAAACTTATTTTAAATTTGCTAGATTTATAGCAAAACAAATTTAAATTCAATTTATGGGTTACCGACAAATGTCAAACCCTCTAAAGCTCATCATCCCATTCTGATAGATTATGAACACTATATGATTATTTTTATTCAGAAATTTCTGGTTTTCCGTAGGATGGAGTTGATTTTGATTGATCTCATGTCAACCCCTATTATTTAATGTCAAAATCAGTCCCTTTTTATACCCGAGTTTATAAGCATTGACTTGATTTTGTAATTGATAAATATTAGTTGTTTACAAGTCAATATTGGTCATTTATATAAAAGTCTATTAGCACTGATTTGATCCAGGAACAGGTCAATATTGTCTGTTCATATCTGAGTCTATACTGGCTGCTCATATACAAATCTATAAGCACTGACTCAATTCAGGGATAGGTCAATATTGGTCATTTATATGTAAGTTGATATTGGTTGTTCATATGCATGCCTATAAGCACTGACGATTCAAGGATAGGTCAATATTGGTCATATATATGCAAGTTGATATTAACCACTCATATGTGAGCCTATATTAACCACTCATATGTGAGCCTATATTAACCACTCATATGTGAACCTATATTAACCACTCATATACGAACCTATATTAACCACTCATATACAAGTCTATACTAGCTGCTTATATACGAGTCTGTAAATACTGACTTGACTCAGAGATTGGTAAATATTGGTTGTTTATATGCAAGTCTATATCAGTTGTTCATATGTGAGTCTATAAGCAATGACTTGGTTTGAGGATATATAAATATTAGTCATTTATATTTGAGCCTATAAACATTTGGTTAGGAATAGGTAAATTATTGGTTGTTTATATTTGTCTGTAAGTATTTACTTGGTAGGTGGTGCTATAAGTTGTGTCTTACTCTACTACAGGGGATATATTGGGTGTATTGTAGACACAGGGAACTCAAGTTTCGGTTGTTTCAATGGAAAACAACTACAATAAAAATTGTTGAAAAACAGACAATATATTGTAAGTGAAAGTTCATTGAAGATGAAGTAGTAAATATGGAATAGTAATTGTAATATTCTAAAGTGCGGAGATGCTTAATACAATCCACACTGTAACACTATCTGCACGACTTACCATGCATCTTGGGAAAACCAAGGTCATGTTTATCAGCCATGCTAAAACCTCACCAGTTATTGTAGATGAAAAGTCCATCAAGGAAATACCTCAGAGATGGTTTCCTATTTCTGGGGGTCAAAAAAAAGGATTGTAATTAGCTGGGAAGCTTTTGGAAGAGCTCATAGCACCATGAGAAGTACCAAGTCAAGAATCGAAACCAAGAAGAAGTTGTACAATGAATATGTTCTGCCAGTGATGACATGGAAGCAAGACGGGTGCTCAACACCACCACTGCAGAGACTCTTATAAAATGGAGTGATCCATGCTCGGCATCACCTTACGTGTCAGGAAGAGCAACACTTGGATTTGACAGCAGACTGGATTGAAGGACATAATCAAGACCATCAAGAAAGATAAACATAGATGGGCTTGTCATGTCTCTCGTCTCAGAGACAACAGGTAGATTATTAGAGTGGTAGAGTGAACACTAAGGCAGTGGAAAAGAACTAGAGGGTGGCCAAAGGCTAGATGGCATGACGATTTGACATGATTCCTTGGCCACACATTGCCCAGTATAGCCAGAGATAGGAAGTGGGGGAGGAGTTCCTCCAACAAAATAGGGGTTCCTCCAACATGAGTGTGAAGGAGTTGGATTTGGAATTCTAACAAATTTTAATAAGAGAATAGGAAAAAGTATGTTTCAGAATTATGAAACAGTAATTCTAAGTGGAGTAATGGATAACGGCTCGGATTGAGGAATCAGATATCCGAGTTCAAATTCCAGTCAAATCCATTACAGTTACTTATGTGCTAATACCCTTGGGAAAGGTATAAATCCTATTCTTTTTCTCCCCCTGCCCAGCTATGGGTAAATAGCAGGACAGACCAGGTTCTATAGCCTTGGATGGCAACTGGTCTACCGCAGAAAGAAATGGCAACCTGCTGCAGGAAAAAATCTGCCTCGTCAGTCATGTATTGAAAGATACATGATCACCTAAGCGTGGATCACACATGGCACGTAACTGACTGAATTCTAACGAATTCAAGGAAAGAAAAAAGCTGTGTTTACTTCTAATGCTTACTAATAGATTAGAGATATATTTATTAAATATATTAGTCGTTTTTTGACGTATTTTTTAACGTCAAAAAACGACATTATTATGTCATTATTTTTGCACCAAACCTAATATCACTAATGATTTTACTATAGAAATGCTTATTATAAGCAAAAAAGAAAGGTATTGTCAGTGTTCAAGAATTATAATATGACTAACAGAATAGAGTTATTATTTATACAATGAAGGGTTGCTGTAGTCAATAATATAAAGGGTCCTAGTTGATATGGGTGGTTTGAGTTCTAACTTGTAAAGAAAGCATGTAAGTTTTAACCAAACTCTTCACACACACTTTAATACCTTTACAGTTGTGTGTATAGAAATACGGGCACGCTCAAAAACTCCTGTTAATGTCTATAATGCTGACACATCATATAAACAAACGTTAAAAAAATAAATGCTGCAACCATTTTTTTTCCTCCTATTTTTATTGTAATGTGTTGTCTTTGATACACAATTCAATCTGTGCCTGTTTAAAACGAAAGGCATTTAAAATAACATAAAACTATCCCCAAGTAGACATCATCAGACAACAATAACAAACTAAGGGGACTCTCCTTAACAGCAATACCATTCCTCTTATTGTTATTATGCTCTAAGCAAAAGAGAAGACTGAAAGAAAGGATGTAAAAAAGAAAAAACATTTTTTTTTTTTTTTTTTTTTATCGAGTTTGCATAATTCAAGGATTCCTTTGCAAATGCTTTCCACATCTGTGGGGACCCTTTTTTTTTTTTTTTTAATGTCAGTAAAAAAAAAAAAAAACTTCCCACTACTCTAGTGCTCCTTTGGATTTTTTTTTTAGAAACAAAAACAAAAAATTTAAGCAAAAATCCAAAGTATTTCAACAGTTATACCGAACATTGGTCTTATTTTAATCATTTTGACTTGTTATTCAAAACATTGGTCTTATTTTAATCATTTTGATTCGTTATTCAAAACATTGGTCTTATTTTAATCATTTTGACTCGTTATTCAAAACATTGGTCTTATTTTAATCATTTTGACTAGTTATTCAAAACATTGGTCTTATTTTAATCATTTTGACTTGTTATTCAAAACATTGGTCGTATTTTAATCATTTTGAAAGTTTATTGTAACCTTATTGATTTTATTTTGGCAGTAAGATTATTCAGTAATTAATTATTTTTAATTTTTTTTTTTTTCTAGAATAAACATCTGGACATTTTTTTTTACCAATTTGAAAATTATCACAGAAAACACTTTTCCCGATTACATTTAATAATTTAGATTTTATTAAAAAGAGTTTTTAATAATATTTACATCATTTTATTATGAGCATGAATTTTAATATGAAACAACAATAAATAATCAATACGTAATGTTGCACAAATTCAGAAATAACATGATAGGTCACTACTTTATAACAAAGTCATAATCATATATATATGCAAGGTGTTAATACAAAGTGTGGTATATAGGAATATTACAGTCAGTCCTCATTTTCACATGCCCTGATTTCACATGTATTCAGATATAATACCATGGGTCAATGATCATGCCATAATACCTTCTTACGGCATAGATACAAGGTGCTGGTAAAAAGTTTGGTAAATTTGAATGCAGTGACTTTTTTTAAAAAAATCCTAATTTAGTATCGCCTCATTTTTCAATATGACATTTTATGAATGACAAAAACAAGCATATTGTAATAGGGTAGTTCCTGGCTCACGAGTTCAAGTAAATATTAAAAGAAAATGTGAACTTGGCTTCATTCTCTGATAGCCATTTTAATAACCCTTGGTAAAGATTTCTATACAGAAGTAATTATTTCAGATTAATAAAGTTTCATAATTAAGGTCAACAACCTTATACCAAGCCAGAAAGTTTAAGGGCTAAGTTTTCTATTTAGGTTAACGTATTTAAAGGACACAAAAAAAAAAAAAATCTTTTCCTTACAGACAAAGAATATTGAATCAGAATTGATCATCTTGTTCAAGCGAACACTGCTTAGTGGATGTAAAAAAAGACATGAATTTACTCATCAGATTAGGTTTTATGGGACACTGGCTTAGTTGCATTTAGAAAATACCTTAAATATATACACATCTTTGAGATATATGACAAATTATCATATATATATATATATATATATATATATATATATATGAAAATTTCTTTGATTTAACCAGTAGAGAAGACGATATTTATAAAAAAAAATGACAATAGGAAAAGTAGTAATTGCTGATGCGTTTCGTCCAATGTGGACTTTATCAAAGCAAAATACTAAATGAATTTAATTTAAGAAGGTAACTAATAAAAATATAATATAATAAAAGATATAATGACAATATTCTCCCCACGTGACAAATACTGACGTTATTTTCAGTTAACAATATGAAAAAAGCATTTCTCTACATTCCAATTACTAGTAACATTCTATTTTTGTTTTTATATATATATATGTGTGTGTGTGTGTTCAAACATATATTGTTAAATATAACAGACAACAAATATCCATTATATTTGATGATGAGCCATTCTAAGCTTCCAACATTTGGACTTTATCAATGTGAACTTTTTCGTATTTTGCTTTGATAAAGTCCACATTGGACGAAACGCGTCAGCAATTACCAGTTTTACTATTGTCATTTTTATTCATAAATATATATATATATATATATATATTTCAATAAAGGCGCAATTAATTTACAAATTCATGAATTATTCATACAAAAAACAAATACAAAGGTTAATGATTTAATTGGTGAGAAATCCATCTTCGCGAACAATTCAAATAATATACAAAAACCCCGAACCTGTTTATGAATGAAAAGATCCTTGTTTTATAAATTTCAGTTGCATAAGGTCTTACTATTTTTACAAGCTTTCGTCTGTTCCTACAGACATCCTCAGGTATGGAATAGATTTTGCTCTTGTTATATATATATATATATATATATATATATATATACTAGCAGCATGGCCCGGCGTTGCCCGGGCTTGATTCAAAAATCGTACGACTCATACTGCAATCGCTATCACTTGACTTAAAATATTTTTGTCCTTTCCTTGCCTTTAAAGGAGTGCCCTTTGCTGTGCTGATGTTGCTACATGCCTTACTTCTTGCCTATCTCACACTGCGAATTTTTTCTAAGCTCTATAGTAAACATTAAATTTGTTACGAGAAAAGAATTAAACAAAATGAACACAAAACGATCAGCCTTAAAAAGGACTCGTAACTGGAAAAACCGAATAAAAAAAGAACGTTGACAACAAATACTTTTTCACACCCAACCCAGTTCTGCAGAATCAACGTTGAGTTTAAGCAAGCGAATGAGCCAATTGGAGTAAAGTGCCAGGCAGATTTAAATTTTTCCCATTTGTGACGAATGCAGCTATCGATTTTTTTTGCATGCGAGTTAACATTCATGTCAGTCAGCTGTTGGCTCTCACGCTGGCCAATAGAATCTTCCTGCCTATTCGTAGCAGCCAGCTATAGGCTCTCACTCTGGCCAGTACAAATTGACTGCAAACTACATGAAAACTGCCGTAAAAGCATGAAAAAAAATCGATTATTTCCACTGTCAATGGGAGTTGGGAAATGCAAAGTTGGTCTTGGTCTTTCCGCTAACTTGGAGCATGTGCATGTAAATTTTGGTGCAAATCTGTCGAAAATTGCGGCCGTGCATTCATTACACACACACACACACATCCTGCCTTATATATATATATATATAATAATAGCTGGCCAATCAAGAACATAAAGTGAAAATATGCTACTGAAAGAATTGCCTTTTTTTTTATATTAAACTCATTTACATATTTAATCAGATACATGAAAATAAATAATACCTATTGTTGCATATGTCCATATCATTTGCAGGTCATTCCGTCCAACAGAAATAAAGACACTGAGAAAGAAAAATTCTGTTAAGCTATAATTCTAAGAAAGGCTTTCAATCAGTTTCACTCCAAGTTGAACAGCCATAAATCAAAGAGAAAATTAGAAACCTATATCACTTGGAACATTTTCTACTCATGAACATTCAAAGTTTCATCTGAAGGGAAAAAATGTTTCAACTTTTTCTAAGACTTCTTCACTGAATATATTTTATGCAAGAGGATTTTTGTGCCAAATATGACAAATATATTAGGCTTTTATTTTGGGTTTGGTTTGTTTTGTTTTACAGTATATCAACCTCAATGGGTTATTTAATGCCAACAATATTAATATTTTTCCAAAAATGTATTTTGGTTGGTTGGCTGTTTTGTTTTATGGCAACAAAATTTTTGAAATAGATTCATAGTGATAGTTTGGTAAAAAAGGTGTGTATGTATACATATATATTTGAACCATTTTCAATTATTCATATTTTTGACTACAATCACATGTATTGCTGGTAATATTTATTTTTTTATAAACATATTGCTGGTAATAGTTTTTTTAGTTTTTTTCAAAAATTAATTTCTGGTAATAATTTTTTTCAAAGTATTTCTGGTATTAAAACCTATTTTTACACTTTTATAATGCTTTTTACCTCATTTTTGGCATTAACGATTTTCCCATAGTTGGGACCCTAACAAGTGCTACCACCCTGGGTCAGGTTGGACTGAAACACTCGCAATTAAGAGGTGGTTGCACGCTCATCAAAATCTCCTTATCAGAGGCCTTGCTGTCGGATGTAGTTTATCGTCTAACCCTGGACGCGGATGTAGTTTATCGTCATACCCAGGATGCCCCATTGGATGGGGTCTTACCCCTCTGCAGAGGTGCAACTGGCGTATTCTACAGCGCCAGTCAACAAGGTGCCAAAAATGTATTACTGGTAATGTGTTTCCTTCAAAAATGTATTGTTGGTAACAATTTTTCTTTCAAAAACTTTATTGCTGGTTTTAAAACCTATTTTTACACTTTTATAGTGTTTTAACTCCAGTTTGGGGATTAACTATTTGCCCATAGTTGGGACCTAAACATGTGCTACCACACCAGGTCAGGGTGGACCTGGGAAAAACAGCAATTAAGAGGTGGTTCCACCCTCCTCAAAACCTCTTGATCAGAGGCCTTGCTGTTGGATGTAGTTTATCATCTAACCCAGGACAATGCATTTTTGGTAAAATGTAATTTATGTAATAAAGAAAAATAGAAAATAAAATAATAATAAACAAATAATCAATATACACCACCAATCTTTTTATTTTTTTTTAAAGCATCATATAATTTTTGCTGACCTTTGGTCATTCTTGGCAATTTCTCGAGCTTAGGTCTTATCTCACTTGCCTAGAATATAATCCAAATGAGAATTTGGAATTTCAGTTATTTCCCATAAAATCCAAAGATGAATCAGCAATAATATTGGCCTTGTTCTGGCAGCTCAGCTTCAATCACTTTCTCACTGTCATATTGTTCAGATGAGATCTTTGATATGATGTCTAGACTTTTTGAATTTAAGCACAGTACTAGACTGGCAATGAGGTCTCACCAATTTACAATTAAGTTGGCTCGATGTAACCATAAATTCTATGATAACAGTTTTTCTCGCACTTCCCACTGTTTGCTCATGCTTTTCTAGCCAACTTTAACCCTTTGAGCCCTGAGAACCGCTTTACCAGTGGTAGAGAAAAATGATGTAATGCCCAGCCACTGTTTGAACAGTGGGTAAACACATGTAAGCTATTTTTATATCTACTGTGAAACCATTACATACCAGTTATTTGTGAATTTTGACTCAGGAACTCAGGGAGAATGTCTAAAATTGTTCAGGAACACATGGCTCAAAGAGTTAAACTGCAAAAATGTAAATGCAATGTCAATCACTATCTAAACTCTTCCACCCCCTTGTCTCAGTGGCTTTATTGCCTTGCATGAAGTGAACTTGATTAAAAAACAATAAATTGAGGGGTGGGGGAAGATAACATTAGTTAAAAAATTTGACCCTCCATATTTATTTATGGTGAAATTTTAAATAATGTTGCCACAAAAAATCTGAACCTCACTTAATCTACACAGTGACTTCTATTCGTCCATCTGTCTGTCTGTCCGTCAAAATTATCCATACATTGACTGATCAAAACCAAATTTTGGGGAGAAGTGCAAACAGGTAAGGCAATTACAAAGTACAGTTGGTTTTACGAGGGTGTATAGTAAAATAAATTTTTATTTTTTTTTGGGGGGGGGAATTATGGTTTATTATTTAACATACAATTAAAATAACAAATACTAATTTAATAAAATGAGGACAAAACAGCTATTTAAAAGCAATTTAGTGATTAAAATAACAAATAATTATTTAATAAAAATTCAGTATTGTTTTTTGTATATCTTTTAAGTTTTTATATATATATTTCATTCTGGTAAAATATAATAAACAGTAGTAGCCACTGTAAATATAAACACAATAGGGAGAGTTTCAAATGAACAGAGGTTTTCAATTAAAAAACAATAAATTGAGGGGTGGGGGGAGATAACATTAGTTAAAAAAATTTGACCCTCCATATTTATTTATGGTGAAATTTTAAATAATGTTGCCACAAAAAAATCTGAACCTCACTTAATCTACACAGTGACTTCCATTCACCCATCTGTCTGTCCGTCCATCAAAAATAGCCACACATTGACTGATCAAAACCAAATTTTGGGGAGAAGTGTGAACAGGTAAGGGGATAAAAAGTACAGTTGGTTTTATTAGGGTCTATAGCTTAGAATAAATTTTTCTTTATTTTTCTTTTGGAAAAAATTAAAAGTTTTATTATTTAACATACAAAATACTCCTACTATTTTAAAAACAATTTAATGATAAAATAAATACTTATTTAATAAAAATGCAATATTGTTTTTTGCATGTCTTTTTCTGAAGGTTTTTATATATATTTCATTCTTGTAAAATATAATGCACACTAGTAGCACTGTAAATATGAACACAGTAGAGAGAGTAGAGTTAGTAAATCTTACCAAAAAATGTTAGCAATAACTTCAACAATATTAAATACTGTGAGAATTTCAACATGCTGATACATGGTGAAAGAAATTCTAGTGCTTAAAATAGGCTTCATTTTTGGACTAATTTTCTTATAAACTGTCTATTAAAAAAAGTGTAGATCAATTAAATTATTGGTTAGACACTTTTTGCTATATATAATTTAACTGATCTTTAATTTTATAAATTTCAGACAAATAAAAGTCAACGATCATTTCAAAAGTAAAAGCATTTTCTGCACATTCTTCTTCAGTGAATCACTAGCTTTTTGATCCCACACAAGGTATGGAAAAATTTAAGCTTTCAATAGGTCAACTTTTGAGATCCCTGGTAAATCAGTTTGACAAATATATTTACTGATCTTTGAATGTATTAAATTTCTTTGAGACTCTTGAGCAATTCTTAAGACAATGTTTGAAAGAGCAGTCATGCTCATCTGGAAATGAAAGTTTTAGAATTCAATACTTACCAGAGTCTGTGCTGGTGTTGCTTGTGATGCTACTAGGTGTAGCCCAGGATGTCTCATGACTGCTGCTCCTAGTCTGTAGAACACGACTGTGTGTCCCCTCAATTGTAGGAGTTGGGGTAGGACTGCTGCTGCTGCTCTCGATAGTCTTGTGGGTGGAACCAGCCAGCCCAGACGTCACTGGAAGATCTGTATCTAAATAGACTATATTACCTGAAACAGGTTGGTAAAAATTTAATTTTTTTTTTTTTTTAAATGTCAATTTAAATAAGAAATTAACATGCCATTTTTGCTAAGAAAGTAAATACTCCTAAAAAGTCTAGGATTAAAATTGAAATCTGATAGGTGTCTTATTATTGATTTAATCGAAGCAGAGAAATAATCAAATATTATTTAAGAAGAGAGTAAGCTAAATAACTTAAAAGCTATTTGAAGTGAAACTGTGCTTTAAATTTCAAAGGAGGTAAATCAAATCAGCCTATTTCAGACATTGCCCTTTGCCAATAACAATCTGAATTATTTACATTAACTTCTGTTTGAAGTTACTCTCTAACCCTTGTGGAAAACTTGAAATAGTTTTCATGTCTTCGAGAACTGCTGCATAAAAATTATTATACACCATTATTATTATCTATCTCTTTTCTATCTTTACCATAATTCATGTGGTAAACATAATATATATATATATATATATATACACACCAAGCATGTGTCTCGTACATTAGTGAGTCACTCAATGATAGACAAATCTGCACTTGTACAGGTCCTGTCCACTAATCAGTAAAGGTGGTTCCACATTGACACCATATTTTTTTTTCTTTTTAATTTGCCATGCGTGATACACGCTTAGGTGATCATGTATCTTTCGACACATGACTGACGAGGCAGATTTTTCCCTGCAGTAGGTTGCCATTTCTTTCTGCGGTAGACCAGTTGCCATCCAAGGCTATATTTACCCATAGCTAGAGGGAGAAGAAGAGGATTAATGCCTTTCCCAAGGGTATTAACACATAAGTGAATGTAATGAATTCGACTGGAATTCGAATTCAGCCAATTAAAGAATTCTTCTTGTCATCTGTTAAATTATGAATGGTTAACAGCACATCAGATCAAATGATGGTTCCCATTGGGGTCACAGGTTCAAAACACATATTTTCTATAAATTTTCTTGAACATTCAAGGCCGTAAATGTAATTAATACTGTTTATTTAAAAAACAGAGCATTTATTTAAATTAACTGTATATGTCAAAAGAATGTATAAACAGATATATATATATATATATATATATATATATATATATATATATATATATGTATGTATGTAAGCAAATATATGGATATAGATCTGACAGTATGAAGAAAAATATACGGAAAAAACAAACAAAAATCCTTATATGCAATTATGCTGTTTTAATGTTAATATAATGTCAACGTCAGACGTTTCGGTCTAATAAACAATCTTCAGGACATATTCATAAAATATAATTAACATTATCAATTCAACATGACAAAGATGATGGACATAAGAACAAGACTTATGCAAACAGATAACTGAAAGTTTTATATTTGGATAAGTCTTGTTCTTATGTCCATCGTCTTTGTCATGTTGAATTGATAATGTTAATTATATTTTATGAATATGTCCTGAAGATGGCTTATTAGACCGAAACGTCTGACGTTGATATTATATTAACATTAAAACAGCATAATTGCATATAAGGATTTTTCTTCATATGTATGTATGTATGTATGTAAAGATTATATTGAATCATTGCTAGGTCTGCTAAGAAAATTGGTTCACTGTATTGTGCTAGATTTTGGAGAGAAAAATTGCATATTTATGAGTCTACCATTTGTCCATGCTTTGAATATTGCTGTTACATATGGTCCAGTTTTCCTTCTATAAATTTAGAAATTCTTGATAAAATACAAAGAAGGATCAGCAATATTATTGATCCTGACCTGGCATCTCAGCTTCAGTCGCTTTTTTATTGCCATAATGTCGCTTCCCTGTGCCTTTTCTATAAATACTTTCATGGTAATTGTTCAGATTAACTCTTCATTATGATAACTAGACTTCATGAATTGTACTACATTGGTGGCAAGATCTCTTCAATTCATAGTTGAATTGGCTAGATGTAACCGTAAGTTCTATATTAACAGTTTCTTTTTTGCACTTCTTGCTTGTGGAACTCTCTTTCGGCTCCATGTTTACAACCAACTTTGATCTTCAAAAATTTAAATGCAATGTCAATCATTATCAACTGTCTTCTTGATTACTCTTCTTCTATTGTCCTCACTCCTTAATAATGTTTCTCTTTTTTTCTTATTCATTCACTCAATAACCCCCTTGTGTCTCAGTGGCTTTATTGCCTTAAACAGAGTGTGTATATGTTATGGAGTGATAGTGGAGGCTTGTATTTGTACTAAGTCGGTCCTAAAATAGGTTCGACGTACAAAACGTTAGGAACTTGATATAATAAGTATAACGCAGAGTAATCTAGTTGTGGTCGCTGATGCTTATGTATTCGACTAACTGTCGTCCAACATTGACGGACTGATCGTCTCCCTGAGCGACTGACTTGTTACTCTTACTACTCCTACTTATTATAGGTGGGAGAGTCTATTAACTATAGAATAGGTGTGTTCCACTATAACAGTATATGTATACTAAAACCATCTTACCTTTGACAACTAACACTGAACACAATTTTTTTTTCTTTCTCATAAAAAAACATTAATGTTTTTAATACTTTTGCTGCTGTGGAATACCTATATTTCTTTACAAAGCTGACATTATCTGCTGTCAATGAGTGTCATGGTGGAATAATGGATAGTGGCTTGGATTGTGGAATCGAAAAGCCCATTTCAAATCCATGCCATTCACTTACGTGCTAGTACCCTTGGCAAAAGTATAAATACATCTCATATCCCAAAAACAATGTGTAATGTAACAGGAATGGTCTAGAAGAAGGGCAACTCTGAATTCAAAACCTACGGAGGATAATTTTGGGACCTTGTGGCATACTGCGCACCAGTTCTATGTATCTGTGTGCAAAAATTGGTTGGAAACACACACAGGAAAAGAAAGTGTGGGAGGTAGTACGAGTCAATAGGTTCACGAGGCAAAACAAATCCACACTTCTCTCCTCAATCTCAAATATGGCACTCATTGTCCAAAATGAAAAATAAACCCCTGTTAAATGAGCATACCATGATTTATGCCCCTGATCCAGCCAACACTTAGCCAATGAATGCCCAGAACCAGCCAATAAAAATGGCTACAAGCGACACCACCACCTCCATCAGCACAAAGTGCAGTCCGATTCACTGTCCATCCGAAGCTCATCAATTCGCCGTCTCCACACTCCCTTGCAAAACATACACGCAACTCTGGCCCTTTTGGGTTGCTGATGTAAGTCACTGCTACAATCTGTCTCATCGAAAATGTGTATTTGGTTCTGCACAAGCCTTCACAACTATAATCAAATGATATATGCTGCTGATTCTAAGAACTGAGCTGCTTGACCCTCATATGTCGGAAACAACAGAAGAGTCCAGTACACGCAGACATCTTCAAGAGGTATTTCTTTACAAAATGTACATTGGCTTCTGTGGCTGTTTATATATGTCTTCAAGAAACCATGTAATGTCAGTGCCTAGCATTTATGTTAGAAATTGACTATCACTTAGTACTATTTCCAAACCAGTATAGACATATTGTACCATGCAATATGAGCTATTGTGTGATATTTTTATTGTGTTGAGGATATCATTTAGCTTTATTCTGTACTGAAAAGAATCTGACTGAAATTAAAATGAGAAATTGCTGTCAATGTCTTTGTAGTCATTTAAATGGTAATTTCCTATTTCCCCTGAAAATAGGGCAGTACAGCCTGGCAGCAATTCTATAAGACTTAAAAGCCCAAGAAAACATTTTTTTTTTTTTATCAAAACTAGTTTGATATTTAAAACTAATTTTACAACACAAAGCAGGTGGGAAAAAAATACAAATATATGTCTAAATACAGTTTTACTGCTTTCAGAGAAACTTCAGTTTACACTTTTGTACTTTTGAAAAAAGAAAAAAAATACTCGCACGCAAACTTAGTATTCAAAAGGACACAAAAAATAGATAAAGCATAAAGATAGATGCATGCCCAGATTGGGAAAGTATAATGGGGGGGGCGAATAGCAGGGGTCAAAGGTGACATACTATTATTCATGGGAATCGATTGAATGTTGAATGAGAAAACATACAAAGAGTAAGAATGTCTCAAATACTGTGCAATGACCCCTACAAGGTTTCACAGGGCTGTCATGAGCAACAGAGTTTTAGTAGAACAATGGAGGGCATAAGTAACACAAGAGTCATACTGAATTTGTTTCCACTTTGAAAACATAAATAATTTGTTTATTGATCAAATTTACATATGCAAAATGCAGTGAATAGCAATATGTAAGGAACTAGTGCCCTAAAGTTCTCAGCTTGCCCCAAAAATCCTTTCCTTAAAAAGAAAAATGAGTAAGTAAAAAAGATGAAATAAAAACAGTTAACATCTGGTTATTTGATAAGATCTTTATATATTTTGTGTGTGTGTGTGTGTGTGTAAAACATTTCACACATTACCGTACAATGATCTTAGGCAGAAGAATAGGCAGAGACAATTAGATACAAGGCAGACAACCACAAATTCTACACTGGTCCGATGCAGACGACCACAAATTCTACACTGGTCCGATGCAGACGACCACAAATCCTACACTAGTCTGGGATAGAGGAGCACAAATTCTACACTAGTCCGAGGCAGACAGATACACATTCTACATTAGTCTGAGGAAGACGGGAACAAATTCTACACTAGTCCGAGGCAGACAGATACACATTCTACATTAGTCTGAGGCAGCCATGAACAAATTCTGGGCTGATCATAGCGAAATGTGCACAAATTTTGCACTGATATTTAAATACTCTCATCATTTTTGAGAGGTACATTAAATGTAAACAGGAAATTCTAATT
This sequence comes from Acanthosepion lycidas, assembly GCA_963932145.1. Lineage (NCBI taxonomy): Eukaryota > Metazoa > Mollusca > Cephalopoda > Sepiida > Sepiidae > Acanthosepion > Acanthosepion lycidas. The sequence goes on from OZ010604.1 coordinate 54,286,215, forward strand.
CATGTTAAATGAGTAAATAATTTACTCTTTCTTTTCATCCATTTTATTTCTCTTTACTATTTTCATTTCCAAAGCATCCGTTTGGTTTTCCAGAGAATTTTCACTAATAATATTTTCACAGCAAACTAAACGGACTTTAGTTTCTACAACATTACACTCAACGTTGACATAAAATCAGTCACAAAGCAACTGCTGAGAAATGATCTAGAAACATCTAATCAAACACACTACATTGTTTTCTATTGTAATTTTTATCACCGCATTGTGTTGAGAGGTTTTCTAATAGGACTGCTTAGTATGTTATTATAACATGAAGTTTTCTTTAATGGGGGTTCTTTCAATGTTGGTGAATTTCAACAGCAACATAGGTAAAGACTGAATGCTGATTTAAAATAATTCAAACCCATAAACACAAAAAGACAGCAATAAAGCATTGTGCATGGACAATCTCCTCAAAGATGAAAAAGAGCCTTGAAGCAACAGAAATGTGGTTCTACAGAAGGATACTGAGGACACCTTGGGCTGAACATGTGAGCAACAAGGTTTTTGGGGAGAATGGAAACAAGAGGAAACTTCTACTTAACATCAGGAAGAGGCAGCTGAAATTTATGGGACACATAATGAGGAAGGAGGGTTTGGAATATTTGATACAGGGATGGATAGAAGGTAAGAGGGACAGGGGAAAGCAATGCATAACATATTTAACGCGCTTGAGCATATGTATAGTAGAACAGTGTCTGGGGAAAAAGACAAAAGCTAAAATGGATAGAAGGATGAAGAGGGCCATGATCACTTACATCCTGAATGGACATGGTACATAAAAGAAGAGTTGCCTTATGATGATGATGATGATGATCTCGGGAGTGCATGTTAGTGCACACATTTTTGCAACCAAATTCTACTTACTATCAAGGTCGGTGATGTTGATTGAGACATCTGCAGAGGTTGAGGCTTTCTGCATATGACAACACATGAGGCAGTGCTGTGGCAAGTGTTGGTCAGGTTCATCACAGGTTTCTGTTAAACTCAGTTGCCTTAGTTTGCTGTAATCAACTGGATGAAGAAAAAGAGAGAAATATAAGACTTTATATATATTTTTAAAGAATTAATGGATTTTTCTTTTTAATCTGACATATTTTTATTACTTCAAACATTATTTTGAGTGGATACCTGTATTTGAGTAGAAGTAACTGTTCATTTTGTTTACAAAAGCTTCAAAAAGAAAATCTGCCCTTTGGCAGGATTCAAACCTGTGCCCCACCATTATAAGAAAAAAACAGTCTGATACAGAGTGCTTTAGGTCACTCAGCTATGGAGAGCTTCACACACACACACACGTGTGTGTATATATATATATATATATATATATATATATATATATATATATATATACACACACACACACACACGAGTATATGTATATGTGAGTGTGCATATATATATATATATATATATATATATATATATATATATATACACACACACACACACACACACACGAGTATATGCATATATGAGTGTGTGCGTGTATATACACGTTAGAGCATGTGTGTGTGTATTTCATTATGCAAATCAATGATTCCACAATAATACTGACATTAACCAACTGGTGTTGGTAAAAGAATTTTCAGAATAGATATATATGATTTTTTTTATTTTTTTATTTATCAACGCTTTGTGGGTTATTTAAAACTGAAACATATTTTGGAACGTAAGAATCTTTTTTTTTTTTGTAAATGTATATTACATTAACAATTTTCTTAAGACCAACAACAATTTTTTCCAGATACAAAGTCAAAACAATAGAAAAGTTAATAAAATCAATGGACAAAAGACTGATAAAGATTATAGAATGTAAAAGAACCAATATGAACATGGAAAATTATGAAATAATAATTATATATATATATATATATATATATATATATATATATAATTATTCATGCAGGTTTCATTAAATAATATAGACAAGTGTTTCGGCTTACATAAGCCATTATCCCGTACTTCATACTTCTCCAATTCACTCTTGCGTGGTCATGTGTGACGTCATGAGATGCGCTTGTAGCGTCTTATATACATGTGTTTATCGTTGCTTAGAGATCATCTATGTAAACATTCACAGACTGTCTTCACTGTCTTGTCCGTATATTGCTTAATATGTTGTAATTGACATCTTTGATAAATGGCTTATGTAAGCCGAAAGCTTAGATTGTATTAAAAATATAGATCAATATTGTGAATTTCTTTCTTCGTTCAATGATAATGTTATTAAACTTATTAGATGTTATGAAAAGAATTAACATAAAATAAATAGACAACACTTGTCTATATTATTTAATGAAACATGTATAAAAAGATGCTGCCTAAATACACACAATATGTATATATAAGATATTGTGTTAACCCATTAATGCTTACCCTCCTATTTTTGGAATGGTGGCAATTAAACTCTTTTACCATATTCTGCTGCTTACAAGAAAAATTTCAAAGGAAGATATCAGAGGAAAAAAAGTGTTTTCCCTGTACTTCATATCCCTCCCCACTATCCCCACTGAAAAGCATATTTCAGCATGTAAACCTGACTAATAATGACACATCCATCACAGACTGAGAAGAAGTACCAATTTTGTGGTAACTATATAGAATGTAATAATTAGAAGAGATGTTTAAGTGCCTAATACCACTGACACGTAACCTTATTGCAGCCTGAAATCCTCACTAATCGTGATGAATTCATCACAAACCAGGATGGAGCATTAATTTTAAATTAGAGACATGTAAATTTGGAAACAGAAATAAGGTTAAGTTTGATTTATGTGAAGGTTAAAACACATGATAGTGCTTATCATACTGTTTCTCTCAAAATGCTAATTTAATTTTGAAACACTGGACTTGTTTTTCTTTCAAGAGCTTTGAATCGGATGTATCTAGGGAGCTGATGCTCACCCCATACCCCAAATTAATAACTCCCAACACCAACATTCAATTTATAGGTGTTTTTTGAGATATTTTATACACACAAAAAAAAAAAAAAAAAAAAATGCTTCTTATAAGCATTAAAATATGGTAAGTTAGAAACCAATAATACAGCATTTTTATAAACCTAGAAGGGAAAATAATTATATACTCAAGATGTTCACTTTTACACACTACCTTTAACAAAAGATTTGGAAGGAAACTCCCAACGGACCTGAGAAGGCTAATTTTCTGAAAAGCAGTTAAAAAAAAAAAAAAAGAAAAAAAAAAAAAGAAAAAAAAAAAAAGAGATTTTATGGATTCCAGCCAATAGTAATGCTAACTGCTCGGTCAATGAATGCCAAATGTTTTCTGTATGGAAAAAGCTAATTACCATTATAATATCAGATTTTTATTTCAATTTTTATAATACGAGATTTTGTGATGGGCATTAAGGGTCTTTATGAAATATGTGTTTTTTGTAGCATACAGCTTTCAGGTTTATTCATAAATAAAAATTACTTATACAGTTTTATAAGCTGAAACTCACAGGCTATATTGCTCATATAAATCCCAGCATTTATTGAAGGTTAATTTTATTATTGGTAAGAACCAACTGTCAGCTGATTCATACCAAATTTGATTGTGGAAAAACCAAGTTGTTGAAGAAAATCTGACATTAAACAGGCTGTTAAATATTTGGCAGTTGTAACTCTGAATTCAAAACATTATTCAGGAATGCCCATCTCTGGTGGGCATTCATGAGTAAGAAAGCTTATAGCTTGATCGAAATTGTAGCAGAATATATATATATATATATATATATATATATATATAGTGATAATAAAAATAGTGTAAAGCCAAAAATGCTGTCAGTCAGTGGAAGTCTGAAAGAAATGAGATTTAATGCAAGCAGTATTTTTTTTTGCAATAAAGTGCTCAATATCAGAGATAGAGCATTGACAGGATTAATACAAATATAAAATTTGTCACTTAGCTGATTGGATATCAATCAGCTAAGTGACAAATATATATATATATATATATATATATATATATATATATATATATATATATATATATATATAAGATAAATAAGAAAAATATATTGAAAATTCCACTGGAGTCTTTAAGAATATTTATTTAGAGTAACTTTGCTGGTTTCAGTTCTATAACTTTTAAAAATTAAATTGTGATGGAAAGACATGTATATTCTTATCACTTTAAGCGTTGTTTGTAGTGGATACTCATAGTAGAGTAAAGACTAAATAAATACACTGTTTAATAAATAAACGAAGTGTCCTCCACAATTTACCAGAAATTTATCAGAAATTTAAAATAACAATGGTTTATGAAATTTTCAGGGAAGTTTCTAGTTATTAATTTTCAATAGTGTCCACTTTTATTTTAATTTTTAATTCTTTTTGTGTTTTGATTTATTTTTTTTGCAACTGAAGCCATCAATCAATGACACTGATTGAGTAGACAGGTCAGGATCAGAAATGAATATTTTCAGTGAGATAACAATAACATAAACATGTTTGGAAAAACTATGATTCACATACAGCCAAATTTCTTACAAAATTTGCTGTCTATCAACAGATTCAGGAAATTTTTTTACCTATCAATCATTTAGTGATTTCTATTAACTTCATATGTTTCGTTTGGCTGATTTTCTTTAGTGGCATATCAACATTTATGGGATATTTAACACCGAAAACTAAATATTTTGAAGGCAATTTTATAGCTTCAGCTACTTGTATTTTGAATGTAGCTTTATGGCTTCAAATACAAAAATTTTGGATATAATTTTATACTTTCAGGGTAATTCTATGTTAGTAGGTGATAAAATATATTGTTGGTAATTTTACTATAAAAGTGTATTTTTATATGTTTTTAGTGTTGTATTGTCATTTTCTTATAAAAATGTATGGGAGGTAATTTTAATGTGAGAATGTATTGTTGCTCATTTTATTAGTAAAATGTATGAGTGGTAATTTTTTAAATGTATGACTGGTAATTTTTTTTTTCCTTTTTAGAAAAATGTATGGCTGGTAATTTTTTAATGTATGGCTGGTAATTATTTTTTAAATTTATGACTAGTATTTTTTTTTAGAAAATGTATGACAATTTTTTTTAAATGTATGGCTGGTAATTCTTTTTAGAAAAATGTATGGCAGGTAATTTTTTTTAGAAAAATGCATGGCTGGTATTTTTTTTAGAAAAATGTATGGCTGGTAATTTTACCATAAAAGTGTATTCTTATACTTTTCTAGTGTTTTGATTTTTGTTTGGGAGTTTGCTATTTGCCAATAGCTGGGACCTTAACAGGTGCTATGATCCCCAAGTCATAGTAGACCTTGGAAGAACAGTAATTAAGAGGTGGTTCCACACTCCTCAAAATCTCTAATCTCCCAGTTAGAGGCCTTTGCTGTTAGATGTAGCTTATAGTCCTATGCAAGACACACCTTCATTTGTGTTTCAGTGTTAAAAAATAGCCTATCAATGTTCGTGTCTGAATTTATGGGAAAAATAAATTATGCAAATTTTTATATATCAAGAACAATTTTAGGAAAATCTAAGACAAAGAGGATAAATTTTTTCATGTAAAATGTTTTGTCCTTTAGCACTTGATCAGATGAGAGTGAAGTTTGTATTGACGTAACTATATATGTGCATGAAGGAGAGGGAATGCTGAGAAAATTTTTTTTTTTTTTTTTTTTTTTTTAATATATTTTGAGTATATAATGCATTTGGTGGAGGAGGAGGGACATATTCAACAAAAAAAAAAAAAAAAAAATAAAAAATTGCTTTCTTCACTACAAATTATTCATTGTATCCTATCCAAGTATTTTACAAAAAATTAAAGCCAATTACACAATATTTCAAGCTCAATTTAGGTTTATAGTTCGTAACCATGAGATGAGATAACATAAACTGTAGATTTGTCTGCAGAATATCATTACTATTATTGTTACATTATTACAGTGAAATCATTAAGTTTTTTTGTGAAAAGCATTTTATTTTTGGTTGTATATTAAAATATTCCTTTTTACAAGTTTTATTTTTGAAGTAGAATACGATCATTCTAAATTTCAGAATTTCACTATTGCCCTTCAAAATGACTGGTAGAAAACTATCTAAAAACAACAATGGAAAAGAGAGGTAACAAAGCATAAACGAAATAGCTCCAGTTTGTTCAACTTGGGAAACTTAGCATTGCAGCCAAAGTATTCTAAAATGCAGCCAATAACAAAAGAGAAAATTAAAAAATACCTAACAAATCAAATATAGCATCAAAATTTATATTATTTTTATTTATTTGTTATGTAACTAAATTCATAATTGTCAATAATGTTTCCGTACAAACTTGATATTTCCTGTAATAAAGTCTTAATAAATATTATTATTGTTATTATTTTACTTAAGTGTAAGATAGTCCTACATTTACAATTCCTTAAGGCTAACCATGAAAAGAAATGTTGATCAAAACCGCCTTAAAACATTCAAGTGTGTATTGCCGCAATATTATCAAATATTGAATATGCCCCCACCCTCTGCTGAACACGTCATCTAGTCTAGCCAATTTTGTTCAGTTTCCTTTTGTTTATGCTGTTACCACTTTTGTTATTAAATATCCTACATTGTGATAAAAGAAAATCTGTCAAGAAAGTTGAAATCTAAGAAGCTAGATGTAAATTTACTATGGATGATCTCACAATTAAAACACTTTCTATACATTTTTATCTTAGTAAATTGTTTTTGCTATTAATTAAAGTAGCATTTTTCAAATTAAAATTATGGTCAGACTCATTTTGGTGAGCAATTAATTTATTGATTGTATGGTTTTGTAAAAGATCCCCATTTGTGCTCATATAATCTTTCATTTAAATTCTTAGAGTTTTTGCCTATGTATTCCTTGTGGGAATTATTACAGGTGATAGATTACATTCTTCCTTCAAGATTTAACTTATTTTGTTTTGTATTAAGTCTTTTATTCTTTTAGAAGTATTTGTAACAAACTTTGTTAAGCTTAGATAAATCTGGAACTTACTTTATGGCTATATACAATGCTATTTTTTTTTTAGACATACCTCAGGATTCTAAGTTGTTATTGTAGAAGATTTGTGCTATTTGAATTCTTAGATGAGATAGTTTCCATATTTCTTCTGTGTGCAGAGTCCTTACATGATCATTGCTCTTCACAATTTCCTGTCCTTTGTAAGCGCTTAATAAATTTTGTGTTTTTGTTATCACTCCTAAATCTTGTTCTGCCATCCATTTAGATTATGCATTGTTTTCCTCTATCCCTCTTGCCTCCAATCATTCCTGTGAGTATCAAATTTCCCAAGCCTTCTTTCCTCATTATATACACTAGAAATTTCAATTATCTCTTTTTGATGTTATGTATAAGTGTCCTTTTTGTTTCCTTTTTCTCTAAAACTTTGTCATTGTTCATATGTTTGGTCTATGATATTCTCAGCATCCTTCTGTAGAACCACATTTCTGTTGCTTCACGTCTCTTCTTTATCTGTGAGGAGACTGATCTGCATTCACTGCCATATAGGAGGACTGATGTTCAGTTTCAATATTAATCATTGATTAAAAATGTGTCATGTTCAAATTTAAATAACTTTATTCAGCCATTATTGGGGAATTTTATCAAAGAGAATAAGTGTTACCTTGAAAAGACAAAAAAAAAAAAAACCCAAAAAAAAACCCCCAAAAAAAACAATGTGTATGGCTCTATCTTTAAGAAAACCAATAACAAATAACAACCTTTATGCACAACAACTATGAGCCTTAGGACACAGGTTAGGGGCAACCAACAACCAGAGCATGGCAAAAACAGAAGGAGACGCCCTAGAATGATCTATGTAAAACATGTAGAGATCATCACACAGAAAACAGCTGTGTGCTGTCCTTAGACGGAGAGGAACTGAGAAGCATGGTTAGATTGTTTGTCTCACAGACTCTCAATTAAAGAAGAAAACCATAACACTTGAGGACATGGGTGAGCACAGCTCTCCACAGATTCCTTTTATTTTTTTTATTATTATCTATGATTTCTTTGGGGAAAAATAGTGGAGTGTTTTCTTGTTGCTTTCTCCACAGTTTTTGAATTTAGAGTTGCCATTCTCTGAGACTCACTTCCATACCAAATCTAAACACCCTGGGCTACTCTTTTATTCAGTTGGCAGGAAAAGTGATGGATTCATGCCTTTCCCAAGGGCATTAGTGTAAAATGAATGCAATGCATTAGGCAGGAATTTGCACTTGGCTTGCTGATTCCATGCTGATAACAGTTGCACGATTTGTACATCCACTGCTTATAGCCATAAAATCTAAATGGATATCTGAAAACCACTTATCTTTAATTATTTGAAACAGAAATTAGAACTAAGCAAATCCGATCAAATTCTCTCTTCTTTTTATATTATGCTCATGGGGAGAATATAAATCCCTACTTTCATGTAATTTGTCTGACAGTAATCTTGACATTTTTATCACTGGTAGTGTAAAATAAGATCCCAGCAGAAATTGAGACTGATCCCGCCTATGTCCAATTCTGAAGCAATAATCCGGGAAAATGTAGAGATGGGTGCAGGGGAAAAAAGTGTCAACAAAGCTAGGGCTATGAGAGTCACTCAACAAACAAGAAATTTTATCAGCAGATCAGAATCTTGCTTCTTAATTACTTGAAACCTTTTACTGCCATTTCTTTGGCATTGTTTTTGCCATTGATAAAACATCTAAAAAGGAATTTAAAGACTAAACTCTTGAAGAAAAAACCACCAACTAAAGTTAGATAAAAAAAAAAAAAAAAGTAAAACTGAAGAGAGATTTATTCTGCAAAGGCAAGCAAATAGCAGTTTTATTTATTTATAAAGCAAGTAAGTTTGTATCAGAATCAAAAGCCTAAATGGTATGTTTACATTACAGAGTAATGTAATAGTCTGACAATTATGTTTACTAACATCATTAGCTGTAACGAATACATACAGTGGTACTAATTCTTTACAAACAAAAAATCTCAAACTACCAACTTGTAAACTCATTAAAAGAAAAAAAAAGAAAAAAAAAGAAAAAAAAAAAAAAAAGAAAAAAAAAGACCATCTGTACATTTTACAATAAAAAATGTATTGTTGGTCACTTTCCTGGCAATTATTTTACTAACATCATTGACGGTAACCAATTCATACAGCAGTATTAACTCTTTAACCATTATCACTCTGAATGTGTCTTCATTTGCTGTACAAAAAGTTTATTCTGCCACTGTGAGTGAGTCTAATCCCTAAATAATAATTTGTTTAAATTTCATAGTTGTGTTGTCATATCCTGCTATAGCAACAGAAAACACTTAATAACAGTATTTGATGTTCCTAGAAGTCAGCAATGAGATACTGATCAGATTTGATGTTGCTTAAGAAATTACTGAACTATCTTGTTATTTTGGTTTTTGGTTTGGTTTGGTTTGTTTTATGACATATCAACCTCAATGGATTATTTAATGTTGATACGATTTTTATTGCTGGTAATATTTTTTTCAAAAATGTATTGCTGACAATATTTCCTTTTTCAATAATATATTGCTAGTAATACTTCTCTTTTCAAAAGTGTATTGCTGGCAACAGTTTTCTTTTCAAAACTGTATTGCAGGCAACATTTTTTTCCAAAAAATGTATTGAAGGTAATAATTTTTTCTTTAAAAATTTATTGCTAGCAATAAATTTTTACAAAAATGTATTGCCAGTATTAAAACCTATTTTTACACTTTCATAGTGTTTTGATTCCAGTTTGGGGGTTAACTATTTGCCCATAGCTGGGACCCTAACAGGTGCTACCACCCCAACTTAAGGTGGACCTGGCAACACCAGCAATTAAGAGGTAGTTCCACGCTCCTCAAAACCTCCTGATCAGAGACCTTTTTGTTGGATGTAGTTTATTGTCTTACCCAGTATGCGGATGTAGTTTATTGTCATACCCAGGACAGTGTTATTTTGGGGTAAGTGCTGGGAAAGCTAATAGCATAAGTTGTATGTTATAAGATCAATATTCACTCAATACCCCAGAGCCATTTACCAGAAGTAGGTAAGTATATTTGTCATTTATCTAGGTATTTAATAAGATTATCTATTTTGCTCATCTTTGTTTTTTTATTTTACTCAACGATTACACAATACAAGGCCCAAGGGTCACTCAAGTTAGAGGGTTACAGAATGAGGTTGTTGTATTGACATAAGAGGAGGTGAAATGAAGATAATGGGGATATGCAGGAGGATAGACTTGAAGTGATTAAGATTGTAGTGATCAAGGAAGCATCCTCTCGGGAGTCTGTTTCACAAAAGCTGTCTTGAGTGGAGATTCTTACTTATTAATGGAATATGAAGGGAATGGAGATGATTTGAATCTGTGTACGTAGCTTGGTGGATCTTGGCTGTAAAGGTCTGAACTAGTGGAACTAAGGAATGTAGAACATTTGTCTGAACATTTGCCATGGAAATAGCAATAGATTAGTGATATTCATGTGATTTTTATCTGCGGGAAGGTGGCTATAGGGCTGAAAGCAATTCATCACCCACAAGGCCAATTAAACATAAATAGTGAGCAGGCTTGGTTGACTAATAGGCACCTAGTATAGATATGTCTGGAATAAGGCCAGTATATTAGAGTGCATCATGAGGATAAATATTAATATGCTAGTGATTAGACTGCATAATCAAAAAGTGTTATACAGCAGATTATGCATCATGTCAAAAATTCTAGTTACTTGCACAGTGACTGGCATTTTTTTTTTATAGGCTGACACATCTCCACAAATGACCTAGGCTGCTGGGGGACGAGTGTTTTTTTTTTTAGTTTTTTTTTTTTATCAAGTCACCATCAGTAGATAGATTACCAACCAGAACTTAAGAACTTATATTTGCCCATTAGCACACCAACCTGTTTTGAATTCAGTATTTTTCTTTCTCCTAGGCTGATTACCAACCAAGGCTAGAGAGCTTAGTCTGCTTTACTATTTAACCCATAACTGAGAAGAGATGGATTCATACCTTTCCAAGGGCATTTGTGTGAAAGTGAATGCAATGAACTTGGACAAGAATTTGAACTCAGCTCGACGCTTTTTTTTTTCCAAGCCACAAACCATTTCATCTACAAAAATATATTGCTGGTATTTTTATACTTTCACAGTGTTTTGATACCAGTTTGGGGATTATTTGCGCATATTTGGGACCCTAATAGGGTGGACCTAGGAACAACAGTGATTAATAAATGGTTCCATGCCCCTTAAAATCTCCAGCTACCCAATCAGAGGGCTAGTTGTTGGATGTAGTTTATAGTTAAAACTCAAGATAATTGATTCCAAAACAGAATCTATGATCTGGAATTGGAATGAAATCAGTGATGGTACAAACCCTGAATCTATCATAAAATTGTTAAATATCCTCTGTCAAGTGTTCTAAGAAATAGGATTCAAGATAAACCTTTCCAAAACAGAATCTATGATCTGGAATTGCAAAGAAAGCAGTGATGGTACAAACCCTGAATCCATCATAAAAATTCTGTAAATGTATTGTTAACCTTCATACAAATGGACTTGGTTATAGGAAGATATCTAGTCAGTTAAATGTGTTATTGAGTTCATTTGGTACAATAGTTCATCACTGGAAAACATGTCATTCCATTCGTCCAAGAAAAAAAAACAAAAAAGCTCTGGTCATCCTAGAATGGTAACAGAACATATGGCAAGATTATTGATGAGAAAAGTTGACAAGACCCAAGTTACACTTAAAGAACTTCAGGGAGGACTAGAAGTAAGTGGAGTAAAAGTGAGTATAGATACAATTAGTCATTCATTTTGTCAATATGACATCTTTTCATGTACTCCAAGGAAAAAAAACACTTCTTAAGCGAAAACTTTTTTTGCTAGACTGGATTTCGCAAATGAGCATTGTATCTGTTGTGGATTCCGAGATGAATTCGGTCTCCAAGGAATGACAAACGCAATAATTAAATATAAGAAATAAAATGTATTTACACAATCATACAAAGAGTAATACTGTTAGTAAGTCCAGGAACGTGGTTAGTAGCAAATACAGATAGATATATACAGTCTTGAAGTAGGACTTCCTTAGAGTCTACGTGCTTGTAACTGACTTCTACAAGAGACTCACACTATCTCCGTTTGTATATTCGCACACTCTCCGACTGTCGACTACCGACCACTACCACTACTGCAACTCTTGGTATTTAACGGTAGCAGTCCAGGTACACTTGGTAGAGTCCACTTATATGAAAAAGGGGTGGACCCCATAGTATCAAACCTGAAGCATTTTGGGAAAATGTACTTCAGTCAGATGAAAGGAAAATTGAACTATTTTGGCAGAAATGCTGTGGCAAAAGTCTGGAGAAAGAAGGGTACTGAATATTCGCCGAAGAATACTATCCCAACATTAAAATTTGGAAACAGATCAATATTGATCTGAGGTTGCTTTAGTGCCCAAGGTGTAGGGAACATTAAAATAATAGAAGGGAGGATGAATGGAGCATATTATAGGGATATTTTGGAGAGAAATTTATGTCAAAGCGCACATTCGCTGGGCTTGAAACCAGGTTGGGTCCTTCAACAAGACAACAATCCTAAACATACTGGAAAGCTTACGAAATCATGGTTAAGTTCAAATAGAATAGACATTCTAAAATGGTCAAGTCAATCTCCAGATCTCAATCCGATTGAAAATTTATGGAGAACTGAAACTGAGAATTCAAAGAAGGAACACGCAAAACCTGTATGAACTAAAGGAATCTTGTCATGAAGAATGGAACAAATATTAAAAATATGCAAGAAATTTGTAGGGGACTACTCTAAATGCCTACATGCTGTAATTAGCAATAACAGTTATGCTACAAAATATTAATAGATGTTTTAATCAATCTATTGTAAACTTTTGCGTTATTAAATATTGTTTTTTTTTCGTGGGATATTTTTTATTGATTATTTTTTTTAAATCTGATTGACTAAAGGCTTAAACATATGTATTATTACCAGTAAAAGTTTCATTAATCTGAGTTAGAAATACCTAAAGAAACATTTTTTGTAATGTGTTGTAAACTTTTGTGTGGCACTGTATGTATTTCTTATTAAATGGACATTGTATAATAATATTTATGTCATTTATATTTATTTATTATTTATATATATTTAATAACTTACACATTATATATTAATGATATTTATATGTATTGCTTATTAGATAGACATTGTATGATATTTAAAGTTACAGACAATTTGCAAGGAAGAAATTAAGTATTTTCTCTTGTTAAGTCAATTAACATAATCTTTGAATATTTAATATTTCAATATTTAATATCATGAGAACACCTGGTTGTAATGCAATAGTTAGAAAGGTAATTTAGAAGATTTTATGAATGTAGTCAGCTTGATGCTTACTGAGGCCTTGAGCCAGTCTTGTTTAGTAAATATTGATAATACACTAGGGTATATTAGACTCTTGTTTTAGACCGATGCAACTGTTGTGTCTGATCCTTACTGAGTGCCCCATTCTTTTGTCCTTGTGCCATACAGTTACAGGTTAGCATATACTGAAAATACATGAGGATAAATTATCATTGAGCTGCTAGTGTTGGAGACCATTACTACTCAAGGGAGTTTTATCCTTATTGGATGTTTTTCAACATGACATGACGATATACAATATTTTTCTCTCTGTGAGTGAGACAGGAGAGGTAAGAATTTCCATTGGCTTTAGAAGGAATGACAAAAGAAAAAGAATCTACAGGTTGGTGCCAAAAACATCATCAAACCTAACAGAAAATATTCTGTTGCCTTTGCTGCATATTAAACTTAGGTTAAGAGGAGGCACAGTGGAATAATGGATAGCGGCTTGGATTGAGGAATCGGAGAGCCGAGTTCGAATTCTAGTCGAATTCATTACACTCACTTACATGATAATACCCTTGGGAAAGGTATGAATCCTCTTCTTCTCATCACAGATATGGGTAAACAGCAGGACAGACCAGGTTCTATAGCCTTGGGTGGCAACTGGTCTACTGCAGAAAGAAATGGCAACCTACTGCGGGAAAAAATATGCCTCGTCAGCCATGTATCGAAGGATACATAATTGCCTAAGCATGTATCCCGCATAGCACATAACCGACTGACTGACCCTTGGGAAAGGTATGAATCCTCTTCTCCCCAGCTATGGGTAAATAGCAGGGCAGAACAGGTTCTATAGCCTTGGATGGCAACTGGTCTACCGCAGAAAGACATGGCAATGTACTGCAGCAAAAAAAATTCTGCATCTTCAGTCATGTATGGAAAGATACATGATCGCCTAAGCGTGTATTACGCATGGCACATAACTGACCACAGATTAGGTTCTATAGCCTTGGATGGCAACTGGTCTACCACAGAAAGAAATGGCAACCTACTGCAGTAAAAAAAAAAAAAATCTGCCTCGTCAGTCATGTATGGAAAGATACATAATTGCCTAAGCGTGTATCTCACATGGCACATAACTAAATAGGCAGTTTGTTAAAAACCTATTAAAAGATATAGTCTGCTTTATGTATTTGTGCCAAAAGTTTTGTGGTTTTTCTGAAGCTCAGTTGAAAAGGAGTACATTTATTGGAACTGGTATTAGAAAATGCATTTCTGATACAGAATTTGATGGCATAGTGAACAACTTGAATCATGAATTTAAAGACGTAGTTTCAAAGTTCTAATGCAAAGAAACATATAAAATGCATTTAAGTATGGATTTGACACAATTTCCCCCAGAAGTAAACTTTGGAAATTAATTTTAAGAAAATAATTTTATGATTTGCTTTATTTCACTAAAATAAAGTGCATGTTTTTTTTTGTTTTTTTTTTTAGTTCATTTTATTGTTTGTTTGGACCTTTAAACTTTTGAACACTGAAGCCTTCCTTGGCTATTTTCTTTATTAAATAAAAGATTAATTAAACAGACAGCAAAGGAAGGCTGGAGTATCCAGTGGTCAAAAACACAGTAAGAAGAAAGCAACAAAAAGACAAGTGAATTATTTACATTATTTATAGTCAATCTATTAGGTTGGTGCAAAAATAATGACGTAATAATGTCGTTTTTTGACATTAAAAAATACGTCAAAAAACGACATTATTACCTTATTATTTTTGCACATAACCTAATATCTTCATCTTTGTTATTATTAAGTTGGTGCAAAAATAATGACGTAATAATGTCGTTTTTTGACATTAAAAAATACGTCAAAAAACGACATTATTACCTTATTATTTTTGCACATAACCTAATATCTTCATCTTTGTTATTATTAAGTTGGTGCAAAAATAATGACGTAATAATGTCGTTTTTTGACATTAAAAAATACGTCAAAAAACGACATTATTACCTTATTATTTTTGCACATAACCTAATATCTTCATCTTTGTTATTATTAAGTTGGTGCAAAAATAATGACGTAATAATGTCGTTTTTTGACGTATTTTTTAATGTCAAAAAACGACATTATTATGTTATTATTTTTGCACCAACCTAATATTATCATGTTTTGGTCATAGTGTTCATCAACCTTCTTCAGGAGTCTAATGATCCAGATAACCTTTATTTAATCTACCTGAGTATATAAAACCCGGTTCATGGATTGAACTCACTATGCAACCAAATTCATGAACCAACATTTTAATCCTCTAGGCTATTGTCTCTTGGGACAATCCTGAGTCTAGAGCTTGGAGCCTTAAATCCAATACTCTTATTTCCTGCCTGCTGCTGCAATCTACTGTTTAGGCTGATTTTATGTGCAGAAATTTAAACTTTATATTTAGAAGATAAATCAAAGATATATATTCATCTTAAATAAAGGATAGTAACATCTACCTAGTGTATGATCATTAATGACAATAGCAAGACTAATTTATCATTTGCATTCACCAACTTAGGGTAGTTTGAAAGATTCCTGTTTTGATTGATTGATTTGGTGTTTTTTATGACTTATCAACCTTTTGCAAGTTATTTAAAGCCGGAAAAGATTTTTTTTTAGAATGTAAGAATTTTTGGGAGATAATAAAGATTTACTGATTATTACTACTAATTAAGCCATACCTGAGGGGAAGAGGTAGATTCCTTCTTTTCCTAAAGTGAGCATGATTTTCTGATTTCTAATTCTGAGCTGTTATCCATATACATCCATGCTTACAGCAGCTAGTGTTCCAAAGCGATTACCTATCTCGGTACTGACCAGATTTGGCATTGCTTAACTTTGATTATTATATAAGAACTAGTGTTTCAACATATGACCATAAGTCTTGAAAGATTCAATGTGAGATTCTAAGATGTATTCTTTTCAAGTACACGAAAGTAAAAAAGAGAGACAAAAGTTTGAGAAACTGATATAAAAACTGAACTGCTATGTGGTATCTAATTCCCTATATGGCATTGAATGTAGGACAATTTGCTCACATGTTAAGAGACTTGAAGCAACAGAGATGTTCTACTAATAAGAACTGGAAATGCAAAGAATATGTGAGAGACAAAGAAGCCTAAAAGGAAAATCAGAACGAGGAAATATTTACAAGTAAAAATTCTGGGAGATATAATGAGGAAAGGGGACCTATAGAATTTAACACTCACAGGACATATACTGAAAGCAAGTGCAGAAGTTGGGCACAGTAAATAACCTGCTTAACAAGTTGTAGATAATGGCTGGAAGAACAGGGATAAAAAGAAAATGTGATGGTGTAGAAGTTACTCAGCACAACAAAAGATGTGGAAAGTCGTCATCATCACCCACATCCTGAAAGCTCTTTGGCATGTAAGAGAAATTTAGTTCTTTTTCTGCAAAAATATCCCCCAACCCCAATTTATAGACTAAACATAAAAGGTGCATGCTGGGATTCTTTTCTTGTGAGACTTAGACATGTCCTTTCTTGTCTTGAAGTCAGAAAACCGCAACCTGAATGTATTTTGTATGTCAATACCATTCTTCGGTTGTGAACTTTTTGCCATATCACTATTGCTTTGCCTTGCATATATCGTCTGCTTTCTGTATATTATTTTTGCAATGTTCTTTTCTTTCTTTTTCTTGTTATTGTTTATTGGAAATTTTGTTAATTCTGTTAGTTGGGCCTTTCTGCCAATTACATTTAACCCTGGCCAATTACTCTACAATTCTTGATGAATATTTCTTTTCCTTTAATTTTTTTGTTCAGAAATTGATATGGCAGCTCAATTACAAAATGAAATAAACAGATCGCAAGCCCAAACTCAAAGATCCAGAGGCAGAAAGAAATGTCAAAATTACCAATCACAGGTTCAAGTCAAAAATCCCAATACACTTTAAACAGTCAGAAATCCAATGCACAAGGCAACACTCACTCGCAAATTCAATGGATGAGGTAGAAAAATAAACAATTTGAAAACACCAACTATTTTTATCGATGATACAATTTTTTCGTTGGTCGACAGGTGAGAGAAGACACAAAATATTAGCATATCTGAGATGCATTTATGGCAACACCTGCGACTGACTTGTTTCTATCTTGGTTATTTTGTCTTCGACATATTGTACAGAACACTTGCCCTAAGTGACTTTCTGTTTTGCCACATTTTTGTTAGTTTTCATTTCAATGACTAATACCATCAGTCTACAGTCACTAGTTAACAATAGGGATCAGAAATAATGAATAAGTTCTTAACTTGTTCAATTATTAAAAAAAAGAGAAAATATGACAGTTTTTTTTTTTCTTAAAATATACTCCTCCCTGCTGTTTTGAACAGGCATAGACATTTATCAGTTGTTTCCTGTTTAGGATTGTTTCCGGTTCCTTCTAAAGTCTGCTTTAGCTCTGTATTTCTAGTATCAGTGAAGTTTTATTCACTGTTTCTTTCATTTTATTTTTTTTTTTCTCCTCTACCAATTGGGGTCGGGGGATAGGTTCGCCTATCGCCCAGTTCACTCACCTCCCAGGTCTTGTCAACAGAGTGGATGTTTGTCCCTAATATGTGTCCCTTTTCTATGCTAATATAACACCACACAGTTACCATCTACCTTGAGTAGCCCTAGGGTGAAAATTATTTAAAAAAAAAAAAAAAAAAAAAAAAAAGAAAAGAAAAGAAAAGAAGAAAAGAAAAGAAGAAAAGAAAAGAAAAGAAGAAAAGAAAAGAAGAAAAGAAAAGAAGGAAAGAAAAGAAGAAAAGAAAAGAAGAAAAGAAAAGAAGAAAAGAAGAAAGCCTTCATGAGGAATTTCATGTACAGTCACCAGTAATTCTGTTTTTTCTATCTTGTAAAATAGCCCAACATGTCAATTACTAATTGGAATTGTATAAATCATGCAAGTACAAAAATTTAAATATCTAGGAAGTGTTTTAACAGAGGATGGAATCCAAAGGTAAATTGGGATAATGAAAGATGCCTTCCAAAAGCTAAGTCAAATATTAAGAAACACAAAAATCTTGTTAGAAACAAAAAAAAAAAAAAAGTTTATTTAATGGTTATGCAATATTGGTCTTCCAATATGGCGTTGAATGCTGGACAATCTCATCAGAGAGAAAGAAGAGATTTGACGCAATAGAAACATTGTTCTACAGAAGGATGCTGAGAATACCATAGACTGAACATATGAGCAATGAGAAGGTTTTAAAGAAAATGTAAAGAAAAAGGACACCTATATTTAACACCAGAAAGAAAGAGTTGAAATTTCTCAGGCACAAGATGAGGAAAGAGGGCTTAGAAAACTTGACACTCTCAAGACATACTGAAGGCAAGAGAGACAGTGAAAAGTAATGCATAACATACCTACTGAGCTTGTGTAAATGATTAGCATGGAAGGGATTGAGAGATAGCAAAAAATAAAATTTACTAAGAGCTACAAAGGACAGGAAATTGTGGAGAGCCACGATTGCACATGAATTGAAGGAACATAGCACATAGAAGAAGGAGAAGTCAAAGCTAATGACTGAATGTTTAATGAGAGTGTCATTCTGTCCAAGATGGTGGTAAAACACAATTTTTTTTTTTTTTTTTTTCAATTTAAAAGAAACTGCAATATGGCAGAAACTCAAAGACCAGCCCGAAATCTGACACCCAGTGAATTCGAATTTCTCAATACCATGGCATCAAATAAGCAGGCATATTTTGACAGGATTCTTCATTTCCTGATAGCATTATCTTCCATATATCTCATCAGTTCTAAAACCTGGCTGGAAATAGCAGGAGATTGCAACGGATGGCTGGGTATGGGCAGAGGGGGGAGACAGGGCAGCAATGGAGGAGGAGGAGGAAGAAGAAGCAGCCATATTGTTGCATAGAGTCTAAAACCAGCAGCACAAAATACAAAGTGGAAGAAACATTTGTGAGATACAAACAGGGAAGCCCAGTTGTTTGGTTGAGGGGTGGGGGCTAACTTCCCAACTATTAGCATCATATCCTTTCTTTTAAGCATTTGCTAAGCAACAGGGTGAAAAATAAAAATAAATAAAAATAGACAGTGTAAGTACTTGCACTGAAGTAAAGAAAGGAAGGTAGGGTAATCCTTGATGGCTTGTCTGTCTGTCTGCCTGTCTCTTCCATGAGGCTGGCAAACAGTTGCTTTAATAGAATGCTGAAGAGAGATGGAGAGCAGAAGGATAAATGAAGACCAACAAGAAAGTTCCATTGCCATTTGAAGTAGCCCAAGGAGTCTAGAGAAATGGTAAATCAAGGAAGGCAGCAGTAATCATGAAAGGTTGGAGGTTAAATGGCTTTTGTTCAGGAGGACTACTGTTGCTGTAACTACAACAATACAAATTGACTCCAGCATTTTGCCAACTCTGCTCTATCAACCATTCCTCTCCAACCGATCTCTAATCTCTGTGTTCATTCCATCACCATGGCAACCACTTATAACATCAGCAAGCCTTAAACTGAGTTGCACTTAGGGTTTTTCCAATAACCTGCCAATATTGTTTATTGCAATTTTTTTCAAATAATATAACAATATTAAAAATACATGGAGAGCAATTATCAAAATTACTGAAAACGTTTTTTTTCTTTCAATTGACCTATTGTAATTTTAGAAAAAAGAAATACTGAAGAAAATGTGCCTAAAAAAATTCAGAGAAATATTTAGTGGTTGACAAGCTAGCCAAAAATTGCCGATTTGCCAAATAGTCACCTTCAATATCAGTATTAAAATATAAAGCTGATGGATTTGGCACCATTGGTCTGTAGCTTCTTCTATGTATTTAGAGATTCCTGATAAAATCTAAAGAAGAATCTGCAATGTTATTGGTCCTGACCTGGCATCTTAGCTTCAGTCATTTTCCCATCACTGTAACATATCTTCCTTAGCCATTTAACCTTTTATGTAAATATCTTCATGGTAATTGTTCTGGTGACCTTTCCTTTTTTTGGTACCTTGACTTTACAAATTGATCTATCTTTCACCTTTATAAGTTTACAAGTCCTCCATGCATTGAATATTGCCGCCACATCTTATCTAATGCTTTTATTATGGATTTAGAGATTCTTGATAAAATCCAAAGAATCTGCAATGTTATCAGTTCTGACCTGTTATTCCAATTTCAATCACTTTCCTACTGCAGTAATTTTCTTATGCCTTTTCTGTAAATATCTTCATGGTAATTCTAATGAGCTTTCCTCTTTGGTACCTCACCTTTACAAATTTAAGCGTAGTACTAGATTGGAAGTTAGGTCTCATCACTTTACAGTTAAAATTATGTAATTGTAAATTCTATGCTAACACTTTCTTCTCTCACACTTATCACTTATGGAATTTTCCAATCAACTTTGATCTTCAAATATTTAAATGCAATGTCAATTGTTATTAGGTTGGTGCAAAAATAATGTCGCTTTCTCACATATGTTACTTTTATATACGATTTCTGAATTAATTCATTGATATCTATAGCCATGTTATATATCATTTTGAAGCGCGTTTTTCACTCTATCGAATCATGTTATTCGTTACCATTCTCAATCTCTTCATTCATTTTTTTGCAGGCTTTTCGACAGCATGGACAAAATTCAAATCCGCACGATTTTCTTGTTCCAGTTCAAACTAGGCCGAAAAGCTGCCGAGACAGCTCGTGATATCAATGATGCGTTTGGCCCAGGAACCACTAACGAACGTGTGGTACAACGGTGGTTCAAGAAATTTCGCAATGGTGACGAGAGCCTCGAAGATGAAGACGGCCGAGCAAACATAATATAAATAACTTTATCTACTACTCTTTTGAGGTTCCAAAACATATCCAAAAATCATTGAAAAGGCTTCAATTCAGGCTATAAATTAGCATTCTCTTATTACAGCAATGTCACTTTTCACACCTCAAAATTGAACATTTTGTTCATCTTTTAAAGTTCAATGCCATGCAGATTCTCACAAGAGAATTTTATTTTTAATGTTCATCCAATACAAGCCCCAAGAGCCACTCAAGTTAGAGGGTTACTGTGTCATGCTGTATTAGCATAAGAAAGGGAAAGAAGTTCATGGGGTTATGCATTATTTGAAAAGGTCAAGAGTGTAGCAAATGGAAAAAATAATAATTATATTTTTTTTCTGAAAGGTAGAACTCTAAGGATTTAATTTTAGTTAAAATCAGTCTGCTTCTTTTGTAGCATTTTGAATAATTATTTTTATTATCAGATTAAATTTACTGAAATGCAACACGATTTTTTAAAACAATACTAAGCTACCGAGAGAAATGCTGTTATTGATTTTCTATCTTTACTCATCAATGACACATCATGCATTTCAAGCAAAAATATCTGACTCTTTCCTCATGGCCTGCAATTTGTGACCCCTGGGGGAAGAAACACTTGAGGTGGGTGGTGTTCTTTTTGTTTTGTTCCTTTTTCCTTCAGTGCTTCAAATTGGAAAAAAAATAAAAAATAAAAAAAAATACAAATTTTCTTAAATTTGGCCTGAATCTGATTTGCAGAATAACCAATATCTTTAGTCAAATCAAACACTCCCATTTTCCTAACTGAAAGTAAATATTACAGCATTCTTGTAAGTAAACTCACAGATGCTTCAAATGTTTAGCAGCTTTTAACTTTTATGTTATCCAACTGACCAAAAAACTGTTGATTTGGTTTGATTTTTGTTTTATGGCATATCAACCTCCATGGGTCATTTAATGCTGACAAGTTTTTTATCCTGGTAATATTTTTGTTTTGTCAAAAATCTATTTCTGGTAATAATTTTTTCCTCAAAATTGTATAGCTGGTAATTTTTTTTTTTTTTTCAAAAACATATTCCTAGTAATAGTTTTTTTCTTCAAAAATTTATTTCTGGTAATAATTTTTTACAAAGTATTTCTGGTATTAAAACCTATTTTTACACTTCCATAATGCTATTTACCTCAGTTTTAGGGGTAATTATTTGCCCATAGCTGGGACCCTGGGTCAGGGTGGACTTGAGAACAACAGAAACTAAGAGGTGGTTCCACACTCCTCAAAGCCTCCTGATCAGAGGCCTTGCTGTTGGGCATAGTTTATCATCTTAATCTGGACGTGGATGTAGTTTATCGTCATACCCAGGACGAGCTAAGTGTTGAACAAAACAGAGAATAAGTGGCACAGCACCTAGACGGTGTGAATAGGAGAGAAAAAAGGGATATGAAAAACAAAGAGGATCACATCAAATATTAAAAAAGGGAAAAGAGAAAAGACTATTAGAGAGAAGGTTGAAGAGA
Organism: Acanthosepion lycidas; assembly: GCA_963932145.1. Classification (NCBI taxonomy): domain Eukaryota; kingdom Metazoa; phylum Mollusca; class Cephalopoda; order Sepiida; family Sepiidae; genus Acanthosepion; species Acanthosepion lycidas. The sequence continues at coordinate 54,308,888 of OZ010604.1, forward strand.
AAAAATATGCAAGAGAATAAATCTTAACAAAATTTGAAATTTCCGAAAAATAGTTTGCATATGTGTGAATAAAGACTAAAGAAAAACTTATCTTAGCCAACACGTTTCATCCTCTCATGGACTTTATCAAGACAAATGTAACAATTTTATTCTACGACAAGTATTTATAAACATAAGTAAAAATGTTGTTAATTTCTCACTTTATTAATTTAAGAGGCACTCATAAATATTCATCAGGATAACTGAAAAACCAAGCTAAATTATGGAAGATGCTAAGTGATATAATCTAATAGTCTAATAAACAAAAGCAAGTAAATGATGCTGTGGAATTTTTTTATGGAATTAAAATTCAATTTATTTTAGTATGGGATAAATTTGTGTACTATATATTTTAAATCTAAAAATTCTAAAAGCTAACAATATTTTTACTTTTGTTTATAAATACTTGTTGCAAAATCAAATCATTACATTTGCCTCAGAAGACAAAAAATGTTTTCCTTTTGTCTTTATTCATATTGGTCTTTTACAGATATATTTTAGTTAGATCTGAATATATATATATATATATATATATATATATATATATGAGGATGCACAGTGGGGTAATGGATAGGGGCTTGGATTGAATCATAGAACCAAGTTCAAATTCCAGTCAAATCCATTACATTCACTTACGTGCTAATACCCTTGGGAAAGGTGTGAATCCTCCTCTTCTCCCTCCAGCTATAGGTTAATATTAGGTTGGTTCAAAAATGATGACGTAATAATGTCATTTTTTGACGTTAAAAAATACGTCAAAAAACGACATTACGTCATTATTTTTGCACCAACCTAATAGCAGGACAGACTGAGTTCTATAGCCTTGGATGGCAACTGGTCTAGGAGGACAACTCTGAATTCAAAACCTGCGGAGGGTCGTTTGGGGACCTTGTGGCACGTAGTGCACCAGGTCTCTGTATTCAGTCCTTCAAAAAGTCTGGATGGTCCTGCACAAAACCTTCACCACTATAATCAAAATCTCATGTGCTGTTGTCGGGCTGTCGGTTTCCTGGGAACTGATCTGCTTGACCCTCATATGTCAAATTCAACGGGAGAGTCAAGAGTATGTATATATATATATATATATATATATATATATATACACACACACATATATATATATATATATATATATATATATATATATACACACACACACACACACACATATATATATATCTAAGTGCAGAAAATGCTTAAAAATAATAGAAGTATTAAAAGTAAAAAAATAAATTAAAAAGTAACCAACTCTCAACAATATCAATTATTAACATGGCCACAATGTGCTGACTGTGTTCAGAAATTAAAACATTCCTATTGCTCTATAGAAAAAAAAGAAAAAGCCTACATATTCAGGCAAACCAATAGATCATTTGGACATTTCTTAAACACTATGTCCCAAAAAGTAATCTCTTGTAGCAATGCAACAAAAACATAATAAAAAACTTAATTGCAATATATATATATGTGTTTGTGTGTGTGTTAGTATTTTTTTCCACCTTTGATCTGGTGCCTGTGCTATGTCTCTAGACATTCTTAATAAAATCTAAAGAATAATCTGCAATGATATCAGTCCTAATCTGGCATCTCAGCTTTAATCACTTTCCCATCACCATAATATAACTTTCCTATATATATTTTCACACAAATTGTTCTGAACTTCCCTCTTTGATATATCGACTTCATGAACATAAGTTTAGTAGTAGATTGGTAGCTTGGTGTCACCATCTTACTGTTGAAATTGAAACATGTAACCATAATTTCTATTCTAATGCCATTTTCTCTTACACTTCTCGCTTGTGAAACTCTCTTCTGGCTTCTTGATTTCCTGTTAACTATGATTTTGTCCTTTTGAATCCTGTTTTTTTTTTTTTTTTGTCCTTTCATGTCAATGTTTTTTCAGTTTCTTTCCATTTTAGCAACTCATTACATCTTAGTGGCTTTATCACCTTGCTTGATTATAAAAAAAAAATACCCTTAGTAGTTCAGGTGTTTTCTATCACAACTTTCTGGTCTTTAAGTAGTATGAATCATAAATAAGGAATAAGCCTTCAGTGAGATTTGAACTCACATCATCTACCTGGCAGTATGTTTTACCAATTAGCCACAAAAAGGTTTTATCAAGAGATATTGCTAAAGCATTTTTCTCTCAAAATCTCTATGTCACAATGATATTCATGTTTTATTTACAATAATAGGTTCAGAGATAATTGGCTTAAAATTTATCATATGAAGTCTACCTTGAGTGAATCTCGGGCCTTGTACAAGGTGAACATCATTGTAAAAACAAAAAAAAATTCAATTGGCATCTTTTTCTTTCTGAAGGAAAAATTAGAATTTCAAAATCATTGAAAAGGCAATGGAAAACTACTCCACTATCTTTCCCAAGAAGTCATGGAAATTCACAGATAATAAAAAAAAGGAATCTGTGGAGAGCCATGACTGCCTATGTCCTGAAGAGAGAAAGACTATGAATTGAAAAATGTGGAGAAGGCAATGGAAAACCACTCTTCTATCTTTCGCAAGAAGTTCATGGCAATTCACAGAAGTAATCTGTGTAATGCCATGATTTCTTTCCGCCACCAGATATGGTACCTTCAAAATGACCATTTCCTACAAAGTTTACTACATTCTTTTCCTGAAGAAAAATTTGGAAAACTGCAAAAGCCACTTCAAGCAGGTCTTTGTGCCCAGTAAGAGCAAGTTTTGAGGGCATAAAAGTCCCTCCACCAAAAAATAAGACAAAATGTTAAATATATTGTTCAATTGTGCCAAAAAGGTGTTTTTTTTTTTGTTTTTTTTTTATTTATATTAAAGTGAACTAACTTTTTGGCCGGTCTAATATTATGTGAGAACCTGACAAAGGTGATTTCAACTTTTAGGTAGAAACTGACAGGGACAACTGGTGAGAGAGGCACCTGCTGCCAAGGTTTGTGTTTCTCAAGGATATTTGTAGCACAAGAATTTCCCTGCCTATGGCTACACCCCTTGTCACGTGTGCAACAGCCGGCCTGTCTGTCAATAAAAGGCCCACAAAACCTCCTTCCTGCTAACCATCCAAAACCCAAGGGCATTTTATCTCCCTGAAAATTATTGCTATTTACTAAGTCTGACACAAGATAACAGGTGTGGAGTACCCAATGAGAATCAAACTAATGTCTTTAGGGAGAATGTCTTCTCCTTAATATATTTATATTGATTTGATAGTGATTCAATATTTGGTATGATGCCATTATATTGAAAAAGAGAGAGAAGTCTTTGTCAACTGATTAATTTTTTACAGCTTATCAACCCTTTGCAGGTTATTTAAAGCCTGAAAATATTTTTAGATTTTAAGAATTGTTTTTTTTGGATATAATAATGGTTTAATGATACAAATGTTACTAATAAACCCATAGTGGGGGAGAGAAGAGGTGAATTCATACCTTTCCATGAGGATATTTATTTATTTATAAGTGAATATAACGATTCCGACAGAAATTGGAATTCAACTCTCCAATTAACAATTTCAAACTATTATCCATTATGCCACCTGCACATCCAAGCTTACAGCACCTGGTATTCCTTCATGGTCACCCATCTAGGTACTGACCAGGTTTGACGTTGCTTAACTTTGGTCATCGTACCAGAACCAGTGTTTCAACGTGATGTGACTGTAATCCCATAATGCCATCTGCACATCCAAGCTTACAGCACCTGTTATTCCCAAGAAGTCACCCATCTAGGTTCTGATCAAGGTGAACGCTGCTTAACTTAAAAATATATCAACAAGTGACTAAAAGAACTAAAAATACATATATAACACTTTATTATTTGTGAATTTACAGTATTCACATGCGGACTATTGCCCTCACATTTGTTGTAATCATGTTTCAGCTGATGTGTCCTACAGCTTTCATCAAGCTTGTTGATTTGGGTAACCTACAGAAAATTTCAAACTGAACCCTTTAACCACTCCATTATATTATAAGAAAGAAAATAACTGTGTAGAGAGCTATAATTGCCTATGTCCTGATGAATGGTCATGGCTTTGAAAAAAAAAAAAATGGATGGATTGTGTTGATAGTGTAATGTTTATTCACACAGAAAGTGGAAATGACAAGTTCAAATTCAAGGTTAGTTTTTATGTTCACTTTCACATAAATGCCCTTGGAAAAGCATAAATTTGTCTTTTCTTTCACCTCCTGGAAATAGGTAGGGTAGACTGAGCTGTATAGCTGTAGGAATGAAAACTATGGAAAAGGCAACAACGAACTATTCCACTATCTTCCCCAACATTCTCAAGAAGTCAAGAGAATTCAGATAATAAAATGAGCCTGGAGTGCTATCACTTAAATCCTGGCATAAAAAAAATGGAGTCTCCTGATGTCTTCAGTATGAATTGTGTGCATCATTGAAACTGTGCAGAAAAATATAATCATTAATTCTTTTCATTGGAGTTTAATGGCTAACACACTGGGAATAAAATGTAAACTGGTTGGAAAATCATGGGGTTTTTTTGGGTTTTTTTTTGGTTTTTTTTTTTGAAAGATGGATTTGGCAGGTGGTTTAGCAATTCTCCTGACCCCAATCCTATTGAGAATTTTTTGGGGGGACATGAAGAAATGCATTAGGAAAATGTTCTTTTGGACCAACCAAAAAGACAACAACATTGAATGCAAGTGATTGGTAAAATGTCAGAGGAAGTGAAAGGAGAAAAACAAATATACTGAAATCCCTGGATTTTGTGAAGGCACCTGATGAAAAATTAATAAAGCAATTGATTTGGTGTTTGCAAACAATCAAGAACTTTTTATGGCAGTGAATGCTGGAGAATATACTCACAGATGAAGAAGGAACCTGAGGCAACAGAAATGTGGTTCTACAGAAGGATACTGAGAATACCATGGATTGAATATATGAGAGATAACAAAGTTTTAGAGAAAATGGAAACAAAAAGAAAGTTAGATCCAGTGACAGGACCCAAAGAGTGTGAGTTCAATACCCGGTTAAGGCAGTGGAGAACTTTCAGAGGGAAAATTAACAGGAGATAACTGACATCCATTAGACATGGCACGTAGAACTAGAACAGTCTACCCCAGTGAGCGAAATAAAGGGTTCAGTTCGACATTCCAACCATCTGAAGAAGGCCGAAGCGTATAATGGCCAAAACGTTGTAATAAATATGGCGACAAAGATGAGGACAATAGTCCAAATAATGTAAATAGTGTACATAATACATCATCTCAGAAATATAGACAGATACAAAAAGAAAGCTTACACTTAGAATAAGAAAGAGATAGTTGAAATTTCTGGGACACATAATGAGAAAAGAGGGGTAGAAGAATTTGACACTCCCAGGTCATATTGAAGGCAATAGAGGAAAGCAGTGAGTAACCTAAAGAGGTTGTGTAAATGAATAGCAGACTGGAAGAGATTGTGAAAAGACAAAACTTATAAATTGCTACAATAGTATAGGAACTTGTGGAGAGCCATGATCAGCCATGTAATGTAGGGACACAGTATATCAAAGAAGAAAAATCTTAGAACTTCAGCAAACAGCTGAGTGACCTGAGAACTTTCTGGTTGGTTTCATTGTTAACCATCATCATTTCTCAAATTTTTGGGGTCTTTTTCTGGTTCACTCGACAATGGATTACATGTCAAAGGATTATGCCTGTTATTTATGTCTGGGATGTCACAATCTCTCTCTCTCTCTCTCTCTCTATATATATATATATATATATATATATAGATAGATAGATAGATAGATAGATATTCAATAGTGATATATATTTTTATATATCAAGAACAATATTGGGGAAAATGGATGACAAAGTTTTGTCCTTTAGGATATCATTGAACTAAATTTGTTATGATGGCGTGATTACACATACACATGAATGAGGGATGCTGGGAATTTTTTTTTTTAATATTTAACGTTTAAATTTATTGAAACAAAACAAGTTCAGTTGACCACTGATGACAATTCCAGAACAACGTGACTATAACTGGGAATTAAAAATTTTTAATTAATTTTTTTTTTTTTTAAATGAAATTGGCTAGATTATTTGAAAGCAATTTCTAATTGAGAATTTGGTTTTCAGGCAAATATGGTAAGATTAAAACCTGGGTTACATTGTTGCAATACTAACATTCTAACCAGTTGGGTTCACACATACACATAAACACACACACACACACACATATATATGTGTGTGTGTGTGTGTGTGTGTGTGTGTGTGTGTGTAAGGAAATGGATTAAATCTGACATATTTTTAATTTATTTGTTTAAATGTTATTTTTAATGGATACTCATATTTAAGTAGATGCTCCATTTTTTTCCCCCTCCATCTATTTATTACACAGTATATTTATTTATTTAAATCTACTGGCCTGAATATTCAAGAAATCTTGTTAGAGAAAAATATGCTGGAGGAATCATATTTTTCTAACAAGATGATTTCTCGAATACTCAGGCCAGTAAATGTGAATAAATAAATATACTGTTTAATAAATAAATAAAAACAGAGCATTTACTCAAATATGAGTATCCATTAAAAATAATGTTTAAACAAATTATATATATATATATATATATATATAGTTAAATTCTCAGATCAATTCTGTGGACAAAACAAATTGGTAAATATATATATATATATATATATATATATATATATATATATATATATATATATATATATATATATATATTAGCAAAGTAAATCTGTTTACAGATTGGTAAATTTTATATATATATATATATATATATATTAGTAAAGCCATTGGTATATAATCCAAGTGGATCCTAGTAATATAAAATATTAAAACTGATTCACAGAAAGAGCTCAATGTATTTATTATTACAGAGCAAATAAATTAGTACATAATAAAATCCCAAATTACCTCATATAGGGAATAGACCTATTTCAACCAACAAAAACTTCATCAGTCTTATTCAACCCAGGTATATAGACTGAGTTTGTGTTGGAATTAGAAATTTAACTGTGACAGCTGTCAAAAAAACTAATACAGAATTGATCCATTTCAATGTTTCAGTCAGACGAAAACAATAAGATAGCAGTCAGGGGAGGGTGGAAGGTATTAGCTTTAAAGAGAAGAGGTTTTATAAAATTAAACCCAAATATTAACCTTATGACATTATATTGGGGTTAAATGAAGAATGAAGTGTTAATTTGAAACTAAGAGAGGAACGAAAAGTTGTTTTTTTTAATTTATATATAAATAAGGTTAAGTTTAAAAATACAAATTTCTACTTAAAAATATTCTTCCAAAGACAAGTTAAATTTAAAAATAAGATATATTTAAATAAATTAAAAATAAGTTATAGTTTATATCCAGCCAATTCAACTGATAGCTAACGAAAAGGGACAGGGAACTTACATTATGACAGAGGGAAAGTGACTGCAGCCAAGATGCCAGATCAGGACCAATAATATTGCTGATTCTTCTTTGGATTTTTTGTTTATAAAATAGGGAAGTAGGAAGTTTTAGAACAGTTGCATCCAAATCACTAATCAGGTGGTGGATGTGGGTTTTGTCTGCAGACAATTGAAAATTGATACGACTTTTGCTACTAGGGTATTAACTTGAATTCAGAGTTGCCCTTCTGCTAGACTGGTTTCCACCCAAGTCTATATGATTCAGTCTGTCCTGCTATTTTACCCATAGCTAGGAGGAGAAGAGATGGCTTCATACCATTCCTAATGGTATTAGTACGTAAGTAAATGTAATGAACTTGACTCAAATTTCAGCTCAGCTCTACAATTCCTCAATCCAAGCCCCACTATTCATGCCTGAATCACTCTATATATATATATATATATATATATATATATATATATATATATACACACAAGCTGTATAACCCATCTTCGACCGAGTGTTTCATTACTGGGAATTTTTGTCGCTCAATTGGAGCAGTTTATGTTTAAAATCAGCCCACCCGCAAATTAATATTAGTGACAACAATTCAGTGCAACTGAAGGGGGGGGGGTGTAACAATTTGAAGGGGGTGGCTGAAAAGGGCCGTTTTTGCATTCTCAATCTTGCAAGGAAGGAACCTCTTCCATGGACTGTCATAATAATAATATACGATAATATTTATTTATAACAATTTTTTTTTTATAATTCTAATAATCTTTTGAGTTAGATTTCAACTCTCTAAATTGATTGTATGCTTTTTTTTCTTTTTACAGACATTAAATTGTGCCTCTGATTTTTATGCAAAATGTAAAAAATCAGTTTTTTTTTTTATTTTTCACCATCAAGGTGGTAATGTTTTCCAGCCAATTTGGACTCAAAACTGGCACTGAAGAATTATCTATCAAACAAAAAAAAAATTAATCGAAACTGGATGAAAACTGTGAAAACGCAGAAATAAAATCCGATCACACACATACACATTTTGAGAATTATAGATATAGAAAGAGAGAGAGAGAGACAGACAGACAGATGATAGATATAGATAACAAACAAATGTATTCTTATTTGAATTTATTCAATTTTACTATCTAACACCTAATGAGTAGATACCATTTATGTGAATTATGTATATCTATATAAATAAATGCAAATGTCAGTGTGTCACACTTTTTCAACTTTACTCCTAGATGCCGTAGCCCAACATATCATACCATTTTGAAATCAGGCCAACTCTGTGAGCAAATTAAAAACATTCTGAGCCAGATCCAGACCTGCAATCCTAAAATTTGGGATTCCCAAGTTTTCATTACTGTGATTGTTTTCGGTGGTTTTTGTAAGTGATTTTTTACAACGAATATTTTTGTATGATAATTTTTATAACTTGGAAATAAATTTGGGAATAGTCAAAAGTAATTGTAAAGTCCAACAAAAGTCACCCATGAAATAAAAATAATTGTTTGTATGGAAAGTAAGGACCGATCTACATCAAATTGTTTTTAAAGCAGGTGGTGTCAGAAGAATTATCGTTTAACTTTTAAAAGGCAAGATTAGATATTAATGCAATACTTAAATACAGTGATCAATTTTGAGTTCTTCTATAGTTTATTGCAGGCCTATAGCATCTACTCCTCCCTATCTATTGCGATGAAGGCCCAATCAAGATCCCTCCACAGGAGCTAGCTTAAATGCCACCTAATAGGACAGTTTTTAAGCTAGTATATATATATTTCAAGAATGTTTGGTTAAATAATCTAGACATATTGTCTTTTTTATTTTAATCCTCTCAAATTCATGGCTCAATTTCTTAGTGCTGTTACAAAACTGATTAAGAAAGACACCGTCATTTTGGTTATTTCCTTAATTTTCCCCAAGTGCTTTCAATCTCATCCAAGATCATCTTCAGGGGTGTATTGTTAAGACAAAAAATTCATGTATTTAATAATTGTGAATTATTTTATAAATGTGCATGAAACACACTCCATTATAGTCAATTAAAAATAAATAGACATAATATGTCTAGTTTATTCAGCCAAACATGCTTGAAAGAGGATATGTGTGTGTGTGTTTCTAAACAATGGATTTATTTTTAATCTGTTATTTTTATTACTTCCGATGTTAGCACATTCTTCTTTTTTAAGTTTTCTTGAATGTGCAGATCAGTAAAGGATAGATGTAATGCACACTGTGTAAAATAAAAAATGAGGCATTTATTTTAAACATGGCTAACCATTAAAAATAATGTGTGTGTCAATATGTATGTATTTCTTATTACTTCAAACAGTGTTTAAGTAGATACTCCATTTTCCTTCTTTTTTTTTTTTTTTTTTTTTTTTTTTCAAACAGTCAGAACTATATATACTGTTTGAGAGAGACAATAAAGAAAATGTGCTCTCTGACAGGGTTAACTTGTAGAAGCAATTCATGCTGTTAAAAAAACAGGGTATTTACTTAATCATGAGCATTCACAAAAACAATGTTAGGAACAATAAGAAATAATGTCAGATTAAAAATTAAATCATATTAATTCCTTTTTTATATATATATATATATATATATATATATATATATATATATATATATTGTAACATCTATCAACTGACAATATACAAGAACCCTTAAGAAAATTCTGGTCAAAAACACTAAAATTCTATGTAAATCATATTAAAGGAAACATCTTGCTATTAGAGAGGCCCTGTATATCAAATATCTGTCTCCTGTTCTCAACCTCCATTATCTAATAATGAAAATGGAGTGTTTTTTTAAAAATAGAAAGATGCTCACACGAATCCAACATGCAAAATGCTAGTACGCAAAACAACAGAAAAAATAAAATACAACTTAAACAGTCAAAACATGAAGAAAAACTATCACACGAATGACGAAACCCCATTGAAAATGGCTAAATAAGGGGCCAAAAGCGCTTGGGACGATAAAATTATGGAAAATTTCTGTATTCCCTTATTTCTAGAAAACGGGAAAAATGTAAGGATGCTGGAAAAACTAAATAAAACATTAATTAAATATTCCTTGCCTGCCATATTTAATCAAAGACGTTTATAAAAAAAAAAAAAAAAAAAAAAAAAAGGCTGCTACCCAAATATACATTAAAAAAATATATATATCATCATGATCCCATGTAGTAAAAACTAGGTATGTAGTACCTGGCTCATTAGGATTTATTTATTTTACCTTTGCTCTACTTAGCGTATTGAGCACTCCTCGTTTTAACTTATTACTTGCAGGGTTTTGTTTTTTTGTACCAGAAATTTAAGGTACAGGACAAATTCTTTCGCCAGAAGGGGAGGTTTCTGGTTCTTTCTTTTTTCTTTTTCCTCAGATACCAATTTCTTTGAAAATTGTACTATCCAGGTTTTTTCACCAACTAAATAGATTTATATATATATATATATATATATATATATATATATGTGTGAAAATATATAGAAAATAGGAAATAACTGGTTATGTAAATAATCCAAAGTTCTTTAGTATTTTTGTTATTTTTTAAAAATAGTGCTCGATACAAAAGTAGAGCATAAATATAATTATTTATTTAAAAATATGATGTTTTGGAATCATATTTTTAAATAAATAATTATATATATATATATATATATATATATATATATATATATATATATATACACAAAAAAAAAAGTGAGTGCTATGTTAAATGTTTGGCTATTGATTGAAATACTGATTTGGAAGTAAAATCTGCCAGGTTGTGAATCAGCACACTCCATATGTTTATATATGTGGGGCTGCTGAAAAGCTCTTAATCCATTCTCTATTACAAAATCTAACCAAATGACTGAATATCACATTTTTCAGGTGGCAGTATCTTGGTTGAGACAAGAACTTTTCAGTTCCCTCTCATGTGTATGTCCATGCAAGCACTGTGCATGCAGCTACATTAAAATATGCCTCTGTATAATATAAATGCAACATACACTAACTCGTGTATACATCCATGCATTTTGTACGAATGATTTTAGATGACATGTTTTTCTTAACAAATAGAGACTTCTTTTTTTTTTTTTCTTTTCTTTTTGATAGGGCAACTGAGAAGAATTTGAATATGAGAGTCAAACTTTCCTTGTAACAAAGCAGCCAGAACAAGCTTGTCCTTGATTGCCACCATTATAGCAGCCTTCCCATTCCCAACCAAATGTAAGAGTCTTTTCATTATCTTGTAGGTCAAAGAGAAGAAAAATAAAGAAACATAAATTGAGCCAATTGAGGACCAGAAGGTATACAAACAACTAACGGACCAAAGCATCTAACGAAACTCTGTCAATGCTTCCCGCTTCGTGTGTGGGGCATTTTGCCGTTTCTCTTCACATTAACAAAGGTCAACTTTGTCTAATGATAACCCCAATGCTATTTGGAACTCTCTCTCTCTCTCTCTACTCTTTTGAACCCCCACCTTCCTTGCACCAGGAAGACAAGTTTCACTCCTATTACATAGTTTTTAGAAGAGCACCCCCACACAACAATTTGACAACACATTACACTAAAAATGCCAGGGTCACCAAGTGCAGTAATTACTGTTGCAAGCTGAAGGTATCTTCTCGCCATAGAGTTTAATACAAGGTCAATAAGTGCACACAGGATCAGGAGAGAAAAGAAGATAGGTAAATTTGATTGTCTTCTCCCTCTCTCACAGAATTAGCGTACACTGCACCATCAGGATTTCTTTGCGATTTTTTTAAACTGAAAATTATAATGAATGTCATGACATTTTAAATAGAAAATTCACAGAAAATTGAATTGACCAATGAAATTATATTGACAAGGTTACGTTCAGGACTTCTAGAAACTGGCAAGATATTACGAAACAATTTTTTGCCTGCATCTCTGAAACGATGAATTATAATTATACACAGATTTACTCAGACTTCTTCTATATACTGTGTTTCTTCAGGATCTTGATCATAGCCCTCCACAATTTCATGTCCTTTGTAGCTCTAAATAACATTTGTCTTTCTGCCATCTCTTCCAAACCCTTCTCCACTATCTATTCATTCAACCTCAGCAGGTAGGTTTTGCCTTACTTTCCCCTGTCTCTCTTACCTCCAATCTGTCTTGTGAGTATCAAATTTTCCAAGCCGTCTTTCCTCATTACATGTCCCAGAAATTTCAACTATCTCTTCCTAATGCGAAGCATGTTATCATTGTCTCTAGCATTTCATTGTTGCTTATATGTTCAGTCCATGGTATTCTTAGCATCCTTCTGTAGAACCACATTTCTGTTAGTTCAAGTCTTTTCTTTATCAATGAGGAAATTGTCCAGCATACACTGCCATATATGAGGACTGATACTACATACTAGTTCAGTACTCTTTTCTTTGTTTCTAACAAAATTTTTCTATTTCTTAATACTTTGTTCATCTTTTGAAAGGCAACTTTCGCTATTCCAATGGGCCTTTCGATTTATGGGTCACACTTTCCATCCTCTGTTAATACACTTCCCAGGTATCTAAATTGTTGCACCTGTTTGATTTTGGCATCTCCAATTTGTAATGGGCACGTGAGGCTGTTCCTTTTGCTGACAACCATCCATTCAGTCTTCTTGCAATTGATGTTTAATGTTCTTACTTTGGTTGTCACAATATTCAGCCATTGCACCCTCTGGCTTTCTTTAGCTATCAATGGTAATCCCTAACCTTCAAGGATTTCAAACCAAGCCCTTTATTCAAGCCATGAGTACAAACAGCTCTCATTGCAATATCCCTGCTAGGGGAGATAACTTATCATTTAATTCTTACTAGTTAATTCGTCTTTGTGATAACACCAACATGTTTCTACAGAACCAGAGCATATACTATTTGTGCTCTACTCAATCCAGGGATTGAACCCATTATATAATATTGCTCTTTTAAAATGGCAGTGAATGCAGGACAATGTTCTCACAGATGAAGAAGAAAACTTGAGGCAATAGAAATGTGATTCTACAGAAGAGAACTGAACAGGTGAGTAACATGGAAATTTAAAGAAAATAGAAACTAAAAGAGAAATTAGGATCAGAAAGAAACAGTTGATATTTCTGGGATTCATAATAAGGAAAGAAGGTTTGGAATGTTTAACACTCAGTGGACATGATGAAGGCAGGACAGGCAGAGGAAAGCATGAGAAGAAATCAAATGAGTTTGTGTAAAGGAACTGGGTAAGTTGATGAAAAGACAAACATTACTAAGAGCTACAAAAGATAGGAAGTTGTGGAGAGTCACAATCAACATACCTAAAATGTTTGTGCAAATGACTGGCAGAAAAAGGGCGAGATAGGATGGTGAAAAGACACACCTAAGGGCTACAAAGGATAGGAAATTAGGGAGAGTCATGATTTCCCATACCTAGAATGAACATAGCCTGTAGTAGTTCAATCCTGAGCTACTACAGGTTGAGTATCTTTTATCCAAAATCCAAATGTTTTTCAGGTGCTGACATGATGTGCCACAAATTGAAAATTTCAGAAAGCAACATGGCTACCTGTTGCATGATTGTTGTGTTGCAGTGTTACAAATAAAATGCTGACTTTTGTTCAGTTTTCATTAAATTTAACTTCATTTTTGTGTTTATACAAATACTGTACCTGTATGTATTGTCAAATTTTAATCAAAACACGACAATGTTGATAGAGACTAATAGCTTACTAAATTTTCCTTCTCACACTCAGTGATAACCTTGATGATGTACCTTCTCCCTCGAGTTTCTCACACCTGATGTCGAAGTAGTGTTTGGCATTGCATTTATATATTTTTTGATCATATTTTTTTTTTCAAAGAAAGAGAGAGACGCAGAGAGAGAGAGAGAGAGACACACACACAGAAAGAGAGAGACAACCATGAAAGGAGAGGGAACAGTTTTTGAAAGGCAAAAAATTGATTTCGTAAATTGCTCAGAGAAAATTTGTAAAATTTTCTTAAATGTTATCCAAAATTAAAAAAAAAAAAAAAAAAACTCCAAAATCCCAAAATTTTTTTAGGTGCTGACACGACATGCCACAAATGTAAAATTTCAGAAAGCAACATGGCTACCATGGAGCATAATTATTGCATTGCATCGTTACAAATAAAATGCTGACTTTTTTTCAGTTTTCATTAAATTTAACTGAAAGCAGAATTCCTGTTTTGCTTTTATACAAATCCTGTACCTGTATGTAACATTTTAATCAAAACACAACATCATTGGTAGAGATTGATAGTTTACCAAATTTTCCTTCTCATACTCACAATGATGTCATCAATGATGTACCCTCTCACACCTGATATAGAAGTAGTGTTTGGTGCTATATATATATATATATATATATATATTTGTGATTATGTTTTTTGTACAAGTACAGAAAATATAAAATACTACTTTTACGTGCAATCTTAATTTCACCACTTAAAAATCCGTGTCAGCATTACATGACTAGTGATGTTATCAGTATCTGTACATATACACAAGATTTATTAAATTTTATATGAAACTATTTTCATGGTATATGTTATTTATATAAAACTACCTTCAGTGTATATGTATAAGCGGTGTTATGAAATGTAAAGGGATATCATATTTATATTTGAGTTGCATTTCCAAGCTGCCCTATTTTATAGACGATATATAAATTAAATAGTGTGTATTCCAAAATCAGAAAGAAGAATCAGAAAACTGAAGCATTTTCAGTCCCCAAAAATTTCAGATAAAGGATTCTCAATCTGATTATTTAATAGATAAAGACTAAATAAATTTTCAGAGTATATTCTCAATCCTTAAAGAAAGTACCAAACATCCCAAATTTTCATCTACCAACAAATACAACATCTTACCTAAGAGAGACTAGGAAATGTGTAAGAGAAGAGCATTCAATTCTGTTTGGAATTTCACAAGCCATTTTATGGAAAAGAAAAGGGTTGAAGTACTCTGACCAGTATCTTTACAATTTCATCTTTAAAATTGTATATTCTCTTTGCGTAAATTGTATGTATGCCTGTCGGTAGAGATAATGTCATAAGCACAGAAATGGTATTAATTCAGAACGGGTTTTTAGCGGTATTAGAAGTGAGGGCAGATAGGATGACGAGTGACAGGCCATCAAACATCTCAGTGACACGTGAACAATGAAATTTTCACAGCGATCATTACTACTTCAAATAGTCAAGAGCGTTTGTAGGCGGATACACTTGTTAAACTTTGAATGTCTTTTCTTGTTTTTGTTATGAATGGATTTTCAAGGGGTCAGGGAAGAGGAGGAGGCTGAGTGGGTACAATCAAATCTGACATAGCAAGCAAGTCGGACCCTTTGTATGTCATAGTACATTACCGATTATCATCACTCGAATGTAGCTGCATTGATACACTGTATAAGAGCTCAGCACTTCCTTTTTCTTGTCATCGCTGATTGTAGACCGTTCAATTAATCGAGTGGCTTGCATCTTCGGTTTTATCCAGTCCGCTGTGTTCCTACCATTACACAATCCTTCCCCACCCGCCAGTTTTGACGTCCTTAACTGTATTATCTCTTCCACCAGCCTCACTCTGTTGCATCTTTTAAATTTTCTATTTTGTCTGACAAATGCCATCATGTTAAATTGCTTCCAAAATGTTCCGGTTGCCAACTTGTCTGTCATACAGCCAGCACTCACTCGTTTTCATTCTTGTCTCTTCTTCATCAACTGAGGAGGAGAAGGAGGAGGAAGAGGAGTGGGGTGAAGGGGGATGTGAGTATTCCACGTCACTGTTGCATTTCTTCACACTGCACTCAGTTACCTCACACCTCCTTCTCCACCCCCCCAACACTGTGCATACGTCTTTGAATATTGACAACAAACCTATTTACTGCCTTTCATTACAACACCCTCCTACTCTCTCCCATTCCTACAATGCACTACATGACCTGACAGACATCGCTCTCTCTCTCTCTCTCTCATACACACGCATCTATACATCATTATCAGTATAGATGAGAGCTTTTACAAAGGGGGGGGGAGAGAGTTGCACAAACAATCACAAAGTATAGAAAAGGATAATTCTGAAATGAATGTATAGACAAATATATTCTCGTACATATGTATGCACTTAAATAAGTATTTGTTTATTGCCCAAACACATACACATCTAGATCAATTGTTCCATCATATAAAGGAATGCTGAAATGTTTTCAGGCCGGACCCACTTCTCAAATTCTAACCGAATAACCAAACATCAGATTTTTTTGTAAAAGAGTTTTTGGTCAGTAGAGAATGAAGTAATCTTTTGTTATTCATTAACCCAATAGATTTTTATCATTCAAACATTATTTTTAGTGGTTACCCATATTTGAATAGATGCTCTATTTTTTGTATATATTTTTAAACGGTATACAGTAAAACCTCGAATTAACAATCCCGGATTTAATGGACAAAATCCACAGAAATGGTAGTGTCCGGCTGGAGCTCAAAACACCCACACATAGCAAGCAAATTCCATTTCAGAATTGGCCATAGATGTTTACTGGCACAATCAACAGACAGAGATTGGTAGTTCCAGGAATAGCCACTGTTGTTTACTTGAGTGCTCATCGTGTACACATGCATTGTCTTATACACAGCATCTCTCTCTATCTGTGTGTGTGTAATTTTTTTTAAGTTACTATAAAGTAACTTCAAAATAAAATACACATACTTATATACTGTATTTACATTTATTTACAATAATTTCGTACTGTACAGGATTTTTCAGGCCACACTAAAAC
The DNA here is from genome assembly GCA_963932145.1 of Acanthosepion lycidas. Classification (NCBI taxonomy): domain Eukaryota; kingdom Metazoa; phylum Mollusca; class Cephalopoda; order Sepiida; family Sepiidae; genus Acanthosepion; species Acanthosepion lycidas. Next base: position 54,326,073 of record OZ010604.1, read on the forward strand.
GTGCTTCCAATTAACAAACGCCTTTAATGGACAACCCTTCCCTCCTATTAGTCTGTTAGATTGAGATCCCACTGTATTACAATTGTTATCTCTCCTAAACCTTGTTCTTGCATCCATTTACTTAATCTCACTATGTCGGTTATGTATTGTTTTCCTCTGTCTTCACTTAAATCACTTTCACTGTACAGTAAAACCTCAAATTAACAGTCCCAGAACTAGTGGACTCTGGATTTAATGGACAAAATCTGCAGAAATGGTAGTGTCCAGTTGGATCTCCTACATAGTAAGCAAAGTCCATGGATTCCAGAATTGGCCACTATTGTTTACTGGCACAATCAACAGACAGGGACTGGTAGTTCCTGGAATAGCCGTTGTTGTTTATTTGAACGCTTATTGAGTACACACATGGATCATCTCTGGAATATTTTATACTGATTTTAGTACAGTATGCGGTATCGTTTTTTGTCAAGTTCTATGGCATCCAGTTGTGTGTGTAATCTATTTTAAGTTACTATATAGTAACTTAAAAAAAAAATAAAATACACATACATATATACTGTATTTACATTTATTTACAATAATTTTGCACTGTACTGGATGTTTTTAGGCCACAAAAAATGCTTCAAATTAACGGACAAACAGATTTAGTGGACAACACTTGCCCTATTTGTCTGTTAAATTGAGGTTCCACTGTATTTATCGTCATCTATTGACCTAAATGGTCGAGAAAATTTATTAAAGAAAAATATGTGCTATTCAGGAGGATTTGAACCCATGTCCCCCTTGGCTGGAGAAACTGTCAGACATATACCAACTTGGCCATATAGGACATTGTTGATCAAGCAAAGTTGAATAGCGCCTTTAAGTGAAATGCTTCTTCTCATAGATTCTCAAAATTTCATATCAATTTTGAAAAAAGTAATGAATTTTTTATTTAATACTCTGACAAATATTTATCACTTAAACATTATTTCTAGTGGCTACCCATTATATATATATATATATATATATATATATATATATATCTCATGATATTATGATATATATATATATATATATATATATATATATATATATCTCATGATATTATGATATATATATGTATGTTAATAAATGTCCATATTATCACTCATCAATAGCACAACTTGGAGTTTCATGCACAACACAATCATCAGGTGCTGAGTATAGACTGGCTATTACATAATTTAAATTTTTAAAAATATATCTGGTTATCATAATGTTGGCATAGACATATATTATACTGGGATTACAGTTTTTTAATTTTAAAAATTATTTTTGGCATTTAAAATAAATAAGATTTGTGTAAGAAAAAAATTTAACAATTTTTTTTAAAGTCGTGAATATTCACTTTTTTTTTCATTATTAAACTGAGATTACTTGCTCCATTTTTATTTTTTACATATATATGTAAAACAAATGTCTAAGTTACATCTATGGAGGCATGATTTGTATATATCTACTTACAACATTTTGTGTGTGTATATATATATATATATATATATATATATATATATATACATACATACATACACATGCACACATATATATATAATATAAACTAGCAATGACCAATATAGTGTATCAATTTCACTGCCCAGTACAAGACTGTTTCTTGCCACAAATCAATTACCAATATCAGACATACTACCACCTCCTTTAGTAGATGACTCACATGTCACTTATCAGATCAAAGTGCTATAAAAAATAATCTATCTACCCACAATTTACAAGAACCCTTAAGAAAAATTCTCGTTGGAAACACTAAAATTTTATATAAATCACATTATCAGAGATATCTCATTATTAGAGAGGCCCTGTATATTAAACATCTATCTTACGCAATCAACTTCACTTTACTCAACAGTTGGAATGGAGTGTTAAAAGTTTTTTAAAAATAGAAAGACACTCACTCGAATTCCAGCTGCACTCATTATGAAAAGGCTCAGAATAAATGTGCCTATTCAAAACAACACAAAAATAAAATACAACAGTCAAATATGAAGAAAACCGAACAATACCAACTCCACCACCCCTTGAAAATGGCTAAAGAAGTAGCTGAAACGCTTGGGATAATGAAAATTATGAAAGATTTTTGTACTCCTTTACTCCCATCAAATGCAAAAATCATAAGAATGCTGGAAAAACTAAATAGAAAATTAATTAAATTTTCCTTGATTGCCGTATTTAATAAAAAAAATGGTTAAAAGAAAGGTTACTTTCCAAATATACATTAATATATTTTTTCTACATATGAGGGAAAACACATGAGATACACTGCCCTTGTCAGTCACCAAGCAAGGGAGGTAACACAGTTTCAGTGGCTAAGGTGGTACTGCCACCCCTGGTGCCATCAGAAGCTTTTCCCACCAGACAGAGTATTGTTTTTTGTATAGAATGTGTCAGTCTCTTGTGATTTTATTTTTTTCAACTGCAAATCAGATTTTTAATGTTGTATTAAAAGCGTTTGCTTTTGATTGTTAACCAATACACAACACGCTCATAGTGACCGTTATCAATGACATAGAATAGAAGGTACACAAATGTGTTTCACATCAGAAGTAGCATTGTGTTGCAAGCATGGTTTTAATCAACTTTGTTTATTTTGGATCTTGACCAGATCCAACTTGATGCCTGTTGATCTGTAGTCTGGAGACTATTTGAAGCATGCTTCAGGCTCCAGCCAGTGATGTCCAACTTCAAAAAGAAAGAAATGGCTGATCATCCAAGGAATATATATATATATATATATATATATATATATATATATATATATTTCCTACTGCTACAAACATTATTTTGTGGATATCCACATGTGAGTAGTAGTACAATTTCTTTAAACATTAAACAGTGTAAGTAAAACTAGTCTGACTTAGGTAAGGAAATATGCTCACTGATTTGAACCTATGTCTCTCTTTGTAGCATATATATATAAAATGTATAGCCGAAAGCACTCGGAAAAAAACAAAAAAACAATTGGACAATTTTTATATAATTTATCTATCGAAAAGAAAAAAATAAGATCACATGAGAAATTGTATAAAAACTAAATCAAAGCACCTTGTCTTTCATATTCAATGAAATACTTCAAACATTATTTTTAGTGGATACCTGTATTTGAGTACATGCCTTGCTTTTTAAACAGTGTATTTTATATCTACTGCTATCATGAGAAAAACACCATCTGATCAGGTGTGCTTTAGACTGATCGGCCATGAAGTGCACCACAGCCCAACAAGTTTCTATTTACTCTTAAGACTTGTTCGGATTTTCTACAATGCCCATAGCTGGCTAATTTCATATCCAAAATTTAAGCATAGCAATTTGTAAAGAATTAAAGGATTTATATTTAATCCAACATTCTTATTACTTTAAATGTGAGATTAAAATCAAATCTATTAATTCTTGTATGCGTGTTTGTAGAGAGAAAGAGAATTAAAAGCAGAAACATATGAGGGAGGAGGCCATCAGATTAAACAGAAAGAAAGTAAAATGAAAAATTGGTGGGCCTTTTTATCTGGAAATATTTATCTCATGACAATGATTGTAAGGCTCACCTGAGATTTAGAAAACCCACCAAAACAAAAAGAAAACAGAACAAAAAAAAAAAAAAAAAAAAAATGAAACCCTCTTAAGAAATTTCATTCATCTATTTACTCGGCTTTAGATTTCATTTCCAAAGTAACACGTCTCTCCCTCCCCATTCCAACATCAATCCAATTATTCAAATGTATATTTTGATTAATATAGATATATGCATATAAACATATCCCCCCCTGCACCCCACCATGTAAAAGATGCAAATATAAAAGTATACATGTATATCACACTCTCATATGCATAAGAACATTGTCACTCAAGAAACACAAATGCAAAGTAAAAATAAAAACACATGTCAGAAAGAAATCTAAAATACTTCACATATTCATACACAAAATTATATTCAGATGCCAAAAAAGTCTATAAAAATTTGCAGGAATGTAATAAAGTGAGAGATTCTTATGTTTACGCAAAGGAATAATTCTACAGGCAGATAAACAAACACACACATATATATATATATATATATATATATATTGTTGAAACGAAAATGATTGACGTAACATTTACAATATTTTTAAACACTTAAGAGAAAAGCGTGATTTAAGAAAAGACACTGACAATGTTCAACAATATTTCAACATTGTGAAACTGTATCTTTTCTTTGTATTTAGGTACTGACTGGACTTGTTAGAGCTTAACTTTGGTGATCATATGGGAAATGGTGTTTCAACATGATATGTCCATAAGCCCTTAATAAATATATCTAATAAGCTACAAATTGTTAAAACTCTTCACTAGATTAAGAATTTACTCAGAAAATCTTTTATACCCAATCCCTATCCAAAACAGAAATACTTGGCTACACATAATTCAAAATCAAAAGTTATATTGATATCTAGCTTCCTATTATATAAAAAAAATATCCAATATATATAACTGAATAATTTCAAATAAGTTTAATGGCTTTTAAGGAAAATAGGATTTCTGAAAATAAATTCCATTTTATCCTCTAGTCTTCTGAAGAGCATATGTATTTCCACAAAACTCAAAGTGGAGACAAGTGAACATATTTAATGAATAGATAAATCAAATGACCAGATACAAGCAAGTGTATATGTGTGTGCTGGTGTGCATATGCAGGCAAGCAGATAGTCATCAAATTTATACATGAGGTGTAAACATAATAGTGCTTGATGTAGTTAGACAGAGCAAAGATATATATTAATTAGTATATATACTAGTACCTACATTTTGATGTGCAACTTAAGTTTCGCTGAATTACAGCTCGTAGGGCACAAGGTCTATGTTGCTAAAAGTAAACAAATGGCTTATGGGAGGAACACTGCTACATAGCCCCAAAATAAAATTGGACAAAAAGAATAATAAATGCAAGGCAGATAAGTTATATATATATATATATATATATATATATATATATATATATAAAATGTTGAGTTCATCAGTGAATTATAAAAATCCTAATTATTAGCATCTACTAGAACATCCAGAAAAAAGATTCTAGGATGTTTTGATCTCTCTTTCTATGAGAGAACATCAAAATCTTTTTGGGTTAGTGCCCCTGTTTGCTGAAGGATCATATACGTTAAATTAGGTCAATTTCAGCAGCAATCATTCTTTCAAACATGTTTGGTTAAATAATATTTCATGTTGAGTTCATAATTGAATTTTAAAATAATCAATGCAGTTATTTGCAGCCATTTTAGTGTTGTTTAGTAACTTTTTTTACTCATTATTTACTATTATTTTATTTGTTGTTGATTATTATTATTACATTTGTGCTTATATATGCATTCATAGTTTTTTAATTTGCTTATTATTTACATAATTTGTTTTCTTATTTATTGATTTACATTTTTTGTCTATTTATTTGCTTATTTTTTATTTCATATTTAGTTTTCAATTTTTAAGTAGCATAGTAAAAATTTGTTTTTGTGTCAGCATTTTGAGAAGAGTTCTGATCATTTTAGTAATTATTTTTTGTCTGGGAAGGTAATTATAGCTATTTTCTCTTCCAGATAGAGTTTACTGTTTTTGGATTTATTGTTGTAGGATGTTGCTGCTTTCCTTATTTTGCATATTTTTTATCCAATTCAGTTTTTGTTTTTAATTTCCCATACATGTTTAGAAAGCATTGTGCTGTTCACATATTTACTATTGATAAAGGATTTATGTGTGCATAGTTTCTGTTTCCAGGGTCTTCCAGTTACTCTTATGTATATTTTGTTCTTTGTTTTAGACAGTGGTTTAGCATATTACATCATTTTACAAGCATTTTCCTTGTAAGGGACATTCATTCTTTACGCTGCAGTTACATGTGGGTTTGATTTGTGCGAGTGGTTTGTTGGTTGTTTTTCTGTTCTGCTTTTTTATTATTTGTATCATGTTCTTTGTGCAACTGATTTTTACTGTGTTTTTTGTTTAATATCTTGAGAGTTCTTGATGGGAGGGAGTTGTGTACGAGTTTAAAGAATTTATTCTTATGGCTGTTTTTACATTTTTTTCTGTTGGCTTTTTTGTGCTGTTTAGAGTGTATGCAAGTGTTGCTGAAAATCTGCTCTTTTAGGGCTGTTTGATAACCTTTCTTGGTTTTGTTAAAGATGGTTTCATTCGAAGAGCTGCCAGACAATTTGCAGTTAATTGATTGTGGGATCTGCTTGATTATTGATGGCAGGTGATTGGAAGATGTA
>OZ010604.1:54355179-54390179 GCA_963932145.1 Acanthosepion lycidas
GAGATTCAATTTTTTTCTCCAGAATATATCTTGCATATCTATTTTACTTGAGCTCCATGTTAAAATCCAAAGAAGAATCAGCAATATTATCAGCTTTGATCTGGCGGCTTGTCTTCAATCATTTCCCCACTACCATAAGGTACCCTTTCTTTGTCTTTTACTTTCATGGTAATTGTTCAGACGAGTTCTCCATTGTGATATTTTTTTTTAAATTGTTGTTTTATTCTACTCCCCCACAAATAATGAATTATACATATGGAGTGCTTTCACAGAGACAATGAGGTATTATGGTGAATGTAATGTGTTGTTTTGGTGTAAGGAATATTGTGGTATGTTTGGGTCAGTGTTTGTGGTTAGCTAAGTTTAATGTTAAGACTTTTCCCCCCATTCCCCATTTTGGCCTTGTGCCACATTTTGTATCATTTTACAAATAAATATCATTCTTCACTATGATACCTACACTTTTTTTAATTTAAGTGTAGTACTAGACTGCCATTGAGATCTCATCAATTTACAACTGGACAGATGTAATCGCAAATTCTATGCTAACAGTTTTTCTCGCACTTCTCACTTGTTAACTCCCTTCAGACTACATGCTTTCCAGCTGACGTAAATCGGCAAAAATTTAAATGCAATGTCAATCACTATCTACTGTCTTCCTGATTTCTCTTTCCTCTTCATTATTAATGTTTCTAATTCTTCCACACCTTTTAACCCCTCATGTCTTTGTGCCTTTACTGCTTTGCATTGAGTGAAACTGATTAAAAAAAAAAAAATACTCTATAAAAAAATTACTTGTCCAGTCTGAGAATTTTCACCACACTTACTTTCAAAAAGTGACAGACACAGAGAAGAGAAAGAAAAAGGAAAGAGAACATGAAAGGAAAGAGAACATGAAAGTAAAGAGAAAGAAAAAGGAAAGAAAAAGAAAAAGAGAAGAGAAAGAAAAAAGAAATGAAGGAAAAATAACGGAAAGAGAAAGAAAAAGGAAAGAGAACATAAAAGCAAAGAATGGAAAGAGAAAGAAAAAGGAAAGAGAAAGAAAAGAGAACATAAAAGGAAGAGAAAGAAAAAGGAAGAGAAAGAAAAAGGAAGAGAAGTAAAAGGAAAGGAAAGAAAAAAGATAAAGAAAAGATAAAGAAAAGAGAAAGAAAGAAGGAAAGAATAAGAAAAGAGAAAGAAAGAAGGAAAGAAAAAGAAAAGAGAAAGAGAAAGGAAAGAGAAAAGAGAAAGAGAAAGGAAAGATAAAGAAAAGAGAAAGGAAAGATTAAGAAAAGAGAAAGGAAAGATTAAGAAAAGAGAAAGAAAAAGGAAAGATTAAGAAAAGAGAAAGAAAAAGAGAAAGAAAAGATAAAGAAAAGAAAAAGGAAAGATAAAGAAAAGAAAAAGGAAAGATAAAGAAAAGAAAAAGGAAAGAAAGAAAAGAAAAAGGAAAGATAAAGAAAAGAGGAAAGATTAAGAAAAGAGAAAGAAAAAGGAAAGATTAAGAAAAGAGAAAGAAAAAGGAAAGATTAAGAAAAGAGAAAGAAAAAGGAAAGATTAAGAAAAGAGAAAGAAAAAGGAAAGATTAAGAAAAGAGAAAGAAAAAGAGAAAGAAAAGAGAAAGAAAAGGAAAGATAAAGATAAGAAAAAGGAAAGATAAAGAAAAGAAAAAGGAAAGGTAAAGAAAAAGGAAAGGTAAAGAAAAGAAAAAGGAAAGATAAAGAAAAGAGAATGGAAAGGAAAGAGAAAGAAAAGAGAAAGAAAAAGGAAAGAGAAAGAAAAGAGAAAGAGAAAGAAAAGAGAAAGAAAAAGGAAAGAGAAAGAAAAAGGAAAGAGAAAGAAAAAGGAAAGAGAAAGAAAAAGGAAAGAGAAAGAAAAAGGAAAGAGAAAGAAAAAGGAAAGAGAAAGAAAAAGGAAAGAGAAAGAAAAAGGAAAGAGAAAGAAAAGAGAAAGAAAAAGGAAAGAGAAAGAAAAGAGAAAGAAAAAGAAAAGAGAAAGAAAAAGGAATGATATAGAAAGAAAAAGGAAAGAAATAAAAGAGAAAGAAAAAGAAAAGAAAAAGGAAAGATAAAGAAAAAGGAAAGATAAAGAAAAAGGAAAGATAAAGAAAAAGGAAAGATAAAGAAAAAGGAAAGAGTAAGAAAAAGGAAAGAGAACATAAAAGAAAGAGAACATAAAAGAAAGAGAACATAAAAGAAAGAGAACATAAAAGAAAGAGAACATAAAAGAAAGAGAAAGAAAATGGAAAGAGAACATAAAAGGGAGAGAAAAAGAGAAAGAGAAAGAAAAAGAGAAAGAAAAAGAGAAAGAGAAAGAAAAAGAGAAAGAGAAAAAAAAAGGACAGAGAAAGAAAAAGGAAAGAAAAAGAAAAAGAAAAAGGACAGAAAGAAAAAGGAAAGAGAAAGAAAAAGGAAAGAGAAAGAAAAAGGAAAGAGAAAGAAAAAGGAAAGAGAAAGAAAAAGGAAAGAGAAAGAAAAAGGAAAGAGAAAGAAAAAGGAAAGAGAAAGAAAAAGGAAAGAGAAAGAAAAAGGAAAGAGAAAGAAAAAGAGATGCATGATATGAGAGAACTGAAATGTGATAACAACAACAAAGATGAGGATAGTAGTCTAAATGTAAATAGTGTAAATAATAAATTACAATGTAAATATCAGCTGAACTGGACCCTTACATTGTAAATTGGTCCCCAAATTTTGAGCTAATTTACCCACTTACTCTACACAAAAAATTACTTGCTTAGTTTGAAAATGTTCACCACACTTTTACTTTCAAAAAGTGACACACACATAAGAAAATGGAGCAAAAAAGAATGAGATGCATGATTAGAGAGAAAAAACAAAAGCCTCACTTTGAAATGTTTGTTATTCACAATGAAAATAATATCAATTTACCTCAAACACCATGTTTATATCAACTGGTAAACAAAGGCCCACAAATTCTGGTTGCACTGTTCCAGATCTGTGTATTGACTGCATATTCTTTGACATGGTGTTGTAGGGACTAGAATGCTGAAGTTCAAAATCTTGCAATGATGATGAGCTCATATTGCGTAAAATTCTGAAAAAGAAAATTTGACAGCACAATTCGTTACACATTTAACAAGATTCATTATATCACCATTTTCTAAATTTCAGATATGTTTTTAACGGAAAAGAAGAAACATGCATACAGGTTTTACACTGCAAGCCAAGCAGCAAGTTGAAATTATAAACAAAAAGGGCTAATTTCAATGTACTCACAACAGCTCTACTTGTTCATCATGATGGGTATTCATTATTTTAGTTTTTGATTTTGTGACTTATGAGATTTCTCACATATCCATCTTTATTGTTTTGTTTTTGTGGGATTGGGGATTTTTGGTAACATTCTGGAAAATGAATTCTCAATTTCAGATGACAATTTGCTCATGCTTATCTGAGCTTCCACAAAAACCACAAAGATTACATGACAGATTGGAGTGTAAACAAAACTGATCGACCACAGACTTTGCAACAGACAGTTGGGAAAATAAACAGATTAGATTAATCTATTTTTTAATACATTACACAACTACCATCTGCAGACACTTCATGCATCTTTGCATCTGATGAAGATGAAAGATTAAAATACTATCCATCAGTTTTAAAAAGATGACAGTGTACTCAAAATATTATTTTCATAATGAGTGTGAATACCATTTTGGGACCAATTACAATATTTGATCCAAGCTATTTATTGATCCAAAACATTATTTCACAATGAAGTGTGAATACCATTTTGGAACCAATTATTGGGTTGGTGAATAATTATCAGGCGTTTTTATAACCTGAAAATAAACAAAAGTAAACAAAACAGCAATTTTTATTAAAAAAACAACTCACCTACAAAAAACCCCTGATAATTATGCATCAACCCAATACAATATTTGATCCAAGCTGAATATTGATCCAAAATATTATTTTCACAATGAAGTGTGAATACCATTTTGGGACCAATTACAATGTTTAATCCAAGCTGATTATAACAATCATGAATTTATTTTTATTTTTGATGGGGGGGGGCATTAAAATTTATTCTATTCGCTTGTTTACAGAACAACCCATTCTTGATAGTGGAACAGGAGAAAGGTCTCCAAATAAGCTACACCAAGATTTTTTTGTTTCTTTGTAAATGTCATTTTAGAAGGAAATATCAGATTTCTCTTTATTTTTGCAGAAAATAGTGAAGGAAAGCAAGAATTAAGGACTAAACCTCAATTGGAAGAAGATGGAATACATTGTTGTCAGCTAAAGGAACAGCCCAACATGCAATTTAGAAATTAGAAATGCCAAAATCAAACATGTACAACAACTATCTGGGAAGTGTTTTAACAGAGGACGGAAACTGTGTTACTGAAATTCAAAGGCGCATTTGGATAGCCAAAATGCCTTACAAAAGCTAAGTATAATATTAAAAAAACAGAAAAATTTCATTAGAAACAAAGAAAAGTGTAGTGAACTGTTATATAATATCAGTGAATGCTGAACAATCTCCTCACAGATGAAAAGACTTGAACAACGGAAATGTCGTTCTACAGAAGGATGCTGAGAATACCATCAACCAAACGTGAGCAATGACAAAGTTTTAGAGAAAATGGAAACAAAAAGGATTCTTATACTTAATATCAGGAAGAGAGTTGAAATTTATTGGGCACATACAGAGGAAAGTGGGCTTGGAAAAGTAGGTACTCGCATGACAGATCAAAGGCAAGAGAGATAGAGGAAATCAATTTATGTTATTTAGTGAGCTTTAGTAAAAGGATGGCAGAACAAGGTTTAGGACAGATAAGAAAAAGACAAAATTTACTAAGCACTTCAAAGGACAGGAAGTTGTGGAGAACCGTGACCGCCAACGTTCTGAAGATATACAGCATATGGAAGATGAAGATCATGCTGATTACCAAAAAATAGATCAAAACAAAACATAAAATGCATTATCACACAAGAGATCACTTATCACAGAAGTCTTTTGTAAAAAAATCACACACGTTATCAAGTCAATTGGTGAGTTGTATAAGGGATACAAGCATGAAAACTTGAATTGGCAAGAAGATTCTGGCCAAGTCTGTTTTGTTCATTTTCACACAAATGCCCTTGAGAAAGGCATGAATGTGTCTTTTTCACCCCACAGTTATGGGTTAAATATAAGCATAGAATAGACTCTCTAGCCCTGGATGGCAACCAATCTAGAAGGAAGACTGAATTCCAAACTGTGAACAAAGCAATAGAAACTGCTCCACTATCTTTCCCAAGAGAGAATTCACAGATAATAAAGAAAAGTAATCTACAAAGAGCCATTTTCATCTATGTTCAGAAGGGATATAGCATTTAAAAAAAGAAAAAAACAAAATCAGAATATGCTGACACTTTTAAATCAGGAAAATGGTCAATCCAGCAGACCAGGTCCTTCACTCACCAAGCCAAGTACACAAAGTTCTAGAAGTTTCTGTATTATTGTTCAGCTGTCTCTTCATGATCTTCAACATATGTAGATAAAAAGGACAAATTCAACTGACTTGAAGTGGAGCAATTACATTGAATAGCTGCATCTATTGCAAGGAAAGTTGGATCACTGTATTGCACCAGAAAATTTTTCTCATCAGAATCCATTTTACACATTTACAAATCTACCATTTGTTTATGCATTGAATACTGTTGCCATATCTGGTTTGGTGCTCCTGCTGTACATCTTGAGATTCTTGACAAAATCCAAAGAAGGATCTGCAATGTAATCGATCCTAAACAGGCATCTCGACTTTAGTCACTTTCTCATCAACATGACATGGCTTCCCTCTTTCTTTCCTACAAATATTTTCATGCCAGCTGCTCTGATGAGCATTACTCCACGGTTCTCTGACTACATGAATTTAAGCATAGTACTAGATTTGCATCTAGCTCCCACCCATTCTATTCCCAAAAGTTTCTTTCCTCACACTTCCCACCTGTAGAACTCCCTTCCATTTACTTGCTTACCTGATAACCAGAATCTTTAAAAATTTAAATGCAACATCAATCATCTAGCTTCTTGAACCCCATTCATCTTTTTGTCCTTTCAGTAATCCTCCCTATACTCAATCTTTTCTTTCTCTCACCCTCATTCCTTGTAAATCCCATGTATACCCACTTTTCTTGAAGTGAAATGAAAAAAAAAGTAAGTGTGATTGAATACCTGCTTATAGAGCAGTGGTTAACATAATGGCTTTACAAATCATTTAGAGTTCATTCTTCACAAGAAATATTTCACTGATGTATAAACTAGAAAACTGGAGTATAAACACAGTGGAAAATACTAAACCCTGATTGAAAGTAAATAATTATAATAATATTAATGGTTAGTAAGGTTAACATGCTTGTACTTTTGATACAGCTTAGAAGCTTAAAGTCAAAATAAAAGAAAGGATTTGTTTCAACATCTTAACAGGGCTGGTGGCAAAACTTAACTGTAGCACACTGACTTTATAGCATTTTTTTTTAAAACGGAGAATTAAAAATAAAACTGAATAAAATAAACAGTAAAAGGATAATCTTAAAGCACCAGGTTTTATCAAAGAAAATAATGACAAAGTTTAACCTTTGTGTTCGCAAAAAAAAAAGTTGTTTCAAATAGTATTTAAATATTTTTGTTGTAAATTCTCAAATAACAAAAAAAATGTATAAATTCATTTTAATGCTTGGATTTTATTAAAATTCTAATTTTTTTTAAAACATTGCTGAGGAAGTGAAGATAATACAAAATAATAGTGGTGTCAAGGGAAATTCATCCTTTTGACACACTGTTTTAATTGCAAGTATGAAGGTTAAACTTTGTAAAAAAAAAAAATTATAAAAAAAATAATACACTTAAAGGAAATAAAGAATGTTATTCGATCACTGGGTTAGACTGTTCTAGTTCCACGTGCCATGTTTGATGGATGTCAGTTATCAGTTATCTCCTGCTAATTTTCCCTCTGAAAAAAAAAAGGGTTCAGTTCGAAATTCCAACCACCTGAAGAAGGCTGGAGCATACAACGGCCGAAACATTGTGACAAATATGAGGACAATAGACCGACTAATGTAAATACTGTAGACAATTTTTCTTGTCAGAATCTATTTTACCCGTTTATAAGCCTACCATTCCAGCATGCATTGAATATTGATGCCACATCTGGTTTGGTGTTTCTATGTATTTAGAGATTTTTAACAAAATTCAAAGACAAGGAGAACAACTGGACATAAAGTTTGTTCAGATCATTTTCACATTCCACAAAAAAAAAAATCAAGATCATAGAAGAATTTTAGGACCTTGTCTAGAAACTGTAAAAGATTAGGGACATCTTCACCATCCATTCCAAGCAATAATGATGGTTCTTTTCAAGGAATGGCATATGTGTGAGTGGATTTTTCTTTTGTCTAATGATGAAGAGGCTGCACAGGTCCAGACCCACCCTCTCAACACCCACCTTCAGGATCCTGTGGCTAAGTGGGGTTCAGACAGCTGGTGGTGGATCACTTACAGTGAATGCCCAGACAAAGCTTTGAGGCAAAGAATGTCCTTTTTTTATAATTAAGTTATGTTGGAAAAAGCAATTTTCTTTATTCAAAAGAATACAATGTTTCTAAGTAAAGGGGAGAAAAATTCTAAACATGTTCAAAATCCTTATAAGCAGGAACAAGTCATAGAAAAAGAATTACAGGTTGGTTCAAAAATAAGAATTAAAAAAAAAAAAAAAAAAAAAAAGTATGTTACAATTTTTATACATTAAACATTTATTTTAAACTCATAACTTGGTAACTTTTTGTATATATTACACACACACACACACACACACACATATATTTCATTGAATAAGGCAGACAAGCTGCTTTGATTTAGTTCTTTTATACAATTTCTCATTTGATCTAATATTTTTTTTTCTTTTCAGATGATAAATTATATAAAAACTGTCCAAATGTTCTTTTTATCCAAGTGCTTTCGGCTATATATTTAGCTATTTTCAAGGTTGAAATATATTAACTGTTAACAAGAAATACTTTGTTGCATGTATGTATTTATATAATGTTTTCATTTTCAAAACACGGTCAAGATATTGTGTCCATGTTCATAGTTGATATTATTGAGTGTTGGTTTTTTTGTTTTTATTAATAAGGCTTCCATTATTTTTAGCCTTTTTTTTGCATGTAGACGATGCTATTATATTTGCATTGTTAGCAAATATGTTATGAATAGGGTCTGGTAGATCTCCATGAATATTTAAATGAAATCTAATTGAGCTATGGTCAGAAAGGTGTAGAGTGAGTCTGCATGTCAAACATGTAGTGTGGCCTATAAAATTATTTACAAATTTTGATTGATCAAACCAGACCCTATTTGTAACATACTTGTTTATATATATATATATGAGATTGTGTGTGCATATTAATTAATTCCCCCCAAGCAAGGTAATAACGCCACTAAGATTGTGATATATATTAATGCAAATCTATTTTTGTCAAATACTTTGAAAAATTGCTAGACAAATATCCAAAGACAGTCAGATTTACTTCATGCATCCACCAACCCTTAAAATATCTCCTACATAACTGATGAGTCCTTGTCCGTTATCCTAAAGGTTAAGAAGACAATCGACATGGACATTTACAATGAGAGGAAGTCAAGCACTAACAGAGCCAAAAAGAAGTGACATTCATTGACACTCCAACAAAAATAGCAAATGACCCTCAAAAAATCCATGCGCAATATTACCATCCCCATTATCTATATCTATGGCTTATTAATATCATTATCCTTTTGTATGGATGTTGGCGACCATGGCTCTCCACAATTTCCTGTCCTTTGTAGCTCTTAATAAATTTTGTCTTTGTTATCTCACCTAAAACTTTTTTTGTCAACCATTTACTCAAGCTCACTAAGTAGATTATGCATTTTCCTCTGTCCCTCCTTCCCTCAATGTCCTGGGAGTATCAGATTTTCTCAGCCTTCCTTCCTCATTACATGCCTCAGAAATTTCAACTATGTCTTCCTGATAAGCATAAGTTTTCCTTTTCATTTCCTTCTTGTTGCTCACATATTCGGCCTATGGGCATCCTCAGCATCCTTCTGCCAAAACACATTTCTGTTGCTTCAGGGTCTCTTCTTCATTTCTGATATCATCCATTAATAACTGCCATAAAAAAAAGACAGATATCACATACCAGCTCTGCACGCTTTTCGTTGTTTCTAACAAATCTTGTTTTATAATACTTTGCTTGGATTTTGGAATGCATATTTGGCTATCCCAATGGGTCTTTGGATTTCATTGTCACACTATTTGTTCTCTTCCCTGATATTTAAATTTTCGTACATGTTTGATTTTGGAATCTCTGGTTTGTAATTTGCATTTTGAGCTGATCCTTTTGCTAACAACCATGAATTCTGTCTTCTTGCAGTTTAGTCCTTTATTCTCGCTTTCCTTTACCACCAGGGGTCTATTTATAAGGTTAATTAATAAGTTAGTTTCAAAGATTTCAGTGGATTTTGCAAGTTTTGCTTCTCCTTCTTTATACATGTTTATTTATGTAGCATATACAAGGTGAGATGGGTAAATTTTCACCATTTTATATTTTTAATTTCATGGATGAGTGTTGTTCCCTTTTGATTTTGTCAAATACACAGTATAGTAGGATCAGTTGGGCACCATCTTTGAGAAAAAAAGCACCATGACACAATTCACAGAAATTTGAAAACGGCATGCTGTACTTCTGGGTATTTGCACCAGAAGCTTCAATATTAACATTTCAGAGTGTTTGGGTGTCAATCTGAGGGCAGTGCTAAGGATTTGGAAAGAGTCAGGTTATATATCTAGTTGACATCATGGTGTTTGGAGTGTTCACTAATGATGGCGACATTATGCCTCTATTCATCTTCCCACAGGGACTCAGACTCAACACGAAAGCTTACATTGAGTGTGTTGATGAAGTAGTGCTGTCCTGGGTCAAGAGGGTGGCTGCTGGAAGGCCCTATAGCTGGTAACAGGACTCTGCACTATGCCATACAAGCAGGAGAACCCAGTCATAGGTGTCAGACAATTTCTATGGCCACATCACCTCTTACATCTGGCCACCTAACTCCCCAGACTGCAACCCCCTGGATTATTAGGTGTGGGGCGCAGTTGAGTGAGAGACCAACAAAACTCCTTTTAACACTAAAGATGAACTGAAGGCAAGAATTATGGCAGCATTCACTAACTTAAAGAAGGAGACCATCCAGAAGAGATGCAGGAGATTCTGAAGTCATCTGGAGGTCATGGTTGAAGCTAATGAGTTTTTTTTTTTGTTTTTTTTTAAATAAATTTACTCTTTAATATTTCAAGATATTTTTGTGTAATTTTGGTAAATATATCTGTTAAAATGAGATGTCAGTGTTATTTTCATTTTTGCATAATTTAAATGACAATTCTTTCATCGCACTCTGAATATTTCTGCTACATAAATAAACATTAAGAATTACAAGAGAAACGGATAAATTCCAGGTAATTTTGCTACATTTTCTGAAGTGAGCCAGGCTAAGAACTTGTCAACACTCCATCATAAAAGACAATATTTAAACTACTTTATTATAACACCTTATTATATTTTGACCATGAATATAATAGAAAATTCTTACTTAAATTTGGCATGTTATCATTATGAGTAAACTAGTAGGGAATCATTTCTGCTAGCAGATTTAATTTAAGCCTATTCAGGAATAATATGCTACTCCCATTTCCTGGAAGTGTCAAGAGAGAAATGTCTTGGAGAGAAAGTGATTGGCATAGCCATAAAATATGCAACAAGGGAAAAAGAAATTTTAGCATTAACACTAGTAATGATAATATCGATAAATTAAAAGACAGACAAAGGCCCACCAAACATCCCTATCACTTGCTGTCACTGGATTAAGATTTCATGAGAAATCCAAGAATGAGTCATCTCAAGTTAGAGTCATTCAAGATTGGACAGTACTTGTCAGTCCTGGACAAACCTGGCAAAGATATTTCATAAAATATAGCAAAGATCAATATTAGCAGAGGCTGCATTCCTAAGGTATCATTGATGTTTACTGGTTTCTCAAAACTAAATGTGTTTTTTTGTTTTTTTTTAGTTTTCTTAATCTTAGGTTTGAGAGATGTGAATCGCATCATATCGGTTCAGTAATTTGGAGGTCAATTCTCATTACTATTCAGCAGCTCAGTCTCTAGCATTGTTAGTCACAAGAGGCAGCTTCTTTTTTTTTTTTTCTTTTTTTAAAATAGCAATAATTCCTCTTTGGTTTGAGATGGTTCACATTCTTTTTTAAGCAAAAATTATTGGTTGAATTAACTTATATATTAAATATTTTAACATTCAATACCCAAATCAAAAGATTATCCTTTTATAATATGGTTTTAGTTCTTTTATATATATAAAATACACATGTATGTATGTATATATATATATATATACATATATATGTGTGTGTGTGTGTGATATATATTAGGTTGGTGCAAAAATAATGTCGGTTTGACATTAAAAAATACTTCAAAAACCGACATTATTTTTGCACCAACCTTATATATATATATATATATATATATATGTGTGTGTGTGTATGTGTGTGTGTGTGTGTGTGTGTGTGTGTGTGATATATATATATATATATATAAAAAAATGGTGCAATGTGTATGCACCATTTTATTTTTTTTTTTTTTTTATTTCACACACACGTATTATTTTTTTATTTTGTCAACCGCACATTATAGAAGGGTCAGTTCGAAACCATCTTTGAGAAAAAGAGCACGATGACACAATTCACCCCCAACAGAAATTTGGAAATGACATGATGTACTGCTCGGCATTCACACCAGAAGCTTCACTATGAACATTTTAGAGTGTTTGGGTGTCACTCTGAGGACGGTGGAGAGGATTCGGAAAAAGTTTGATGATATATCCAGTTAACATCATGGTGTTTGGAGTGATCACTAGTGATGGTGACGTTATACCTCCATTTATCTTCCCACAGGGACTCAAGACTCAACACAGAGGACATCAAGTGCCTTAAGTTGGTAGTGCTGGCCTGGGTCAAGAGTGTGGCTGCTGGAAGACTATGGCTGGCAACATGACTCTGCACCATACCAGACAAGCAGTAATGCCAATCATGGCTGTCAGAGAATTTCTGTGACACCCCTCTTACATCTGGCCACCGAACTCACTAGACTGCAACCCCCTTGATTATGTGTTGGGTGCAGTTGGGCAAGAGACCATCAAAACTCCTTGTAACACCAAAGATGAACTGAAGACAAGGATTATGGCAGCATTCTGCAACTTAAACAAAAGAGACCACCCAGAAGAGTCGCGGGAGATTCCAAAGTCGTCTGAAGGCTGTGGCTGAAGCCAATGGCAATTTTATTTAATAAATTTACTCTTAATATTTCAAGATATTTTTGTGTAATTTTGGTAAATATGTCAGTGTTTTATCCATCATACCATGTATGTGTATATGTTTTTGCATAAATGTGTGTGTGTGTGTATGTACAGCCAATCCCTGTTGCAGACCCCTGCTCAGGCTCATTTGTGTTTTTTCAACACCCACAGCGCTCACCTACAACTCTACTGAGCAAACCTTAGTTATAATTTCTGGGAAAGAGTGCATTAGCTAGCATAGTCAATGATGAATTGCAACTTTGTGCTAATTACACAATTTTATTCACATGGCTTGGATCAACCCGTGTTAGGGCTTTCAGTCATTTTCCAAAGATTTTTATTTTCAATCTTCACTGCTTACTTAATGATCACAGAATGATGATGATGTTAGAATTGTGGAAAAAAAAAAAAAAGCACCAAAAGATAGAAGATATACAAGTTAAAAATTTGTCAGAATTTCTGGGATGAAGAGTTATCACCATTTACACTATTTATAGTCTGAATAAGTCAATAATAATAACTAATTAAGTACTATTATATATTGATATTAGACATTTTTCTTTAGAACTTCTTAATCTTGAACTATTTGCTATTAATTTCAATGTAAGAAAACAAAAAAACAGGGATAGCAACTGAAATACATGTACTCAGTAAAAAATAACGTTTATTGTAATAAAAAATAACGTTAGATTAAAATATCTATTTAAAAAGATTATCAATGAGAAGGTGAGAGGTAGACTGTGGGAAAAAGAGAGTGGGAAAAGAAGAGATTGTGAGGAGAGTAAAGAAAGAGAAGAGGAGAATGTGCGAAGAAGAGAGGAGTGTGCAAAAAAGAGAAGCGGGGAGGAGAGTGCAAGAAGAGAAGCAGAGAGGAGAGTGCAAGAAGAGAAGCAGAGAGGAGAGTGCAAGAAGAGAAGCAGAGAGGAGAGTGCAAGAAGAGAAGCAGAGAGGAGAGTGCAAGATAAGAAGAGGGGAGGGGAGTGCAACAAGGGTAGAGGGGAGGAGAGTGCAAGAAGAGAAGCAGAGAGGAGAGTGCAAAAAGAGAAGCAGAGAGGAGAGTGCAAAAAGAGAAGCAGAGAGGAGAGTGCAAAAAGAGAAGCAGAGAGGAGAGTGCAAAAAGAGAAGCAGAGAGGAGAGTGCAAAAAGAGAAGCAGAGAGGAGAGTGCAAAAAGAGAAGCAGAGAGGAGAGTGCAAAAAGAGAAGCAGAGAGGAGAGTGCAAAAAGAGAAGCAGAGAGTAGAGTGCAAAAAGGGAAGAGGGGAGGAGAGTGCAACAAGGGAAGAGGGGAGGAGAGTGCAACAAGGGAAGAGGGGAGGAGAGTGCAACAAGGGAAGAGGGGAGGAGAGTGCAACAAGGGAAGAGGGGAGGAGAATGCAGGATGAGAAGAGAGAAGAGGAGAGGAGAGAAAACCAGGCAAAATGAAGAAAAATTACAGGACAATAAATCAATAGAAAGAGCATGCATAAATAAAAACATTCATATACATAAAAGGAGATATTTTCATCCCAAACAACCTGCAGATCTATTCATGATTACCAAGCAACTATCACAAAACAGGATATATTGTGTATACATATCTATACACCTACCCACTTTGCTTCTTATTCAACAGCCATTATAAATGATAGAGATGGTATGACATCAAACACTTGGTAACCACATCAGCTCCAGGAAGTCTTACAAATTATCAGTATATCTTGAATTTATTTCAAGATGAACAGTAAATATTAGGTTGGTGCAAAAATAATGTCGGTTTTTGATGTTAAAAAATATGTCAAAAACCGACGTTATTTTTGCACCAACCTTATATATCCCCAACCAGAAAAATTCAAGAAAATTAAATAGAGTAATTGTGTTTAAAAATGTCTTTGTAAATGATAAATCCTCTTTTTAAATAAGTCAAAGTGAACCATATTAATCTTAAAATAAATAAACCATGTTAAATAAGTTGAAATAAAATAACTTAACAGTCACATGACAACAACCCACATTTTTATTTAATCAGTTGTTTGGATGCCAATTTATTATGTTTTTTTTTAAACTTTCCAGTCCCATGACATTTTAACCTGACATTTAACTAAACTTATGGCTTCAACAAGAGAAAAATGTCTGAAATAAAAATTAAATAAATAAAACAAAGCCTTAAAACTGTATCACCAAAGTTAATTTGTGAAAAGAATCCTTACCAAACATCTCACATCAACCACCTGAATTTTGAAACAAGGATCTTCAACCCATTTGCTACTGACACAGCAAAGTTGGTTAGAGCGGAGAAAAAAATAATAAAAATAATACAATAACATAATGGATTAAAGCACTGGTTCATGAATTTGGAGACAGTAGTTGTGAGTTCAATCCCTGTGCTGAGTAGTACAAATACAGTGGAAACAGAGCAAGAAATAGCAAAGCAGTACTAATGACAAAACAAGTTATCCCCAAACAAGTACAACAGAAAGTGAACAATCTAGCCCTATAGATTAAATAAAAGGGTTCTGTTCAAAATTCCCTGGAGGCTACCCAGGTTGGCAGATACCTGAAGAAGGCCAGAGGGCACAACAGCTGAAACACTGTGATGATAGTGACAAAGATGAGGACATTAGTCCAAATGTAAAAAATGATAACTTCCCATCCCAAACAGAAAGAAGAATGCACTTTTTGTTTAAATAACCAGGGGGTAAAAAGGAATAATATATATCTAGTCAAAGTTCCTATCTATGTTGGGTAAACATTCAAGACTGCTTATAATGACATTAAACTGATTTTACTGATTTTGTTGTACTGGTGGTCAGCATATTATGCAAACCAGTTCACCAACAGTACAACAAAATCAGTTTAATGTCATTATGAGCAGTTTTGAATGCTTATATATATATATATATATATATATATATATATATATATATATATATATATATATGTGTGTGTGTGTGTGTGTGTGTGTGTATGATTGCATACATATGTCTTTCATTGTATGTATATGTTGTATGTTTTTTGTTTTTTTTGTTAAGGGTTGTGGATATCTATTTCTTGTTTCATTTGTGTTTTTGCATGTTTATATATCTAAATATGTCTTCATGTTTGTGTATTATAATCTGATTGTGTATGTATTGTCTTTTGCAAGATTTCATCCTCCCCAGCACATATCATCACTTCAAATGTATCTAAGTTGTAACGAAGCTTTGCATCAACATTAGATTTTAATGTTCATTCTGAGTTTTTGGCCTTTCAATTAAAACAAAATAAATAACAAAACATGTATTTTTTCCTCAGTTTCTTCTTTAAATCGTTTTATAAGATTTTAAACTTTAATATTTTAAATTTAATTTAAAAATTTAAAATTGGTAATCTTTAATTTTCAATTTTATAGTAAAATTTAATATTAATTAGTTAGAATGATTTCTATTTTAATTTAACCGTAAGGCATTAATTATTATAACCAAGGTTCATTGTCAAGTTTTTTGAATTCTCATTTACTTGTATTTTGATTGGTCATTGCAGCTTATGTAACAGCATTTCCCTAGCAAGGGGCGTTTGATTGATTTGAAACTTTTAAAACTCTTTATTCTATATTCAACACCCTCACTTGATGAGACACCAGAAATGTTGAAACAAAATGGCTATTTTTGTAGTGATTTTAATAACATATTTAGGTTATAATTTTCAAATAAATTATATATATATATATATATATAATTATTTATATATCATATGCGCGGTACTTATTAGAAAGCGCTCAATATCAGAAATAGAGCTAACATATTTGGTTGGATTGATATATATATATATATATATATATATATATATATATATATATACCCTGAAGATTCATTAGGTGAAACCTTGCTAGGTAGGTTCTGACTTTTTGCTCAACTTAGTGTATGGAGCACATTTTTATTTAATTTACTCTGTCAATGTTTTTTTTCCTTTTGACTAGGCATTGCGGTGCTGACTGATTATTTTCAACTAACACAAATGTCTTTAGTCTTTTCTTTTTTTACTGATTTCTTTTTTCCCCCTGATATTGGTTTGTTCAAATATATTTTTATTTACAAATTGTATTATCTGTTTTTTTCACACCACCTGAGTATAGGTATTAAAATAATATATATACATATATATATATACATATATATAATACATAAAAGGTTAATGTTCAGAGTTGAATCAGACCAGGAAACTGTAGTATTAAAAAGTTCTCAATACACATGGGAAAAAATAACATGTAAAGCTTTTAACTTTAAAAATCAGGTCAGTTGAATCCACTACCTTATGTATAATGTTGTACATTGTGTGCCAGTACTAATAAAATAATACTCAATATATAATAACAGATCTAAAATTTATATTAATATTTTTTTCCTCACCAATAGCACAAACCTGAGTTTCATGCACAATGCAATTGTCAGGTACTGACTGAAAAAACTGTTAGCATAGAACTTACAGTTACATCTAGAAATTTCACCTGTAAAATGATAAGATTTAGCTGCCAATCTAGTGCTGCACTTAAATTAGTAAAGTCGAGGTACCGAAGAGGAAAGCTCATCAGGATTAGCATGAAAATATTCATAGGTAAGTCTCATAGAAACTATTTTATAGCAATGAGAAAGTGACTAAAGTTGAGATACCGTAACCGATAACATTTCAGATTCTTTGGATTTTATCAAAAATATCTAAATATATAGCAGATGCACCAAACCAGATGTGGCAACAGCATTCAATGCATGGAGGAATATTAGAATTATATGGAATTATACAGATGTGTATGAAATTAAATGTGAATATCAGTGTATCACGCTTTTTCAACTTTACTCCTTGAAGCCATAGCCCAACATATACCATTTTGGAATTAGGTTGGCCACGAACAAATAAAAAACATTCCAGGCTGGATCTGGACTCACAATCCTGAAATTTTGGTTTTCCAAGTTTTCATTACAACGATTGTTTTTACATGATTTTTTGCAACAAATTTTTTTGTACGATAACAGTTTTTATAACTTGGAAATAAATTTGGGAATAATCAAAATTAATTGCAACATCCAGCAAAAGTCACCCATGAAATAAAAATAATTGTTTGTACAAAAAGTAAGAACCTACATACATTAAATTGTCTTTAAATTAAAATGGTGACAGAAGAATTAACATTGAACCTTTTAAAAGGTAAGCTTAAATATTAATGCAATACTTAAATGCGGTGATCAATTTTGAGTTCTTCTGTAGTTTATTGTTGCCTATCATATCTACTCCTCCCTACCTATTGTGATGAAGGCCTAATCAAGAGCACATTTTTTTTTCTCACAAGTAATACAACTCTGAGTTTCACACTCTTCAGATGCTAATTGATAATTGACTGTTACATAATTTAAATTTTGATATAAATACTGAAATGATCTATTATGACATGTCTTTAATTTACATTTAGATACATTGTTTTAGTTTTCTCGTTGAATTGTTCACCTATATTAAATATGATCCATTATTGTACATAATTAAATTAGAATAAAATTTGTACTTTATATGAATACTACTTTATGAAAATTGAGATAAAGTAGGGGGGTGGTCCACAAGACCCTTGCACCAGCCCTGATTGAAAGTATTAGGTACAATTTAAAAAATAATAAATAAACATAGAAAATTTAGTTACAATTTGAGGCAGGTAATTGTAAATGAACATTTTTTTGATAAAAATTTTAAGAACTTCCATCATCCATTCATCCAAGTCAACTGTAGTTGAAATCATTGGATCAATGCAAATGATCCTTTCTTTAGATACTATATAGTATGTGCTATGCCAGGGCTAAATACCATTTTGAATTCAGAGTTACTTTCTCCTAGACTGGTTGCCACCCAAGGCTATAGAACCCACTCTGTCCTGCTCTTTACCCATAGCTGGGGGAAAAGAGGATTCATACCTTTCCCAAGTGTATTAGCACCTAAGTGAATGTAATGGATCAGGCTGGAATTCAAACTCGGATCTCCAATTCTTTAATCCAATCCACTATCCATTACTCCATCGTGCCTCCCTCTTAAAAACTTATGTAGTATGCATTAATGTTCTTTATATAGAAAATTACACATGCAGCACAATTCTTAAAGTAGGATGAACCTTTTTCCGAGCACAAAAATTAATTAGCCAGAATATTTTTGTGAAAAATTACTCAAGGTGATTTAATTGAAATGTATAAATAAAAATAAAATAATGTTTATAAAAAAAATTGCAGTAAAATTTAACTAATTTGTTTTTTTTATTTATTCATTTAGAAATAAATGTTATATTAAAACTTAAAATAATTTTGCTATTTTTGATTCACTAAAACATTTTAATAGTGTTTTTATTATGCTACTAACTACTATTAATAATAAAGTTTATAAACAAAACAGAACACTATTTTGGGATGATTTACAAATAGTTGGGGGACAATTGAAGTTCTGGTATCTGTCTACATTTCTGAGATGAGGTATTATGTACACTATTTACATTATTCGGACTATTGTCCTCATCTTTGTCGCCATATTTATTACAACGTTTCGGTCTTTCAGTATCTGTCTATATTTCTGAAATGAGGTATTATGTACACTATTTACATTATTCGGACTATTGTCCTCATCTTTGTCGCCATATTTATTACAACGTTTTGGTCGTTGTATGTTCTGGGCTTCTTCAGGTGGTTGGAATGTCGAACTGAACCCTTTATTTTGCTCACTGGAGTAGACTTTATAGTTCCACGTTCTATGTTTTTTTAATGGATGTCAGTTGTCAATTATCTCCTGTTAATTCCCCTCTCCAATATCTCCACTGCCATAACCAGGTAACTCACTGTTTGGGTCCCTGTCACTGGATCCCTAACTTGAGGACATTGTGTCAATTACTATAAAGTAATTTGTATGTATTATTTATCATCTCACAGTTGTGTCTCTGTCCTTGGACAGAGTGCACTCAGGGGCTTCTCTGTCAAAGGACAGAGGGGCAACTGAGAAAATTATACTGAGAGGTGCCCAGCCCTGGGGAACAGCTGCCTGAGGCCGCGCCCTCCCATTGCACAAGAGGGAGGGATCGGTGCTCGCACCGAGGCCAGCACAACTGACGGTTGTGGGAGCTTTGGGCAATTTTTGTCCCTGCCCATGTGCACGCTCAGGTCCCCACTTTAAAAAGACCTTGTGTCACATCTCATTCTCATAGGGAAATGAGTAAACACCATGTCCTTGAGGACATCTGCGTATGAATTAAAGTTTTCCAGGATGATTCCAGGACAATAGTGAAAAAATATACGAATATATCCAATTGCTAATATCTGCTTTGCTATAAAGGCAAAATACGTTTTAATGTGGAAACTAACAGATTTTGATATGATGGATATGTTCAAAAATTGCCCAGTTCCACCGACTGCTACAAACATCATTGTGTGACCCTGACTTTACTATTAGGTTGGTGCAAAAATAATGTCGTTTTCTCACATAGTAACATATGTGAGAAAACGACATTATTTTTGCACCAACCTAATATTAAACCTATTATTCAACCTAATATTGAACCTAATATTCAACCTACTATTAGGTTGGTGCAAAAATAATGTCGTTTTCTCACATAGTAACTTATGTGAGAAAACGACATTATTTTTGCACCAACCTAATATTAAACCTATTATTCAACCTAATATTGAACCTAATATTTTACATACTATTCAACCTAATATTCAACCTACTATTATGTTGGTGCAAAAATAATGTCGTTTTCTCACTTAGTAACACATGTGAGAAAACGACATTATTTTTGCACCAACCTAATACCTCAGTGCAATGGAGTTCCCAGGAAACTTTATGGGGACATATCTGCATATGGGTAAATGAAAAGTGACCCTGCCCCTACTAATTTAGTACAAATGAAAAGATGTTATTTGGAAGATGAATAATCAGAAATCAGTCTTTATATAAACTGATTCGGTTTGTCAATTCACTCACAGCAAAATGATCAAATTTCAAATCTAAATACAGTCATAAAAATGATTTCAAACAGCCGTACATTTCAGCTTGTACTCAGGTTGTTGCCAGATAGAAAGGGAAATTAATCTTCATGGCACACAGATGCTCATTTCAATTTCATTAACATTGTTCATGTTTGTATTCTGTTCCTTATTTCTACTAGTTTTGTGCCTGTCACTTCTGGCAAGATGATCAAATTTCAAATGTAAATTGTCCATTTAAAATACTATATTCTTTAGAAAATATATTCAGTTTAAATACAGTCATAAAAAACTGACTACAAAGGGTGACCCATTTCGGTTTATATGGTTTTCCTGTTACCCAGGGGCTGTTGCCAGACAGGAAAATCAGCTCTCACAACACAGATGTCCACTTAAGTTTCGTTCATATTGTGTGTACATTTGCATGTGTGCATATATATTTTAATTCAGTGAAAAACCTTAAAAAAAAATTCAATAATTTTATTTATTACCAAATAATTTCCAAAAAGTTAGATAAAATTTTACAATCTACTTTCCAGGGTTTTAACAAAATTGTTTTTCTTGTTTCCAATTTTGATTTTATTGCTCGGCCCAGGGTAGGAGTTGCCCAGCATGAGTGAGAGTCTTATTTCTTATTTAGTAGGGGCAGGGGCACTTTTCATTTACCCATGTGGAGATATATCCCATAAAGGTTCCTGGGAACTCCATTGCACTTTGTCAAATTGTGTTTGCTTGGGTATACATTAAAATAGGTACTGCCACTTGCTTGCAAAAAAAAAAAACTGCATAGCATGATGAAAAAAGCCCCAAACTCAATAAATAAAAAAAAAAAACTATATTTACAAATTAAAAATTGGAAAGCTCGATAAAAGACATTTACACCCAATATTTTTTTTTTTAAATTAAAAAATTTTTTTTTGTGTATATAAAATATTACTTGCCCCTGTTTGGAAGTATGGTTGACCATACATGACATAATCAGAAAATAAAAGTGATGACTACAGTAAATCAACATTCCAAAAATTAGATTATGGATCTTCCAACATTTTTAAGATTACTGAGTACTTAAAAATGATATAAAAATGCTCATTCGTCATTTTCTTAAATTATGTTTTAACAGATAAAGGCTCTGTAGAACAATAGTAAAGGTCTTGACAGATTTTATCATCACTTGATAAGTGATCTACAAGTGACAAGTGATGATGATAAGCATATAATCACTGCTACTGTTTGTTTTAAAAATCCATTTCTCTGTTATTTTAAATTTAAAGTAAATAATTTTTTTTTTTAATGATATTAACTATACTTTAAATCAGCTAATATTGCACAAATAAAGTTTCAGAAAAGTATATTTAATTTTTGGAAGATTTTTAAAACTGAGAATTAACTTTTGTTTACAAATGTGTCAAAATATGTCAAAAATGGATGATTTTGTGGAAGCAACCAAAAAATTGAGATTCCAATCAATATAATTTCTATTTGAAATTACACCAGAGTATTATGCTTACTGGAAATAGTAAATTTAATCATTTAGCTTTCAATTAAAGCTAAAATGAAAGCTTCAAGAATTCGTTTTCATTTTGAAAAATTCATTTTAAATTCTTAGGCATCAAAAATTTAGTGGAGGTGCCTACATTAAATGGAACAAAAAGTTGCAAGTCACTCACACACAAGAAAGATATGCACATTACATATGCACATGCAAAGTCGTACACTTAGTGTATGATGGACTGTAAGTCAATTCCTCTAATTTCTTCTAAGTTTCCAGTCATGCATAACCAGGATCCATCCCAATAGTGATATCAAGAGAAGTACTTTGTTAATATAGCTTGAATGAAACAGCAAGGATTAAAAATAGAAGACATTTGAACAGGCAGTTTCCTGAGAGTTTGAACTATAGTTTTATTCACCTGCTCAACTGGGAAATATATTCTAAGACTGACACTCTGAAAGATGTTTAAGCATTTATATACAACTAACAAAAACAGATGATAAATATCTTTTGTTATTAAGCTAAGTTATTAATACTATGTCTTGAAAATAATTAGTTAAGTGGATAAATGAATAAATTAGCATTAATTAGCGACTCCACCCAACTAATATATACACAGAGTATCCACAAAGATTTTTAAAAATTTCAAAAGGTCATTACAAAAAATTAGACGAGATGTCAAATGAATTTTTGTTACATATTAATGTTATTATTAAAGTTCTTTCAATGATATTAATAGTTGTAATGATATTATGTTTTTATGTTCCAAACTACAAGTAATATTTGTTAATTTCAGACAAGAACGAAAATATCACTGAGATGGCCTTCGTGCAATCAATGGGGCTCATATAGAAATTTATTAACTATTTGTATATAAACTTTGCTATTTACTTCATATTATGTAAACGCTTCAACAGTATCCAGTTCTATTTCTTGAATTACTTTGTGGACTCCCTGTATATCTCATACAGCAATGAAAACATTATACCAGACAATACTCAGTGACCTTGCAAACATGTCTTTTATATATATATATATATATATATATATATATATATATATATATATATATATAAAATTAGCTACACAAAAGAACCTGTTTAAATTTATACTGTAAGATATTTTGACAATTATTTTTGCAAGAAGATTGTTTGAGAACTTAATTAAGAATGAGGAATCCGCAGAAATTGACTAAATAATGGAATAAAAAGGGGGTTCGTCTGATACACCTTTTGGACATTAGATAATTAGGAAAAGAAATTGAGATTATTTCTATGCTCTGTGGTAAGGAAAGGAGGACAGATAAGGACATTCACCCAACCTCCCCCCACCACCACCACTGTAGCCACTTCTGCCCAAAATAACATCAATAGCCTTGAAGGAGTTGAACGAGGAAGAGAGAGAGAGAGAGAGACAGGAAAATCCGTTACAAACATTACCTTTTCTCTTTCTCGCTTTCTATTGAATATCGAGAGGTACAAAAGAGAAGATTTAAAAAAAAAAAAAAAAAAAAAAAAAAAGAACACCACCCCCCTCCCTGAGAAGATAAAAGCCATCATCTTGAGTGTCGGATATTTATTTATTTATTTTTCTTTTTTTTTTCTTAATCTGCTGTAGTTTTTTTTTTTTTTTTTTTTTTCTCCATCATAGTCACCAACCTTCAATTTAATAAAGGCAACTGCTCAAAATAGAATTCTCTAATGGATCTGTGGGGAAGTAAAATAATGTATGACCCAAGAAGTGACCCTTTCTTCCCTTTTCCCTGTCAATTACTAGGGAAATAGGAAGAGGAGGGTCAAGGGCACAATTAATCAAAAATGCATTTCATATTTCCACTAGCACAGGGATCAGAAACATTAAACATTACTACTGCATTTTGCCATATAAATAGCAGCTAAAATTTGGGTGGGCAACGATGCTAAAAGGGAAGAGGCTTATATTTTAAGTACTCTCTGCAGGAAGAAGTTCAGTATTAGCCTATTCAGTGTGTGTGAGCAGGGTAGTCCGAACAAGAGTTTAACATCTTACGCTTATGTTAATGGAGGTTCCCTGCAGAACTATTTTTCATGACAACCTGTCTCAATTGGCTATTGTGGACTGAAAGGAGCTAGGGACTGCATGAAAGAGCATGGAAATATCCAATGGGGGAGATTGTCAAGGATCCAAAACTAATTCAATCCACTGCTACTTCTAACAAACAAACTTTGTCAATAGCAGAGGAAAGTACATTTTGTGGATAATAACCTAAAGGTTAATTGAACAGGAGAACAGGGCAGAAAAACTAAGGCATAGAAAGCGATAAAGAAAACATAAAAGGAAATGAAGAAGGTAGAAAAGAAGAAATAAATGCATGTATTAGGTAAAAGATGTTATTTTTTATTGATCGAGTCATTTTCTACGGTTTATCAAACCTTTGTAGGTTATTTAAAGAAAATATTTTTAGATTGGAAGAAATTTGGGCGAGGCAGATAATAATGGTTTCATGACGCAAATCTTACTATTAGGTCGGTGCAAAAATAATGTCGGTTTTTGACGTATTTTTTTAACGTCAAAAACCGACATTATTTTTGCACCAACCTAATAATTGTGGGGTGGGAAG
Source organism: Acanthosepion lycidas (assembly GCA_963932145.1). Lineage (NCBI taxonomy): Eukaryota > Metazoa > Mollusca > Cephalopoda > Sepiida > Sepiidae > Acanthosepion > Acanthosepion lycidas. The sequence goes on from OZ010604.1 coordinate 54,379,620, forward strand.
ATGAGGTGGATTCATACCTAATCAGAATTTGATAAAAAAAAAACAAGAAATTATAAATTGGATATAAAGTGGAGGATCAATTCTATATTAAAATCAATATATAAACTGAACCCTCCCTGTGTGCCCAAGGTAGTTTCTACACATTTATCTTCCAGAGAAAATAAATCTAAAAGACATGCCTTTGTAGCTAATCAGCATTTGATCGACTGATTTGTTTTTTTACAGCTTATTAACCCTTTGCAGGTTATTTAAAGCCAGAAAATACTTTTAGATTGTAAGAATTTTTGTTTTGTAGATAATAATGGTTTAGTGATACAAGTTTTACACATGGAGGGAGAAGAGGCGGGTTCATACCCTTCCCAAGGGTATTTGCATGTAAATGAATATAACAGATCAAATAGGAACTAGAACTTAGCTCTCTGATTAGCAATTCAGAGCCATTATCCATTACACCATCAGGTATTCCCCAGTGGTTACTCATTTAGGCACTGACAAGGCTCAATGTTGCTTAACTTGAGTGATCGTATGGGAACTGGTATTTCAACAATATGTTGCCATGAGCTGGTAAAAGATGTCAAAGAAAATAAAAAAATAAATAGAATGAATCCCTCAAGCAGAACCAAAGCCTAAACACAAATTATCATCAGTTCTATGAATATATGTGGTTTTAATGTTAGTGTGCATCTAACCAGCTCCATCATCATATCTGGAATGAAAGTCAGAGAGGTATTCATCTATGTGTAGCATATCTTGGGCAAGTAGACTTGGCAGAACCCATCCCTCCCTCAGTTCAAACTGTACAAATGTCCTCCAAAGTGTATAGTCACCTTGGTCAGACATATGGCCATTGATTCTGTCAGGGAAAACTTCCATCATCCTGGTCGTTGACTTCAGTGTAGGAAGCCCTCTGCCCAACAATGCTGTGTTATCATAGCAGTGGTTGCATATATAGATATTGAGCCCAGTCTATCCAATTGTGCTAGATGACCACAGACCCTATGAGACGGTTCATCTACCCTCTGACCGGTCTCATTTTTAATCCTGCTGTGTATTTAACCAGTCTCCTCACTAGAAAGGCCTGGTGGAAGAACTGATTTAATTGCTAATAACCTGACCATGTGACAGTACTGGTTTACATGGTAACAGTAGCACTCACAGAATGATTGGATATAAAGATATACAAAGAAATTCAAATGCACTTCTGCAAAAAGCCACAACTTTATAAGATAAAAGATAAAATTACAAACTATTAAGTTCAAAGATGTGATCCGTTTTTTTAATCAATTCACCTCAAGCAAGGTGATAATGCCACTAAGATCTGGGAGTGAAAGAGAATGAGAAGAATTTAGAAAGAAGCAGAAACCCAATCCTAAACAAGAAACAAGGGATAAACCACTACTCCTGTTCAAAAGACTAAGGGGAAATGTTAACAGGGTGAGGATGAATCTATGTACATCTGTTATATTATTTATAGGATATGCATATAGTCTAATAGTTTGTTTTTTTTATCTATTGTCTTCCTTCAGGATGTAAGTGATCATGACTCTTCACAGCTTCCAATCCTATATTATTAGACCCCCACCCAAAAAAAAAGTAAAAAATTAGTGAAAGGATTGGGGGTAGTCGGTGGTTTGGTTTGTTTTGTTTTATGGCATATCAACCTCAATTGGTTATTTAATGCTGACAAGATTTTTATTGCTGGTAATATTTTTTCTCTTCAAAAATCTATTGCTGGTAATAATTTTTCCTCAAAAAATTTATTGCTGTATTAAAACCTATTTTTACACTTTCAGAGTGTTTTGACCCCAGTTTAGGGGTTAACTATTTGCCTCAGGTCAGGGTGGACCTGGGATCACCAGCAATTAGGAGGTGGTTCCACACTCCTCAAAATATCCTGTCCTGGTCAGAGGCCTTGCTGTTGGATGTAGTCTATCGTCTTATCAAGGACGCGGATGCAGTTTATCATCTTACCCAGGACGCAGATGTAGTCTATTGTCTTAACCAGGATAAACCAGCAGATGTATTAGTTGGTGCCAAGTTAGCATGAAGCATGCTTTCAGTGTAAAATGATAAAAAGAAGGTGAATTAAATGACATTGCAGAATAAGTAAAAGATCAGAGAAACATGTGTCTCTGAATCATCAATAATTGACAATCATTTAAAAAGCAGATGATTTTGAGTAGGTTATCAAAAGATGGTTTGGTTTGGTTTATTTTGTTTTATAGCACATCAACTTGAATAGGTTATTTAATACCAACAAGTTTTTAGGATATGTTTGTATAAATAGAAAATCATTTTTTAGACCAGGTTTCATTGATATATTTTTGTAAAGAGGGTTTTTGTCAAGAGTCAAATGTATTTCTGGTAATATGTTTTGTTTTGTTCAAAAAATGTATTTCTGGTATTTTTACTATAAAAATCTATTTTTATACTTTCATAGTGTTTTGACTCCAGTTTTGGGGTTAACTATTTGCCCATAGCTGGGACCCTAACAAGTGCTACCACACCAGTTCAGAGTGGATCTGGGAACAACAGCAATTAAGAGGTGGTTCCACACTCTTTAAAACCTCCTGATCAGAGGTCTTGCTACTGGATGCAGTTTATCATCATACCCAGGACACTCAAAAGATGGAGGTAACTGTACTTTGAAATGTATCACAAAGAGAAATGTATATCTAAACTATCCTCTATCAGCTTGAGTCATAAATAATTTCATTCTTCAAAATATAATTACATTTTATTGAATTGAATATTAACCATTATTTACAAAATGGCTTGCTGCCACTCCTCAGGCAGCTCTACAATACCTTTTGAGTAAAATCCCTCAGGTTTTGATGTAAAGAAACATTTTTAGTTTTGAATGTAGATTTCATTAGAGAAAGTTTTCCAGCATCAAAGCATTTTGCAGCGATCAAAAAAGGTAATAATCAGTTGGTGTAGGGTAGTGGCTCTCAAATGGTGTGGCATGCCTCAGAGGTATGACGAAAGAGGATAGCAGGGGAGGTGGAATGATTGAAAGACAAAGATTTAGAAGCAGTTTCAAAACAATTCATGTCAAAAATAAATATAACTCCAAAATTTTAAATATTATAATGGATTGCTTGTAATTGTACTGTGATGATTTTGCGTTATATCAAGCATTAAGACTATAGTAACTAGGGTCTGCAAATTGAAGGAGAGAGTTATCAGTGATAATATTCTGGCTTCAAAAACGTGGTTATCTCCTTTTAACCCTCTCTAATTTTTTTTTTTTTTTTTTAAACAAACTTTTTATCATATAAAATTCAGTGAGGCACAAGCAAATTTTCATTCCAAAAATGTGGCCCAGAGAAAAGTTTAAGAACCACTGGTGTAAGGTAAGGAGAATATGGTGGGTGAGGTAGAAAAAAAAAACCAACTGAGTTTCAAAATTTTTTTTTCGAATGTTATTTTCCCGTTGTTATGAAGAACAAAATTTTTCCTTTAATCCACTGTGTATGCGATATCAGTAAACTCACAATTTATTCTTAACAACTATGATTGATTAGTAGTTAGGTTAACATATTAGTCATTGGCAGCCATAGCAAAAAACAGAAATTACTAATAACACAACCTAATATAAAAGTGACAGTTAAAACACACAAATACACATACAGATAAAAACAAAGGGATAAATAAAAACAAAGAGAGATAATTAAAAACACAAAGTAAAAATATCTGAATGTTTTTTAAAAAAAACAACACATAAAAACAGAATCAAGAAACTTGCAGCAAAGATTAAAATTAGTAAAAGTAAAAAAAAAATTCAAATAAACAAATTCAAATATGAAAAGATATAAGAACAGAACAGTTTTTGGTAAAAAGAAAAATGCAGGTAGTCTAATGGTTATCAGCATGGAATGTGGAATTGACAGCTTCCAGACTAGTCTGTTATGTTCACTTTGGCTAAGGTCCTTGGGAAAATCATGAATGCATTTTTCTCTCCCCCAGCTATGGGTTAAATAAGGTAAACTTGGCTCTCTAACTTTGGGTTACAGCTAGTCTAGAAGGACAACTGTGAATACAAAACTGTGGATAAAGTTATGAAAAACTACTCCACTATGTTTCCTAGGAAGTCATAACAATTCACAGAAAAAAGAATCTGTGGAGAATTCACAAGGAAAAAAGAATCTGTGGAGAGCCATGATTTCCTACATCTTTAAAGGAGATGGTATTTTTTAAGAGAAAGAGAGAGGCAGAATGAAAGGGAGGGTAGAAATAGGTAAGGTAGGAGGAGAGGGAGATATAAGAGGTAAGTAATGAGGTAGAAAGAGGTAAGGGGGAGGAAAGGCAACAGAGAGAGGGAGCGACAAAGAAAGAAAGAAAGAGGGGGTGGGAAACAGAAAGAGAAGGGGGGTGGGAAACAGAAAGAGAAGGGGGGTGGGAAACAGAAAGAGAAGGGGGGTGGGAAACAGAAAGAGAAGGGGGGTGGGAAACAGAAAGAGAAGGGGGGTGGGAAACAGAAAGAGAAGGGGGGTGGGAAACAGAAAGAGAAGGGGGTGGGAAACAGAAAGAGAGGAGAAGAATGGGGTAGATTAAACTCCATAGTTATGTATGCAGTGAGTGTAGTGATGGCACAGCATTGCTTGGAAAAGTATATTCTAAAATTGAAGTGAAGGACCCCACTCCACACCCAGTGCCCAATTGAATTAATGGCCAAGGTGAGCAATCAAGTTACTCTACTTGCACAAGATACACCCATGACATGAATGCATTGCTCTCTGATTTTCCAAGCAGATATGTGACAAGAACTGGTCAGATGCTCAGCACCCCTATAACCATACCCAGTCATGGGATGAAAAATTACTTCTTTTATTTTTAAGAGGACTAAAACAGACATGCAAAAATGGATTTTAGTGAATGCTGGATAATCTCGTGGATGAAAAAGAGAGTTGGAGCAACAAAAATGTGATTTTACAGAAGGATGCTGAGAATACCATGGACTGAGCAACGATGAAGTTTTAGAGAAAATGGAAACAAAAAAAACACTTATACTTAACATCAGAAAGAGTTTAGAAAATTTCAAGGTCACATAATGAGAAAAGAGGGCTTGGAAAATCTGATACTCACAGGACAGTTTGAAGGCAAGAAGGATAGAAGAAAACAACACGTAACCTACCTAGCGGGCCTGATTAAATGAATGGCAGAACAAGGTTTAAGAGAAATAACCAAAAGACAGAATTTATTAAAGAGCTACCAAGAACAAGAAGTTATGGAGAGTCATGACCACCAACATCCTGAAGGCACATGCCACACAGAAGAAATACGGAAACTACTTCATCTAAGAATTCAAATAGCACAAGTCTTCTACAATAACATATATTCCAGATATGTCTCTGAAAAGGATGAGAAGCTGTAGAGAGGCATGACTGCCAACGTCCTCAAGGGACAAGGCACATAGAAGAAGAATTAATGATATATTTTGAATTATTGTTTCTAGTTATAATCCTGGGTTAGACAGCAATAATTCTTTCTCTTCTTTCAACCTCCCTCTATCCAAATATTTTACGATTTTATTAAAGACAGAAACATTTCAACACAAGAAAAAGGGCTACATATCAGTCCATAAATCAACTGCTGAAATTCTCACCCTTTAATCTCTGTAAAACTAAAAGCAAAAAAAAAAAAAAAAAAAAAAAAATCATTTTCTTAATGAATACAGGTAGATGGGTGGATTATATATATATATATATATATATATATATATATATATATATATATATATGCAGAAAGTAGAGTCAAAAGGCCCCCCCCAAAAAAAAAAAACTTACTTGACTATACTTGACATATTTATAATAAAACACTTGAAACCATTAATCAGTTTCTAGCCCTGGGGCAGATGCCGTCTTTCTCCTCTAAAACTATGAAGGAGAGAAACCAAAGGGGTGGAGTAAACATATAATTTAGTATATAAACCAAAGCTACAAGTATAAAAGGCAGAAAAGGGTTCTTAAATTCTCTATAAACAATTGCAGTGAAGAAAAAAAAAAAAAAAAAAAAAAATTTTTTTTTTTTTTTTTTTTTTTAAATATGATTATGTTCTGAAAGGGAAAAAACTAAAATGTGGGGGGTCTCAAAATAATAATAGTTATTTAAATAAGTTTGCCAAAACTTGAGTTTGTGTGTGTGTGTGTGTATATATATATATATATATATATATATATATATATATATATATTACACATACACTAAGAAAAACATTTGGGTTACTACTACACAACCAAGACAATGATTAAACATCAAAAAACATAAGGAAAATTAATTCCTTTTAATAATATGTGGAAACATCCGCTCTTTGCCTGATGAAGGTCGCGAGACTGGAAACGTGTAGCAAAATATGGAAAATAAAGTATAATATATATTTAAAAAGACACCCACATTATAACCAAACACGTTTACGGTTTCTCTCTTCTTTTTAAAATATATACTTTTCACTCATTGGAACAACTATAACCTATATTATATATATATAATTATTTATTTAAAAAAAAAATTTATAACATAAATATGTTATAAAATCACTACAAAAATAGCCATTTTGTTTCAACACCCTCGGTGTCTTATCAAGTGATGACGTTGAATGTAAAATAAATGGTTTTAAAAGTTTCAAATTAATTAACAATCCTTCGCAAGGGGAAAACATTGTTACAAAAGCTAGATGGACCAATCAAAACACAAGTATAGGAAAATTCAAAAAGCTTGATAACGATGTCATGTTATAATATCTATTCAGATGTTTAAAATATGGATAGTATTAAAAAAGAATTTATTCCAACCAATAATTACTAAATTATATGATAAAATTTAATATTAAAATTTAAAACTGCTAATTACAAAATAAAAATTTTAAATTTATTCACTATTAAGTTTACAACTATAAAATTACTGAGGAGAAAAGAAGAAATATATATGTTATTCAATTTATTTCTTCATTGAAGTTACTTTAGCTATATTTAATATCCGGTCTTTTTACAATGTATACATTTTAATCCTCATGGTGTGTGAATGGGGTCCTAAACTCACGCGTAAAACAAACGCAGTCAGATTCTAATATATAAGCACCAAGACATATACACACACAAAAAGAGACAAGACAGAGAACATCTTCACGGTCTGTCTTGAAAAAAAGGGGAGAAAGTGGGGGAAGGGAAACCAACACACACGTGCATACATACACAATTAAAAGTGAATGCACTTTCCATGAAACTTTTAAAACCATTTATTTTACATTCAACGTCATCACTTGATAAGACACCGAGGGTGTTGAAACAAAATGGCTATTTTTGTAGTGATTTTATAACATATTTATGTTATGAATTTTTTTTTTTAAATAAATAATTATATCTGCTCTACTTTGTATTGAGCACTCTTTTAAGAATAGTAATTGTTGGTTATTGGAATTCATTCCATATACACCAATCATATACTTGGTTATATATATATATATATATATATATATATATATATATATATATATATATATATAGATAGATAGATATAGATAATATTAGTGGTAAATATACACATACATATGCAAAATATATAAATATATATACATAGGTGCATACACATACATGTATATTTTTTGAATAGAAAATTCCGTGAAGATAGATCCCAGGTAGAACTCAATGTCCAGGACAGAGTAAGGATATAATAAAAAGGCTTAAACATTAATATTCCATGGTCATAATTTATTCCATTGAAATCGTATTTACAATTCCAATGGAATAAATTATGACCATGGAATGTTAGTGTTTAAGCCTTTTTATCATATATATATATATATATATATATATATATATATAAGGTTGGTGCAAAAATAATGACGGTTTTTGACGTAATTTTTATCGTCAAAACCATTATTTTTACATCAACCTTATATATATATATATATATATATATATATATATATATATATATATATATATATATATGTAGAGATAGAGTTAGGATTAAATCAAATATGGATGGGAATCCAACAGAATGATAAGATAAAGAACAAGGAGAAAACGTTTATCAATCTAACATATTTCACCAGCAATGCTTTAATAAAAGTAAAACCGGTCAAATTGATAAACATTTCCTATTTGTTCTTTATCTTACTATATCTTGATGTACAATATGCTTGATTGTGGTCCTTATTTCTTATATAATAAAACAAATTGCATTACTTTCAATTCACCCTTGCATATATATATATATATATATATATATATATATATATATATATATATATATATGCAAGGGTGAATTGGAAAGTAATGCAATTTGTTTTATTATATAAGAAATAAAGACCATAATCAAATATATCATACATCAAGATATAGCTATACATCATAGGTTCATATCCCTACTTATCAACATAGTCACCACCTCTTTCAATGGCAGTGTTCACTTCTATGATTAGTTTGGTTTCTTTTGTTTTACAGCACATCAACCTCAATGGGTTATTTAATGTGCTCTGTAATAATCAATACATTGAGCTCTCTTTGTGTGGATCAGTTTTAATATTTTTATATTATTATATTATTAGGATCCACTTGGATTATATACCAACAGATTTATTACCTGCACTATATATGTTGAATAAAATTTTAATATATCATTCCTTATGTCTATAAACATTATTTTTAGACGGCATATGTATTTGAGTTGATATTTCAGTTTTCTTAAACAGTGAAATTAATAACAACTAGAAGAAAACGACAAGTCCTACTAAAAAAAAAAAATTACAGGAATTGAACCTGTATCCCACTTGCCATCAAGGAAATCACCACTATAGCTGAAACATGTCTTTACCAATTCAAAGTTTCAGTGAGAAATGTGCATTCCTTAAATAGGTAAATCAAACATTGCTATATCGATGCAGCTTCAATTGCCGAATTGACCTTCCTGTGTTTACAAAGCTAAATCTCAAATATATGATGCAAACAAAGATGCAGTTGTTACGATTAATGGATGGAAAAGAGAAGCAGTGTTCAAATTTAAGCTGAAGGTGTTTCTGGTCACTTTGCATTAAGGTCCTTCAAAAAAGGAATGAATCCATCTCTTCTCCCCTAGCTGGGCAGAAGGATAAAGCAGTTGCTAAAATAAGACACCGACAGTAGATTTTTTCCTCAGTGTTGGTTCTTAAAACCTTTCTCATGATTGGGTATAGCTGGAAAATAGTAATACCCCCCCCACCGATTATGCGGTAAGCTTGTTCACCATTACACTGCAATTAGTACCTGTGGTGAATCAGCTTATCCACTTACAAACATCATTATATTTGGTTATTGAAATACAGGGAAGTGGTCAAAAGATTACCAAGTGTTAGAGAATATGATTTGGTTTGTTTTGTTTTATGGCATACCAACCTCAATGGGTTATTTAATGCCAACAAAACTTTTATTGCTGGTAATTTTTTTTTTCCAAAAATGTATTGCTGGTAATAATTTTTTCTTTGAAAATGTATTGCTGGATTAAAACCTATTTTTACACTTTCATACACTTTGATCTCAGTTTGGGGGTTAACTATTTGTCCATAGCTGGCACCCCAACAGGTGCTACCACCCTAGGTCAAGGTGGACCAGGAAACACCAGCAATTAAGTGGTGGATCCATGCTCCTAGAAACCTTTTGATCAGAGGCCTTGCCGTTGGATGGCATTTGAACTGTAAAGTGATGTAACCTTGCTACCAATCAAGCACTGTGCTTATATTCACAAAGTCTAGATACCATAGAGGAAGTTTCATCAGAACAAATACCATGAAAGTATTTGTAGAAAAGATTACGGCAGTAGGAAAGTGACTGAAGCAGAGACGTTGAAGAAATAAAAATCTACCTCAGCAGGCATCTGCAAATGGGATTAGCTAACCACTTTAGCAAACATGTACTTTAAAAACAAGTAACCAACTATTGTGTGTGTGTGTATATATATATATATATATATATATATATATATATATATATATATATATATATATATAAAACAGTCTGCAAATTATTCCAAGGAAGCAAAAGCAGTTGTATATACAAATTGATCATTTATGAGAGAGGTCATGTAAGAGTCGGGCAACCAGATAAAGCCAGTTACTTTATTGATACGAATAAACAAAACTGTCAAAATATTACACTCCTGTATAACTTGATATCCCATAATTCTGACTTGACACTCATAAAACTTTATGGCAGTATAAACATATACAGAAATTTATAAAGAAAAATCCTGAAGACTTTAAAAGAAGAATTTGGTGGGGGGGGGTTCTTTTTTTTATTTCTTCACTGGCAAATGCTACCAGGTTTAGTAACCAGAATTTTCAAAATGACAAAGAACAGTCCAAAATGTTCCCAAGAGTTAGCAACCAAATAGTATTTAAACATGTATCTAGTTAGTTTACACAAATAATTGGCTACTGTATGCATATATCGGTTTCAAACCAAAGTTCTTAGGTGTCAGGATTCTTCAAAAGACATTTGAGTCAGTAATGTCTGAAATTCTTCTAAGGATCATGAAACACTTTCTAAAAAGTTCAACAGTGAGCTACTTATTTCAGTTTTATCT
>OZ010604.1:54412220-54474720 GCA_963932145.1 Acanthosepion lycidas
TACCTTTCTCAATGGTATTTTCATTTAAGTGAATGTAACAAACATGACTGGAATTCAAACTCGGCCCTCCAATTCATCCCATTACCCCATTACTCCACCATTATATATATATATATATATATATATATATATATATATATATATATATATATAATAAAATGGATGTTAGTGTGTCACACTTTCAACTTTACTCCCAGAGGCCGTAGCCTGGCAGATACCATTTCGGAATCAGGCCGACTCCATGAGCAAATTAAAAATATTCCTGGCCGGATCCAGACTAGCAATCCTGAAATTTTGAATTCCTATACTGATAAAAACAATTAAAGGGGCACAACTCTCTAACTTTCAATAGCTCATGTTCAAATGAAAAAAATTACTGTTCTCAAATTACAAGGTTTCAAAATGAAATTGTTCATGTTTTAAACTTTATTCTTAGAGGCAGTAGCCCAACATATACCATTTTGGAATCAGGCCAACTCTGTTGTTGCCTATCACATCTACTTCTCCCTACATATTGTGATGAAGGCCCAATCAAGAGCCCTCAACAGCAACTAGCTTATATGCTACCCAAGAGGACAGCTTTTAAGCTAGTCTGTGTGTGTATGTGTGTGTATATATATATATATATATATATATATATATATATATATAAATATATGTGTGTGTGTATGTGTGTGTGTATATATATATATATATATATATATGTGTGTGTGTGTATGTGTGTGTGTATATATATATATATATATATATGTGTGTGTGTGTATGTGTGTGTGTATATATATATATGTGTGTGTGTGTATGTGTGTGTGTGTATATATATATATGTGTGTGTGTGTGAATATTTTCTGCACCAATAACCATTATACTCCATGTACCACCTATTTTATTCTTATTATTGATGTATACATATTCTATACACACACATTTATTATTGCATCTGGGTAACATTCTTCTTCTATATGCTGCATCCCTTCAGGACATGGGCAATCATGGCTCTCCACAACTTCCTAAACTTTTGTAACTAAGCAATGTTTGTCCCCTTACAATCCCCCAAGTCCATGTTCTGCCATCTAGTTACACAAGCTCATCATGTAGGTTGATCATGGCTCTCCACAACTTCCTATTCTTTGTAGAGCTAAGCAATGTTTACCCCCTTACTATCCCACCCAGTCCTCCTTCTGCTATCCATTTACACAAGGTTGTCAACTAAGTTACTTGCTGCTTCCCTCTGCTCTTCAATATAGCCTATGAGTGTAAAATTTTCCAAATTATGTACAAGTGGTTCTTTCTGATTCTCTATATAACGTCAAAAAACGACATTATTACGTCATTATTTTTGCACCAACCTAATAGATAACTCATAGTAATATAATAGTAATATTAGTTGTTTCCTTATAAGGAAACATTCAGCATTCATTGACCAACCAGCCAGTACTGTTGTCAGTTGAAATTTATAAAATCTTTCACTTAAATACAATTTTTCAGAAAATACTTTCCTCAAATCCAGTAGCTGTTATTGCTCTTGCCAGTACTGATGGGAGTTTCCTTCCTCACCTTTTATTTGAAATAGTGTGGAATACCAACATCTTGATTATGTCATTAAAGCAATAGACAATCAAATACAATTTCATTAAACAGAATATCATTAACATTAATAAATTTATTTGGATATAGTAGAAAATTGATTTGAATTTTTTTTACATTTACATTATTCGGACTATTGTCCTCATCTTTGTCACCATATTTATTATGTTTCAGCCGTTGTAGGCTCCGGCCTTCTTCAGTTGGTTGGTATGTTGAACTTAACCCTTTGTTTCGCTCACTGGAGTAGACTGTTCTAGGTTAAGTTCGACATTCCAACTAAGTGAAGAACATTGTAATAAACATGGCGACAAAGATGAGGACAATAGTCCGAATAATGTAAATTATGTACAAAATACCTCATCTCAGAAATATAGACAGATACTGATTTTTTTTATCTTAAAATAAAAAGGGGGATTAGTTTAATTCTAAAAATAATACTGACATTGATCCTCCATTTTATGAGTAAAAAAGGCAATGTAAAAGCTTAATTTGTATGAAAAAATTAAAAAGAAAAAAGTTACATTTAAGTTCCTAGTTTCCATATACACATTCTAATATGAATGTGTGTTACTTATGTTCAGGTAAGGCAGTAACTAGATGCTATAACAAAGCTACAGTGACAGGAAACAGATTTGTATCTATTCAAAAATGCAGAATAAAGTATTGAAAACAGATACATAACCAATTATACATTATGAAATGGACAAAGTCTGACAATTATTAAGGACATTTTTTATGTTTATACGTTCTTTTTATAGATACAAATATTTAAGTAAATGATCTGTTTATAATAAACAGTATTAACAATATTTACCAGCCTGAATGTCTGAGAAATTTTCATAGAAAATATGCGTCCTCCGACAGGAATTGAATCTGTATTCTATACAGAATCATCATATAACCTGAAACCAATTGGGCCACAGAGGAGCATTTCAGTTAGCAAATTCTCCATGATTTTATCTCATTCATTCATATCTGCTCAATGCGTATCCCAACGTAAACAAATGACGTCACACATTATGAAATGGACAAAGTCTGACAATTATTTTAAGACATTTTTTTATGCTTATACATTCTTTTTATAGATACAAATATTTAAGTAAATGCTCTGTTTATAATAATTTCTCTGACATTCAGGCTGGTAAATGTTGTTTGATACTGTTTATTATAAAACAGAGCATTTAGTTAAATATTTGTATCTATAAAAAAGAACATATAAACATAAAAAAATGTCTTAAATAACCAATTATGGTTTAATTATATTTTGTAAGTGAAATCAATTGTTTGTTCTAATATTATTTAATCTATTATCAAGTTTTGTCAGTGATGTATCATGTGGGTATCTTAACAGGGTACTGTCATTATATTGGAAATAAGTGGCATGTTGTGAGAGAAAAGGGACAAATTCTAAAAATTCTTGGGAGAGGCATGCCAGTACTCCGCTGTCTGAAAAAATTGCTGTTGAATGTAAAATAATATCGTTTTATGATCAGAAGACATCCTATTATAATTGTGCTTGTTCTTCCCCTCATTAGTTTGCACAACCATTACGACCTGCCAATACCTCATGAATAATGGACTATTCTGTTTTGACCGCTGGGAAAAGATACTACTTGTTTTCAGTGAGAAAATGAAAGAAAGAAGTGAAGAAAGAGAGAGAGAGAGAATTGAATTAAGCTTAAGCTGATAAGAGCTGATACTACACTTTTATCTCAGCCAAAAGCCTGAGAAGCAATTATATTTTCTTGCCGCCACATGCTGGCAGGATGTGATACAAGGGCAGTTAAATGTGGGGAGTTGTGTTGGCATTACAACTGATCACCTCACTTTACTGCAATGAGGGAGCTACTACTGCAGACTGCTGTTTCCCGTGACTAGGCTTCTCTCAATAATATTTATAACTGAGACAAAATGTAAGTTATTCACCTGAGGGTAGATACAACACTTTGATCCCATCCAAAAGGTTAAGAAGCAATGAAAAATGTGATAAAAAATTGTCATTTTCAGACACACAGTATTGAATGACAGAAACCAAGTAAGGCAATCATCAAAAATCCAGTTACCATAGTAACTGAAATATTTTTAAATTATTATTAAGAGAAAGACTGGTATTTGGCTAGTTTTTATAATTTTGTCCACTCATAGTGAGCAATGGAAAAAATTATAAAATTATGTCTCATCACAAAAACAATGTTATTTTACTTTCAACAGCAATTTTTGTAGACAGAAATTTGGTCTACTGATGGGTTCACCACTCAGTAGAATACTGGCATACCTCTCCAGAGAATTTCTAGAATCCAGTATTCTCCAAAAGCATGCAACTTATATACATTGCCCTATTAACATGGTACATCACTACCAGAACTTGTCAATATATTAAACTGTGTAGAACATCACTTACATTGAAGTGTACATAGAGAGGTAATCAATAAAAAGTGTACATAGAGAGGTAATCAATAAAAAGTGTACATAGAGAGGTAATCAATAAAAAAAAATCATAATAAACTGAATGGACACAATGTAGAATATTAGTTAAACATAGAAAATCAATTGCAAAATAAGATATGATTGCAAAAAAAGAAGAATTATGATCATCCACCTAATAAAAATAAATAATCTATAATTCATGCAAAACCTTGTATATCTATTAATTCCACTAAGCAACAGATTTCTCAAATGGCCCAAATAATTCCAAGGCTAAACTGGATTCCTTTCCAGCGGGTGATGAGCTTCGAAATACAATTTTTATTTTTTTTTAAATTATCATGTTTGCAGCACTATTTTCTTTAATTTATCTCTGAAATTTTCCTCAAGAAAGTTTTTAGCCATCTTTATAAACATACAAGTTGAGTTCATTTACTGTATTAAATTTAGTTAAGTTTAGTTTCTGTGTAAATGTCCAAGTAGTTTTTCTTTCTTTTTTTTAATTACAAACAACAAAATCATTCTGGTTAAAAAAAAAGAAAAAAAATCAATGTAGATTGTAAAATTATATTTTCTTTAGTCAAAAACAAAACTAGATCTTTGAAGTGATTTTAAAATTTCACAATATTTAAACAAAATAAAGCTAGGTATTGATTGGTTTGGTTGTTTAACAGCATTTTAACTTTTTATGAGTTGTTTAATACCAAAATTTTATTTTCTTGTGAACTTGCAAATTTTTTTTTTTTTTTTCTTCCCAAAAATGTATTGCTATTAATTTTTAATTATTTTTTTTTTTATTATGAAAATGTATTGCTGTTAATTTTTAATTATTTTTTTTTTATTATGAAAATGTATTGGTGTCTGGGTGGACCTGGGAACACCAGCAATTAAGAGGTGGTTCCACACTCCTCAAAGCTTCCTGATCAGAGGCCTTGCTGCCTAATGTACTTTTTTGTCATACCCAGAACAAGGCAGGGTATTGCAACAAAACAAAGTCGTCTATATATACATCAATAAGTCCATAGACTAATAACAAAAAAATCAGTTTTTGTAAACAGCAAATATTTCTTTGCTAAAACTCTTAAACCAGTTATTTCCATTATTCCCAGAACATTCAATAAAACATTTCAGATCAAAATTAAGCTCATAACAGTATCAGGCTATCGAATTATTGATCAATCCTTTAAAATATATATATATATATATATATATATATATATATATATATATGGCGTTTGTATTTGTCATGTATATAATATGTTAAAAATTTCCCTTTGTCTGCCATGCAGCAATAGTTTGGAGGTAGAATCTCTGACTTATGCCAAATCTGTCAAGTTTCAATCCCGGCTTGAAGCAATCAGATATCCAGCCACGTTGAGAAGCTGTGATACAGCGAAACAGGCTTGTATGTGGATGACTATATATCTTCATACTTTCAGGTTGTTTTGATCAAGAGGAATTTTAAAAACCATGCTGCAAAGATTTTACAAGCATCAGAAATAGCCTTGGCCTTCATTGGGCTAGAGATGAAAACAAACATTTGTATAAAAGCAAACATTTCTATAAAGAAAATAATTATGTCTACAACAAAAAAAAATGTCATTCCTTTGTACCTGTAAGAGATGACAACATTCATTCTAAGGTTAAAGTGTGAAAATAAATTTTTTTTTCTAGCCTCACATTCAGACACTATGGTTCAAGTTTTAATACTTGGAGTAATTTTCATTGCAATTTTATGCATGTACTTATTTGAAAACTTTACAAAACATATCCAACTTTTATGGTTAGCTTCAGAGCAAAAAACATAAAAAAGAACTATTACATTCAACCACAATTAGACTGCGAACAATCAATTTCTTCGGGTAGAACAAGATTTCTTTTAAATAATAAAACCCTAAACTTGATATTAATGAATATATATGAATTTCAACTCACAAAAAAAAAAATAAATAAATAAATAAAAAATAAAAAAAGATTGGTCTGGTTCCATTGCAATATATCTGAAGTCTTAATAAAATCCAATGAAGGACCTAGAAAGTTATCAGTCCTGACATCTCGGCTTCAGTCACTTTCCACCACCATAACAAATTCTCTGTCTATTCTATGAATATTTTCATGATAACTTTTCTAACAAGCTTTCTTCTTTGGTTCATCAATCTTATGAATTTAAGTGTAGTACTAAATTGGCAACTAGATCTCATCATTTTACTGTTAGATGTAACCATTTATTCTGAAAATTATTCTCTTGCACTTCTCACCTGTAGAACTCTCTTCTGGTGTCTTGCTTCCCTATTAACTATGATATTCAAAAATTTAAATTGCCATTTTCTGTTTTTCTGAATCCTGTTTTTTTTTTTTATTATTATTATTATTATCACCCTTTCTCTTCAATAACATTTTCTCATTTTCTTTCACTTTCAGTAACTCATTGTGTCTTAGTGGCTTCATTACTTTGCTTGAGATGAAATGAATCATTAAAAACTAAAATAAAAAAGAAATTTATAAAATAACAGGTAGTATCCTTTGACTCTAAATGGGAAAATAATTGTATATTAAAATAATCCAATAACAAACAAGTCAATCTCCCATGTAACCCTTAAAAACTGCTGCTGAGAAAAGTGGCAGAGGCAAAAAGTCTTTTTTAATAAGCCAGTCATTGCATGAATGGGTAAAATTTCATCGTTGTACAAAGACATGTAACAAAATATTGTTTGATGATACATTTCATCAATCTCTTTTATTAGCTGTCACCATGAAAATGGCAAAGCTTTCACAAGGAATATTTGCAGGGATATTTTGAAAAAAAGTTAAAGACATTTTACTGTCAACTAACTATTAGGTTGGTGCAAAAATAATGACGGTTTTTGACGTATTTTTAACGTCAAAAACCGTCATTATTTTTGCACCAACCTAATACTTCAATTTCAATATATTTATTCTTACTATTAGGTTGGTGCAAGAAAATAATGTCGGTTTTTGACGTAAAAAAAATACGTCAAAAACCGACATTATTTTTTGCACCAACCTAATAGAAACATATTTGGTGGGGAGATGTAATTGAAGAGACATGCCCCTTTTTTTTTTTCTTTTTTTTTAAAAAAAAAAAAAATAAATAAAAAGAGTAAATAAATGTCTATCGGCCTACAGATCCAAAGTCATATTAAAGAAAATATGCTTCCTGATAATGTTTCATGGCAATTGGTTGGTAGACATTAATTTCAGTTTAAAATATAGCGATGTCTACTGAAACACATGTACCTACTAAATATATCATATATAAGCTGATTTTATGCATAGTGTGACCTCTAAATTTTTTGCATGAATTTTAACCACTCCAGAAAAAATATATCTGTGTATAGTGCAACTGGTCAACAAAAATGTATGATGGTAACTTTTGAAAAAGAAATTACCTGTGTATAGTGCGACCCACTATTTTTTGCATGGAAAATTGGTCAAAAAAACTCACACTGTACTTGAGTATATAGAGGAATGTTCATAGTGATAAGAAATAATGCTAGCTAAAAGAAAAAAATCCATTAACTGCAAAGCAAAAAATTGGTGAGTGGAGTTTCAATTTCAGTTGAGTTTTGCACAAATGTCCTCAAAAAAGTCATGAATCCATCTCTCTACCATACAGCAATGGGTTAAATAGTAGAACAGACTGGGATCTCTAGCCATGATTGGCAGCCAGTCTAGGAAAAGAACAACCCCATGTAACCCTGGCATACTATGTGGCCAACAAGAGCATGTCATTCAAAATTCTATAATCTCAACTGAGCTTGATCTATGACTGTCATTGCTATTATTATTATTATCATTATTATTAATATTATATATATGTGTGTATGTACAGGGTGTATCAAAAATACTTTTACAAACTTTGGGGTTGGATTCTGACCATGAGACCAGAGTTCGAATCTGACTATGGTCAATTTGTCAGGAAGGAGACTTCGTGATGTTATCAGACTGGGGAGGGTTCGATCTCAGCATGTGGCATCTTTGGAAAGTGCCTGAAAACCATACCAAGAGTTGACTCAAACCTTGTGAGTGAAAATGGGTAGACAGAACCCCTGGGGGCTATTGATAGCTATGCTGGCACAAAGTTACAAGTCGTTGTGACTGAGGGCTTGAGTGTGCTGGCCTTGTTCACATTGTTGATCACACTAGAAACTGTGACTAAAGTCTGTTCAGCATAGTTACAGTATAAACCACAGAGCAGGCGGCTGCAATAGAGATCGGCTAGATGTTCTGGTAGACGGATGTCCTCAAATACAAGTGGCCAGCTATTATATATATATATATATATATATATATATATATGGGCATTACATTGAAATATTTAATTTTGGGATACCCTGTGTGTCTGGTACCCCAAATTAAATATTTCAATATAATTGCACAATTTCATATCTGTTCATCATGCTTAATATGTATTAGAAGAGTATAAATTTCTAATTTTGTTTACAACTTTATTATTCTTTTTCCCCAATTTTATTTTCATTCTCTCTTAATAATAAATACACAAGAACACATCTTTTTTTACCTCCACGGATTTCTTTGCATGGGTTTCCATAAAAAGAAAGCTTTGTTGCCTAAAGATCAATTGTCTAGCTGAGCTTAATACATGCATTCAGTGGGCAGTGCAGGAGATAAGTCCTGAAATGCTTCAAAATGTGTTTTGCAAATCAAGGATAGAGATTTGAAGGGATACCAACAGACAGAGTACATGTTATTAAATTTTCAATAAAGTTTTAACGCAATATTTATATACCTATTTGTTTTGTCTCATAATTAAGTAATAAAGATAAAATTGTGTCAGTTTTTAAAAAATTTGTCCAATTTCATTGAAATAGTAAATTTTGGGACACCCTATATATGTGTGTGTGTGTGTGATGATTTTACTCAAACAAAATGTGCCAACTCCAGAAAGACGAAGGTTAGAAATATAAAGTTTCGAAAATTAAATTTTTAAAATTATCATAACTTCATTTGTAATCTTATGAGTCAAGAAATATGATTTGTCTATCAACTGAACAAACTAAAAATGCAAAGTCTACTGAAATTCTATCCTCATGAGACTAAGTCTTTAAAAATTTAACCATTTTCCTCAGTGCCAAAAACTCTGAGTTAGAGGATTCTGGCACAAACACACAAAAGAAACTAAGTATAAAACAGAAAGTAGGTATATGGTGGCAAATGACAATATTTGAAAATGTTTTATCTTCTCTCATGTCAATGCAACAGAGAAGTTTGGTTTGAAAGGTAGATCATTTATGCTCAAACCAGAATAATTCTAGACAAGGCCAAATATTCTATAATGTAAATATTACTTTTCTACAACATTTGTCATAATTGTATATTTCTTTTCTGTATTGTACTATTAAAAATAGTCAAAACTAGCAACTAACTTTTAACTAAAAGAAACAAAATCTCCAGAAAGCTCTAATGAGCTGAAAACCCACTTCTGGATAAAACCTTAAACTCGTTCTTCCAAAAGGCCAGAATTTTTCTCAAGAGGCCAATACTAATACTGTTATATCCTGTCAGCACTCCCACATTTTTTTTTAAAAAGAACCGAAAGAAAAAGCTTAATGTCATTGTAAGACTAATTCAGGATATAAAGAAAGCAATACAAGAAATAGGATCTGTCTATATTTCTGAGATGAGGTATTATGTACACTATTTACATTATTCAGATTATTGTCCTCATCTTCATTGTTATATTTATCATAACGTTTCAGCTGTTGTGCAGTCTGGCCTTCTTCAGTTTGTAGGAATGTTGAACTGAACCCTTTATTCCGCTGGTTGGGGGAGACTGTTCTAGTTCCATGTTCAAACTTTGTAAAATAAATGTAAATGTACTAATATGGAAAAGAATGAAGACTCAAAAATATATGCATAATCTTTAAAATGGACTTTTTGAACCGGACAATCTTGAAAGGACGGGCAGGGGTGACATTCTGATTTATAGTGAAAAGGGTGCATTGGGTAAAACAGATTGAGAACAACTGCACTAAACTAATATTACCATCAGCTATTTTCAACAGGTTACTTTTTAATGTCTACCCTGACACTAGATTTTTTTTTTTGTTTTATGTCTACAGCCAACAGACAAATAAAGGCAACTATAAGGAATGGTACATTTAAAATAATGACCAAATCAGGAAACAATTATTTAACAAGTAAAGTCTTGTAATGCCATTTATATCAAGTACTCAAAAATAGACTGTCATTACAGCAGCTAATTATATTGGTTGCAACAAGGAAATTCAAATTAATTTGTACATGTACATATTAAAGCAACAATTTATGCTAATGGCAGTAAAATAAGAATTAAGAATTCAACAGCTATACATGAAAATTTGAAAAAGAAAGACAATGGAGATTAAATTGTAAGTGTTCAAACCAGAGAATAATTGTGCAATTATGTATGTATAGATATACACACACTTAATTTACATGTGCATGAAAATAAATAAATTACACTATCTCTAAATTCTATTTTTATTTCCAGAGTAGGTTTTTTTCTGTTTTCTTTTTGAATTTGTAGGTCTGATGAATTGGATCGTATTTACGATTCCAATGGAATAAATTATGACCATGGAATATTAGTTTTTAAGCCTTTTTATTATATATATATATATATATATATATATATATATATATATATATGGATGTGTGTAATATTTATCAGCACAGAAAAATGAACTAGCAAGCCAAGTTCAAATTTCACTTGATTTCATTTCATTCACTTTGCACTAATGCTCTTGGAAAAGGCATGAACCTACCTATGGGTCCAATATTATAGCTGACTGTACTCACTTTGCTTTCAGTGGTACCCGTCCAAGAGAAAGAAAACTCTTGAGGAGGTCTGGAGACTTCATAACCCACGATGAACCATTTTGTTCATTATAAGTTCTTCTGGAAAGTGTGTCTAGTTCTGTACAAGCCTTCACATGATAACCAAATAAAATGGTGATTTTCTAAGCATAGCTTAGATGTGGCACAAGGCCGAAAGTATGGGGGCACCCAGTGAGGATCAAACTCATTATTTAGTCATAATTGATCTAGCTAGACACATAACTAAATAATATATATAGGTAGACAGTTTGGGCCTTTCATATGTTGAAATCAAGAGTGACTACACTCCCTACACACACACAAAGTTAGATTTTTTACAGCGCAAGTTAATGTTTCCATAATAAAAATTAGTATTAACCAACCAACATTGGTAACATTTTTTAGGAGATACCTACAGGATTAATATATCATATGAATTTCAGCTAATCATATCTAACCATATGAAAAATATTCAAAACTTGTTTGCATAAAACCAGATACCTCACTAAGGTGCAAGATAAAAATTTATTTATAAATACATCCTAAAAGATAGAGACTTTAGACAAACGGTTTTTATTTTTTTTTATCATTTCACCCCAAGCAAGGCAATAAAACCACTAATATGCAAGGGGTTACTGAATGTTAGAATATATGAGAAAAAAAATACTATGAAGGAACAAGAACAATAAACAAACAGGAATTAAGAAGATAGACATTGCATATAAATTTCTGAAGATCAAAGTTGACACTGGGAAACAAGGAACCAGAAGAGAATTCCACATCTGAGAAAAGAAGCTGTTAGCCTAGAACTTACAGGTACATCCAGCCAATTCAACTGATAGCTAATGACACCTTGCTGCCAATATAATACTGTGCTTAAATTCATGTCTAAGTACCATAGAGGAAAGTTCATCAGAACAATTACCATGAAAGAATTTATAGAAACATCACAGGGAAGCTACATTACAGTGATAGGAAAGTGACTGTAGCTGAGATGTTGAAGAAATATAAACCTGTGTGAGCAGGCATCTGCAACAGGAATTAGCTACCCACTTTAGCAGACATGTATACTTTATATATTTATAAAAGTGAAAGACAAAAGGAAAACTAGATTAATATTTGGGTAAAAGAAAATAACTCACTCAGAAGGAAAATCTTCGAGAGTGCTGCCATTGAATTTTACCCAAATATTAATCTATGCCCAGGCTTTTTCCCTATTTCACCATTCTTAACAGAATTACTACTCTCCCAAACAAACGTACACAACAGTATCAAGAAATCAAAAGAAAATGGTTGAATCTGTCAACACAGGAATAAAAACAATATCTCAATATGTGACAGTACTTGACGTAATTTTCAGTTAACAGTATGAAAATAACATTCACTAAATTCTTCTAGTTGCTAAGGACATTTTGTTTTGTGATTATTAGTTACTTTGTTTAATAAAGGGGGGTTGAAGGCTAGAGAGCTCAGTCTACCCTGTTATTTAACCCAAATATGAAGATTTCTAAGCAATGAAATTTAATGCTTCAGCCATAAAACCATGTCTGAACCAGGTTCTTCATCTAAGGAAGACTCTGTTGGTAGCATGTATATGAAATTATATAGACACACAATTGCATTTTTTTTTCACATGAGGGAGCAATGAAAAGTTCTCAGACAAGCCAAGAAAACTTCCCCACCAAAATTCTAACCTTTGATCATTTAGTCAAATTTTAAGTCAGAGAATTTTTAATCACCTTTTGTGTTTATGTAATTGCATGTAAGTCGCACAGAACAGAGACATAAAAAAAAATAGTTAAATATTCTCTTACAGACAGATTTATTTTTACTCCAGTGGCAGTGGAAACTTCTGACTTCAGAGAGTTGGCAGGATTGCATTTTGATTAAGAGATAAGCCTCGTGAAATGGAGTGGCCCTTGCAGTGTCTCTCATTGGTGATGGTGTATTTTGAATATTTTGCTTTTGTTTATAAATACTTTGTTCAAATATCAATAGATAGCATATGGTATTGCACCAACAAGAAATAAAAACTCGCATTTTATATACCTACCTACCTAAGCAGATTTTTCTTAAATGCACAGTGAGGAATACTTTCCTTAAGTTATTTTATATTGTGTTTATATTTTCATAAGGTTCATAAAGGTTTATAATGTTTATAATCGTGAGTAAGTTATTTAAGCATAAAATAGCTAGTTATTCATTTTCCTGTTTGCTTGAGTGGCTGGCTAGAGATAGACATATTTGTGTTCCTTCAAAACCCACAAAGCCAACCTGTGGTTTCTACTACTACTATATTGACTTGATCTTCCTTACAGTCTCTAAGAGAGAACTTATAATCTGGCATGATCAACAGTTTGACAATGCCAATACACTCAAATCCTCGGCCATGATGGCTTATGATTTTTGTCCTAAACCAAACATCAACTGCTTTCATACAGCCTACCTAATTTCACTAACAGGGCTGGGTCAATTCATGTTTTTTTTTTCAGGCACTTTGTAACAGTGCTACATGCTGGGATTGTCTTCTCCCCAGGAGTAGACATCCTGATATTTTATATATATAAAGGTAATGGGTAATTATTTATTAATCCGATAGATTTGATCACTTTAAACATTATTCTTAGTGGATACACATAACTGAGTAGATGCTCTGTTTATTTATTAAACAGTGTATTTATTTATTTTCAAAATAAATATACTGTTTAATAAATAGATGGGGTGTCTACACAAATATGGATATACACTAAAAATAACATTTAAATTCATTATATATATATATATATATATATATATATATATATATTATATGTATGTATGTATGTATGTATACTTCATCCAGTAAACACTCCTTTTTAATAGTTTTTGGTGGAATTTGTTTAAAAGTGACTTGGGATTTTTTTCAAATGTTTCCGAATTATTTGAAGTATTTTTTTTGTATGGTTATAAATTTTAATTTTTATTCCTTATTTTAGAAGACTGTTATTTTAGGGGCTTCTTTTATGTATAAACATGAAAAATGTTAATAACAAGCAATTATAAAAACAGTATGAAAGTCACTAATTTTTATTACCAAAACATTATATGTTATGGCTGCACATTTTGCCATCAAAATAGGAATGGCATAATCTGTCACCAAGCTTGTCAAATTAGATAATGTAGACTGATGATTTTTCAGTATTGCTGGTTTTAATTCTTCAAAAGAGGAATATTGTGTGTTGCTAGGGTACATATCTCTTGATGTGATGGGTAAATTGTCGCCATTTTATATTTTTAATTTCACACATGTGCATTGTTGTAGATTTTGATGACAGCACAGTATAGACACCATCTGTGAGAAAAAAGTGTAACATTCATTCTGCAAGAAAATTTGGAAACAGAATGCTGTACTGCTTGCATTCATACCAAACGCTCAAATATGAATATTTCAGTGTTTGCAGAGGATTCAGAAAGAGTTGGCCGAGTCTAATGGTGATTATGAAGGTACATCAGCTCAGAAAAATCATTTTGATAAGCAAAGAACTCCCAAATTTGTTGGTGAAGGCAACTCAACACAGAGGCCTATATCAGCTGCCTTGAGGATTTAGTGCTGCCTTGGGTCAAGAGGGTGGCTGCTGGACTCTGGCAACAGGACTCTGCATCATGCCACAAACACAAAAGAACCAGTCAAAGGTGTCAGACAATTTCTGCAACCACATCACACTTTACATCAGAATGCAATCCCCTTGATTATTAAGTGTAGGGGCACAGTTGAGCAAGAGACCAACAAAACTCTTTGTAACCCCAAAGGAGAATTGAAGGCAAGGATTATGGCAGCATTCACCAACTTAAACAAGGAGACCATACAGAAGAGTTGCAGGAGATTCTGAAGTCATCTGGTGTCCGTAGTTGAAGCTAATGGTGATTTTAATGAATAAATTTACTCTTTAGTATTTCAAGATATATTTTATCACCCCAAGGAAGGCAATAAAGCCACTAAAACACAAGGGGACGACAGGGTGTGGAAGAATTAGGAACAGAAACAATAATGATGAGCAGAAAGAAAAGAGAGTAACCATGACATTGCATTTAAATTTTTACAGATTAAAAGAAGTATGGAAAGTATAGAGCCAGAAGCAAGTTCCTCAAGTGAGAAGTGCGAGAGAAGAAACTTTTAGCATAGAATTTACAATTACATCTAGTCAGGTTAACATTAAATTGTTGAGATTTCAATGCCAGTTTATTGCTGCACTTAGATTCTAAAAGGCTAGCCAACATAGCAAAGAGTTCATCTGGACAATAACCATGAAAGTATTTATAGTAAAGTCATAGACAGGCAATGTTACGAACATTGGAATTTATATTGGATTCATTCTCATTATACATATATATATATTCTAAGACATTTTTATGTTTATACATTCTTTTTATAGATGCAAATACTTAAGTAAATGCTCTGTTTTTATAATAAACGGTATTTATAACATTTACCAGCCTGAATGTCCAAGAGATTTTCATAGAAAATATTCGTCCTCCGAAAGGATTCGAACCGGTATCCTATACAGAACCGTCATTTAGCCTGACGTGCTCTTAACTGATCGAGCCACAGAGGATCATTCGATTAGCAAGGTTGAATTTACTGCCTTTCCTTCAATCTCCCATGAATCTCTCACGTACATTCATATCTGCTCAAAGTGTATCCAAATGTAAACAAATGACGTCACACATTATAAAATGGACAAAGTCTGACAATTATTTTAAGACATTTTTATGTTTATACATTCTTTTTATTGATACAAATATTTATGCTCTGTTTTTATAATAATAAACAGTATTTCTCGGACATTCAGGCTGGTAAATGTTATAAATACTGTTTATTATAAAAACAGCATTTACTTAAATATTTGTATCTATAAAAAGAATGTATAAACATAAAAATGTCTTAGAATAATTGTCAGACTTTGTCGATTATACATATATATATATATATATATATATATATATATATATATATATATATATATAGCAGGGTCCTAATCCAGAAGGCATTACAAAATAAATTTTGAATTACATCATTTCATCAGATTATAAAACTTTTCAGCACCATGTGTGTGTGTACTCACACACATTCCCATTATAATGGAAATCTACACAATGAAACTTAATACATTTAATAAGTATTATGATGTATGTTAGATTTTATGATCATAATTTCATAAAGCTATTTAATATTGATATAATTCCTCTCCAATTGCAATAAAACAGTAATACAATCCTTGTATGTATTTAGAATAAAATAAGTTATTTTTTTTTATGACAAATTTTCTGTCAAGGTAATATAAAGTTTAAGAATATTATAAAAAAAGAATGATAATAAAGCTGTGTTTGCAATATGATAGCATCTAGAAAATGTCTAATATTTTCTAAATTACACCATTTAAAACACTCCGGGCTACTGACTTCACATTTCTTAACCAAAAGGGGGGAAAAAAAATAACGTATGCAATATTTAGCATATGATAGTTCCTTACAAATATAAAAAGCTATAAAGTATTGGGTTGCTCACCCAAGGTTCTTTTAATAAAATATACAAGAAAAAAGGCCTCACTTATAACCAAAATTAAAGCATGAATAACTAGTTTTATCTGCACTGTGTCAATGACAGCCACATTGTGATTATTTTATAGTATATAGATATATTGTCAAAGTTGGAAGATTATATATATATATATATATATATATATATATATATATATTTGTCATTTGCCTTGATAAAATCCCTCAGAGGACAAAACGTGTTACTTAAGAATAATTTTTCTCTCGTGTCTTTTTATTCATTTTGTTCCTTCACTGATACACTAGAGGGGCTTATTCCAGTTTGTAAAATTTTTCATTTTCTTGTTTTAATAATATTTATATACTAGTGCACCTTTGCCATCAAAATTGATGTCAAGAAGGAATGTATTATAAGTAATATGTATTATATCTTAAGTAATTTTTATTCAATGAATCCAAGTACAATTTTGTAATATAAACAGTTTGTTTTTAACATTAATAATTGAACAGTGTAAAATTGATAAACACCTTCGGTAAGATATCTGTATTTTATCCTCATTATGTACACTAGCTTTTGTGACACACATCGGGTGTTCTGGAAATTTGCTGAGAAATTAAAATATCATCACTAGTGATAGTTGATCACAGAATCCAAGATACCTCAAAGAAAAGTAAGTTTATGTAAAGTTTTAATTCAAGCTGAAATAAAACATGAACCTTGGCCAAGTTTTGTCTGACATATTTATCTCCCCTGTCTATCTCTTTTTATCCCCCCCCCCTTTTCTCTCTCTTTCTTTCTTTCATTCTTACTTTCCATTACTCCTTTCACTTTGATCATAATTCACAGAAGAAACCATGACACCCTGCCAATACTTCCTAAATAATGAACTATTCCATTTTGATCTTGTGGAAAGAGGGAAAAAGACTTGGTTTAAATGAGAAATTGAAAGACAGAAAGAAAAGAAAAATAGAAGTGGGGAGAGAAATCAGATTAAGCTAACAAGATTGCTTTTTCTTGCTGCCCCCACATTGGCAGGGTGTGACACAAGGTCAGTTTAATGCTGGGAGCCCAAGTTCATGTACACAGGACAGGTCTAAAAATAGCCTAGCCCCTGCAGCCATTGGTTACATTAGAGAGACAAGAGGGAGGATCGGTTTGGTTTGTTCTAAGGCATATCAAACTCAATGGGTTATTTAATGCTGACAAGAATTTTATTGCTGGTAATATTACTGGTAATAAGATGGTAAATGTATTGCTGGTATTAAAATCTATATTTACACTTTCATTTGACCCCAACTTGGTGGTTAGTATATTGCTGGTAATAATCCATTGTTAGTAATAATTATTTATAAAATTGTATTGCTGATAATATTTTTTCCTTCAAAAATGTATTGTTGATAATATTTTTTCCTCAAAATATTCATTGCTGGTGTTAAGACCTACTTTTACACTTTCACAGTGCTTTGACATTAGTTTAGGAGTTAACTATTTGTCCATAGTTTGGACCCTAACAGGTGCTACCACCTTGGGTCAGAGTGGACCTGGGAACACCAGCAATTAAGATGTGGTTCCATGCTCCTCAAAACCTCCTGATCAGAGGCCTTGCTGTTGGATGTAGTTTATCGTCTTACCCAGGACAGAGGAGGATCGGTAGTAATGCTGATTGTCCCACTTTAGTGTAACAAGGGAGGTACTGTTGTAGACAGCTGTTTCCTGAGACAAGGCTCCTCTCAGTAATATTTTCAGTTGTGCTCTGTCCACAGCCAGCAGCAAAAACAAAGAATCCAAAGACAGAGAGACAACTGAGAGATAAAATGTAGTTTATCCGCCCTCGTGCGGATAAATAACACACTTCGATCCCAACCAAAAAGCCAAAAAGTGAGGACAACCCAACTGTGATAAAAGTGCCATTTTTCAGGCACACAGTATCAAATGATACAAGTAAGATAATTGCTAAAATTTCGGTTACCATAAATAAAATATCACCTGCTGAATTATTTTAAAATTATTATTAAGAGAAATGTTCCTAAGACAGTGATTTGGTTAGTATTAAGAAATTGCTTAATTTGGAAAACTGAATAAAAGGTGACATTAGTAGATCACAAGTACTGTAATATTTTTTTCAAGGAAATGATAAAAATTTTGGTTGTCAAACAAAGGTTTACCAACAAGTATTGTGTCTGATTGTAAGAAAAGAAAAAAGCAAACAACTAACTCTGTATGCACGCCCCTCCTCAACATTTTGAGGAATTTCAACAAGTGGGGTCACTTTGGCCAAATCATTAATAAACAGACCAAGAGATAACTCCTGTGAAATGATTTGACCTAAAGAATTTTGCTGAAAAGCAAAATGAGGGGCTGGGTAAAAACAAAATCAATAAAAAGAAAAAATTTAAAAAAGAAAAAAGCAGCAGTGAAAATAGCAACATTGGCTAGAGTGAGGGTGGAGGCAGGGTCAGTAATGTTTGCATTTGAGGGTCAAAGGTGGGGGAAGTGAAGTTTAAATGCATGGCAGTATGTGGGGAGGTGGTCATGGTTAGCGAACAGATGGTCACCTCTCATCCTGTTCTTGGGAGCCTGATTTGCGGGCTGGATGTGAGTCCCACTTGCCAGAGGTGGGTGCTTGCTTCGGTTGGCACGACCGTGAGCGGTGAACGCTTTGATTCCTGAAAGAAACAGTCGCAGAGAGTTGTGCAATGATACATGCAACATGCAGCTAACAGGTTACACACACAAGCAAGAATACAAACACACATTTCTTTACACATACTTATATGCTCATCTAGGTATACACATGCATACATAAAAATACGTTTTCACACACTCTTATCTGCTCTCTATGCATCCATAAATGCATTTTACATACACACACACACACACACTTACACATTGTTTTGTGCATACATGCATACACACATCCATGCATACATGTCCTCCCTCACATACATTCACACACACGCATACACATCCTTTCTCACACACACAGTCACACATACATGCACACATTCTTCCTAACATACACTTATATACTCTCCATGCATCCACAAATATTTTTCACATACAGACTTCTTCACTATTTGCTCCTATGCATACAAAAACACACAGACACATAGACATTCTTCCTCACACACATTATTATACATATTTTCACACACACACCCATTCTTCATATATGCTCTTACAGGCTCACCCGTCTATGCACAGATACATTTTTACACACACACAAAAGTGTACTGAAAGCTTTCATAAAACAAATAAGAGAGACAGATACCAATAAGCAAAAGAAGTGAAGAAAATTTCATTGGTAACAATTGTAATCAAAAGTTTGGAGGAATTGATTACAATAGAGACCAAAAGCATCTTCCACGTAGAATAAGCAGGCAAGCTCGTCTTATTGTAGATTTGAAGTTCAATGGTGATTTATTACCGATAGATATTTGGCAGTATGAATTAAGTGATGCAAGTAGAACAGAGCTAAGTTGGGATTGAACCTCAATCATTGCAAGCAACCTTATTAATACCTGCTGCATATCCTACATGCATATTCACAGATTTTCCTGCACTGTAAAGAAACTGATTTGTCATTAATTATATCTTTATGTTTGTATGCTGATGAAAGGCCTGTAATATTTATTTTGGATGTTCCAAAAGTAATACCTCCAATATATTCCCAGGAAAACTACTAGAGATGCAGGGTGCACAAGAACTCTGTTGGATATAGGGCAAGTTCTCAGTTATCAAACTTCAGTTCCACTTTTTTTGACAACAGCGATAACATTATCTGTCTATAATTCCGAGATGAGGTATTGCAATTATTTACATTGTTTGGACTGTTGTCCTCATCTTTATTATCATATTCACAACATGTCAAGTGGCCCAGTGGATAAAAGCGTTGGTTGGATCTAGTGACTTGACCCAAAGCGTTATGAGTTCAATACTTGGCTACAGCAGTGGTGAACAAAAACTTGGAGAGTTGAGTTAAAGGGATATAACCGAGACATTTGGAAGAGGTACATGGAACTAGATCAATCTACCCCAGTGGACGAAATAAAGGGTTTAGTTTGAAATTCCAATTACCTGAAGAAGGCTGGAGCATACAAAGGCCAAAACGTTGTGAATATGGCAATAAAGCTGAGGAGGACAGTCTGAATAATGTAAATAATAGCAATAACATTGTTAGGAAAATGTTACCCATGTTGAAACATGGCTTGTCACATACATCACTGTATCCACTGCTGAAGCGTGTTTTCAACCACCCATGTTCACATGCACAAATAGTCAATACATTTCCACAAATTTTCAGCAGGTGTACTTATTTTCTATATAGAGGAATCCAATAACATACATACCTTCTTGTTAAGTCACTAACCCAGATAGCAGACATCAGTTTGTTTAGTGACATTAACTCCATATGGGTCATTCAATGCTGAAATTTAATTTTCTTGGGAGTAGTAGTAATTTCTTTTACAAAAATATATTGCTGGTAATTTTTTTTTTAATATGAAAATGTATTGCTGGTATTTTTAAGATAAAACTTCTTTATACTTTCATAGTGTTTTGACCTCAGTTTAGGAGTTAACTATTAGGTTGGTGCAAAAATAATTTCGTTTTCTCACATAGTAACATATGTTAGAAAACGAAATTATTTTTGCACCAACCTAATATTTGCCCATAGCTGAAACCCCAACTGGTGCTACCAGCCTGGATCAGGGTGGGCCTGGGAACTGCAGTAATTAAGAGGTGGTTCCACACTCCTCAAAACCTCCCAGGCCTTGCTGTCAGATGTAGTTCATCATCATACCCAGGACAGGCAGATATCTGCAAGAATGGCAACATCTAACAGATTATTGGTAGGAAGGTTTAAACTATTTCCGTACCACCAACCTCCACCTTTGACCCCACATGGGCCAACATAATAAAATATAGAAGGCATTTCTTTTGGAGTAAGACCCATCATCATGACAACCGGTGTCTTTACTTTAAAAAAAAAAAAAAAAAAATTAACTACTTTTTCATCCATTTTAAAAATGAATTGTTCCATATCCCTAGCTAAGCTTCTCTTAGTAATGAGCAAGAATTCTTTATAGCAAAGATTATAATAAAATAGCTGATGAACCAAGCTAATACTCGTATTATTAAATGATCGCAATTTTTCTCTGCTGAAAAACTAAAATGTGTTTAAATTTACTTGTTTGTTGGAAAAGGTAAAAAAAAAAAAATCTCTGATTCAGGGAAACATGAGTAACCATTTAAATTATTGCATCATAGTTCTAACAATTGTTGCTGGAAATCAAGTTCTATTGAACTTAATGTACTTAAGACTGTCTCCCTGTTTCATAATAGTCATCATTAAGCAAGATATAAACACAAATAGTCTATGACATATCCAACCAAATAATACAACGGCAAATATAAGATATTCTTTTTTAACTGGATGAGTGGTGCCAAATATGGCACTTTTCCTCTTGAGTTTACCATAATGAATGGAATTAGTCTGAATCAAAGAAAAAAACTCTAGGAATTGTGTTAAGTTGTAACCATTATGAGACAAAGATTTATCGGCAATGTTTAACTTATGACCATGCAATAAAAAAATAAAAAAAAACAATGTCAAAAGGGATGCTGTTCACTTGACACTACTACATGTCCTTGCTAATTTTAATTGTTTTATAAAGCTATTTTAAAAATATTTATAAAACCATTGCAAATAAAACTGAATACTCGAAAATTGGCTGGTTAATGCATTTTCTACAGCTTATCAACCATTTGCAGGCCATCCAAAACCAGAACATGTTTCTAGATTGCAAAACTTGCTTTTTTTTTGCTTTTTTTTTTTTAAGAGACTTACTAATTAACCCATAGCTTGGGTATTTGTGCATAAATGAATATAAAGAAACCAACAGGAATTGAAACTCAATTCTCTGATTAACAATTCTGAACCATTATCCATTATACCACCAAAGCTTACAGAACATGGTATTCCCATCTAGGTACTGACCAGGCTCAACATTGCTTACCATTGGTGATCATATGGGAATCAGTGTTTCAATGTGATGTGGCTTTTTTCTCAAGAATTGATAACAAAAATATTAAACATTATTAATTTATTCAATTGTTTATTTACATTGATTTATCGCCTGTAATTAATATTATGTATATAAAAATTAAATTTTTAGTATTTTTTAACTTTTAGAGAAAAAAATTAAATTAGGTATTTTTGTACATTTTTCCCCCAGACGATTTTAAAACCAGATGTTCAAAAATTGGTAAAAGATATGACTAATTTTTGGTATATGCACTTATCCTATCAAACTCCAGCTTTTACTTCGAGTACAATGTTGATCTGCTTAAAAAAAAAAAAAAAAAAGTGAAAAAAAATCAACATTCTCTAATATGGTAATAATGGTGTCAAAAGAAAAAAAATCTTTTTGACACTGTTATTATGCCTAGGCTTAAGTTAAAATTTGCTAATTTATATTCCAGATTATGGTCTAGACTTGGTTGACTACCAGTCTAGGAGAAGGATTACTCTGAATTCCAAACTGAAGGAAAACACTTTACTATGTTTTGCAAGAAGTCATTTCAGTCCATAGTTAATAAAGTAACAGAATTTGTGAAGAGCCTATAAATTGGAAAAAAAAAAAAAAAAAAAAAAAAAAATTAAGCCTAATGCATCTTGTCTGTTACAGAAAATTCCTGTATTTCTTGTACTGATAAGATATAGTAGTAGTTAGTAGTTTTTTTAGGTAATTTAACAAAGCACATATAACATGTTTGACATGTGTTAATCAAATCATAGTGAAATAAATTTTGAAATAGACTTAATAGATCCACCTGTGAGATTTGGAATGGAACATTCAAGTGCCTTTTTTTTATCTGTGTATACATGTTTTTTGTTTTTTTTTTATTGTAATAGAAGCAAAGAAAATATTTTAAACTAGGAACATGAGTGATAACACTGATTAAAGTAATGTCAACAAAATAATCACCAAAATTCCCCAACATTTTTTTAATATTATTTCTTATTACTATAAATATTATTTCTTTGTGAAGACATGTGTTCAAGTTGACATCTCCATTATTTTATGCAGTGTAATTCATGTCAACCAATCTACAGATTGAGAAGTCCTTACTAAAAAAAAAAAAAAAAAAAAAAAAACTGTATTCTTTATTACCATCAGAAAAACTGCTTTGTTAGCTAGACTGCACCCTAATTAACCCACAGGAAACCATCACGTCTCTCTCTCTCTCTCTCTGTATATATATATATATTTTCAACTTTATTTCTTTATACCATTTTGGAATCAGGCCAACTCCATTAGCAAATTAAAGCCATTCCAGACCTGCAATCCTGAAATTTTGAATTCCCAAGTTTCCTTACTCCAACTTTTTTCACATGATTTTTTGCAACAAATTTTTTTGTACGATAATTTTTATAAACTGGAAATAAATTTGGGAATACTTGAAATTAATTGCAAAATCCAGCAAAAGTCACCCATGAAATAAAAATAATTGCTTTTTTACAGAAAGTAAGGACCTACATACATCAAATTGTATTTAAATTGAGTGGCGGCAGAAGAATTACCATTGAATTTTTAAAAGGTAAGCTTAAATATTAATGCAATATTTAAATGCAGCAATCAGTTTTGAGCCCTTCTGCCATTTATTGTTGCCTATTACATATACTCCTCCATATCTTTTATGATGAATGTCCAATCAAAAGCCCTCAGCTGGTGCTAGCTTAAATACCACGCAATAGGGCAGCTTTTAAGTTTATATATATATATATATATATATATATATATATATATATATATATATATACACACACACAGTCAATGCCAGAATAAACAAACTGTCTTCTGGCGAAACAATTTTTAATCAAAACAAATCTACATATAATCAAGCCCTATTAAAAGTAACTTCAAACAAACATTAAATTATATAGATAAGCCAACTAATAACATATCCACTAAGTAAATAAATTATAACAATGGAACCTTAAAGTGGCCTGTTTTTCTTTAAATTAGATAATATATATATATATATATATATATATATATATATTTTAAATAAAAACAGACCACTTTAAGGTTCCATGTCAAAAATGTGTAAATTTTCTTTTCATTTTTTGTTTGGCAGTAAAGTCTGATGATCCGCAGTCCTTTAAAAGGGCTGTGGTGAAATAATTTATTACATGGAACCTTAAAGTGGTCTGTTTTTATTTAAATTATTTGCTCTGGATTTATATTGAGCTCTCTGGATTTTATCCTGCTTAGGTTTACCCATACAGATTACCTAGTTTTTCATAAACATATATATATATATATATATATATATGTGTGTGTGTGTGTGTGGCTTAAAATTTGATATATTTAAGAGTGCTCAATATTGGAAATAGAAAATTTATAGATATAGACAGTGTGAGCCAAGATATAATACTACATGGTGACTGTCAGTTTCATGCCTCAATGTGATCTTCAGACCAATTTTTAGACTGCAAATGACATTGAAGTGCTTAACCAAGACTTAGTTCGAAAATCGCACTGAAGCATAACATATACATAGATATATATATATATATATATATATACACACACACACACAAGTTATAGAAGCATGAAACCAAGTTAAAAATGCATGTATGTGTGCACACACACACAAACAAGGCTGCTATTGTAAACTTTATTATTGTTGGTATTAAGTTTGACATGGGTTTTCTTATTTCTTTTAGCCTGTGATTGTCTTATTAAAAATCTACCTGGATGATCAAGAATTTATTTTCAAGATAAATGACATTGCTTTATAGATTGCATTGTTTACCGTTTCCAAGTGACCATTTATCAATAGCTTTAAATCTCCTACTTTCCATATCAATTGCTGATGTTATCACATTCCTTGGTGGTTAAGATTAGTTGAGAAAATAAAACAAAGTTTTGAAAGCTAGGGGAGATTTTCCATAGCACAATAAATAGCAAGACAGATCTGCATGCATGCCTCACAAAACTGGCCTTGTGCCAGGTTATGTTTAATAAATAGTGATGATTGTCATTATATTAGTAAAGAGTTACCTTTTTATCTCCTTCTAAAATGTGTGTGTGTATATATAAGGTGGAGAATATAAAATGTTAAATGATTTTTTTTAAAAGTCACTCATTTTCTTTCTCTATTTTAGTTTCAAGCAACACCAGCTTGGGAAAAATAATACAATATTAAATTATTTTAAATACACAAATGCATACACACACAAAAACATTTTTTGTTATCCATCTGATGAAGCCATATAGGCAAAATGCATTATCAGATATTATTTTCGAAACACACTTTCATGTAACATTTTTCCAAATGTCAATAACTTATAACTCTCTCGGGATTACATACCCAAATTTATTTATATATATATATATATATATATATATATATATATATATATATATATATATATATATATGCACACACATCTCTAGCTTTCAGATAATCCTTCTCTTACACATGCTACCACCCAAGTCTAAAAAGCCCAGGCTACCCTGCTATTTAAACCAAATCTGGGCTCATCATGAATACAGCTATTTATTCTTTATAATGTAGGAGATACACTAGGTTTCATTCCTTTTTTTTTTAAGCCCTGTTTCTTCAGGATGTTGACAATAATGCTTTCCCACAGATTCTGTTTCTTTATTATCTATCAAATGCTATGACTTCATGCAAAAGAGTAGAGTGGTTTCCTGTTACCTTCTCTTTGGTTTGGAATTCAGAGTAATCGTTCTCCTAGACTGGCATCCAACCAAGCCTAGACCATAGCTGGAATCCTTATGAATATAAGCATTTATTCAACTTTGTAATCCAGGAAACACAATAGATTTGTTTGCTTGTGCCAGCAAAAATATAGAGTGCTACTGGTGGATTCACAAGATACAAGAGATTTGGATTCTATTACAATCAATACATGTGCTTGATGAGGTCACTTCTAAGTAGCATGCAGAAAATTATAAACATACAGCTAATTAGCAATTGGAGTCTAATCATTGGTAAGTTGATGAGGTGAGTCAAGGCTTGGATAAAATATATAAGGACTGCTAATGAATTAGTAAATCGTCAAAAACATTGGAATAATTTTGAGTCATACATTGTCTGTGTAAATTAATATCATACAGACAATGCTACAACTTAATAAAGGAATCTTTTTCTATCCTTTTGAGCAAATTCTTTGGGAGTTCTTGTCTAATAAAAACTAGAAAATTAATTTATTCTAAAAATTCTCAAACATAGACAACTTCATAATTTCCTTTATAATCCCTAACTGCTTACCAATAAGTTAAAAACCAAATAAATAAACCAAGGTATAGAAGTGTTTGTATTTTTTTTTTCTTTAGATGTAATATTGTCTATTATTATTAATTTTAAATTATTTACATTATTTAGAGTTAGACTATTGTCCTTATCTTTGCTGTTACTATCCTAACTTTTCAGCCACTGCTCCCTCTGGCCTTCTTCAGTTCTCTGTCAAATTTAGGTAACCTCCAAAAAATTTGAAATTGAACCCTTTAATTAATCCACAGAGGTAGATTGTTCACTAACAGTGTCTGTACTCCTGACCCAGGGATTTAACTCATAATTACTACACAATCAAATTAACAAACAATATTTTTGATTTGGAATTTGGTGGCATAGTGGATTTAATCCCAGAGTTGAATAATAGAATAATACAGATTCAGTGGTAACAGGACAAGAAATAACTAAGTAATAGTCATAAAAAATGGACAATTGATCGATTCATTTTTGACGGTTATCAACACTTTGAAGGTTATTTAAAGCCAGAAAATATTTTCATATAAAAATTAGTATATTCTCAAAGGAAATGATTTTTCTTAGATTTAGATATTATCAGAAAGTTCTCAGAATTTCTATCATGTGAGAGATGGCAACAGTCCTTGTGAAGGAGTTCACAAATCTGTTCCACATATTTAATCATTTTCATGCTGACTGGTCATCCCAAGTACTCTTCTGGAGACGCCACTTGACTGGCCTTGAATTGCGTGTGACACTCTAAAAACTATGTTCAACTTAACTAATGTTTGCTAAAAGCCTGACAAAATATTTTGAACAATGCTCAGATCTGTCAGAAACTGTAAAGGTCGCAGAGCTGTTGCAATGCCACATTACAAAAAAACCTCAGGTGAAAAAGAAGCAGAATGCATTAAGCCTATTGGTAGACTGACACATCTATGAGCTTTAGCTACAAGCATTTCAATTCAATGATACAAGCACAATACAGGGATTTTGAGTGAGTCACAAGTTTGCTCTCAGTATGGTGCAAGGAGAATTTGCCAGCAGTTAATTAGTGCAAAAGAAAATTAGTCTCTGGTATTCACTATAAATGATTTAAACAAAACTCATTAGTTTTTGAATAATTAATTTTCAAACAAATGACTATAGCAATTTAATATATTTGAATTCAGTCCCGAAATATCTCTATTAATATGGCTATCTGTAAGCCCATCATCTCAGAGAAGGAAAACAAAATTTATGGATAATGATAGTAATAAATATACAAAAACTAAACCAAATGTTGATGAATATATTAGACATGCAACACTCAATTATACAATGCAAGATTTCAAACAAAATCTATAAAGTCATTAAGGAAATTATTGTTCTAATATTTGCACATAATCTTAAATTTCAATATTTCCATATTTATTGAACTTGAATTTTATTTTAAATATTTCTTAGAAATTTTATTTTAAATATTTCTTAGAAATTTTATTTTAAATATTTCTTAGAAATTTTATTTTAAATATTTCTTAGAAATTTTATTTTAAATATTTCTTAGAAATTTTATTTTAAATATTTCTTAGAAATTTTATTTTAAATATTTCTTAGAAATTTTATTTTAAATATTTCTTAGAAATTTTATTTTAAATATTTCTTAGAAATTTTATTTTAAATATTTCTTAGAAATTTTATTTTAAATATTTCTTAGAAATTTTATTTTTTTTAACTTTATTCCTTACTCCTTTTTCCTATCATAGAGATAAATTACCCTATTGACAAAATGACCAACAATCATTTTAATATTTGCATATAATCTTCAATTTCAATATTTATTGAACTTGATTTCTGTTTTTTATTTTAAATTTTGAATACTTCTAGGAATTTTTATTTTTTCCCTTTATTCCTTTTTCCGATCATGGCAGTAAATTACTCTATTGACAAACTGACCAGCAATCAATTGACTAGATTTCCAGAGTACAAATGAGCTATTTATTTATAGCAGATGTGTTTTGATTAACTGACTTCATTCATAAAATAGATAAAATTTTTCAGTCAACAACAAAGACTGTATTCTGCGTGGATTGTGATAAAAAAAATAATTTGTCATATAGTGTAAGTTGCTGCATCACAATCAGCACTAAAGACGGTTTCTTTTAGAACTGCCAAATATCTTATCAGATGAACATTCTCAAAGATATTCATGATAAAAATAAAAGCATTTTCTGCTTTACATTGAGAAAAAACTTTTAGCAAAAAGGTATGAGTAATAAGGAATTAATAAACAAATATTTCTGTTTAAACAAACAAAACAACGTTTTTAATTACATCTTAGTGCGCAAGACGATTTGCTCGCTCTTTCACTGGGAAGAGGCTAATAGTAACAAACTCTTTACTAATTCTAATAAGATTGTGGCCTGAATGGAGCATATTCCTTGTGGGAATAGTGACAGTATGTACCTGCCCACAAGGAATATAGTTCATTTAGCCAAGTTTTCGAGAGAGATGTGAAAACTAAAGATAATATTTAGAGCTTTAATTGGATCAGAGGGTAAAAAATGGGGTGTGTCTTATTGTTCAGTGAGGTTGCAAGGGAGTCAGTTAACCATCTGAAATAATTAGACAGACTTTGAAAATTAAAAAAAAAAAAAATAAAGATGAACAAATTTTTCAAAATGACAAAGTGAACAACATTTTGGCACATACACTGATGATAAAACAAAAGCAAATAATTAAGGAAACATTTCTCTTGGCCAACTGAGTAAAAGGAGAAAAAAAAAGACAAAACAAAACATTACGATACCAAAGGTATAAATCCAGGTGTTAATAAAAAAAAAAAAAAAAAAAAAACTATCAGAACTCACGATTCATGATAACTAAGTGCTTCTGCACTTTTCTGCGATCCGATGCTACAAGTCCGGCTAAAGGCATCATCATCGTCACCATACAAATTATTGAGCCCATAATCAGAGTCCACATCTGAACTGGAAGTACGTTGTCGTCTGATCAGCCGCAATGTGGCTAACCCCGCAGCATCTCTTGTGCTCGTGTAAGTCACAGGGTTATCAACAAGATGGTCCAGTCCCTGGACACACGGCTTGATGCCATAAGGAGGACTACCACAATGCCGCCTTAAACTTGGCACTCTAGTCAGATTGACAAGTTTCCGTTGCTGTGAAGACGGGTGAACGTAGTCTTTTCCATCGGACAATGTTGAATGACCAGTATCATTAGTCAAAATAGTAGTGCTTGAGCCTGTTATTGGACTTCGACACATTGTATCACAAGTCATAGTTGGGCCCGAGTCGCAAGAGCTGACCCCGCTGGTCGTGGAGTCAGTGTTGAAACTGTCTGCACGACTTTTGCTAGTCTTAGAACTGTCACTGCCACTTTGCTGGTCTCGAAGGCTACCAACCCGTGTCCGATATGAGGTAATGTCAAACATTCGACCACTGCTGTGGTCGGTCAAGTTGGAGACATTGTTGGCTAATTTGTTGGAGTCGTTTTCTTGAAATTCTGACAGTGACTCTGCATTTTCCTCCTCAACTTTTTCTATTGAAGAACGTTCAGACTGGGATGATATCATCAAATGCAAGGATTTCGTTGGAGATCGATCCCCGGATCCGAATGATGCAGGACTTGACGAGTTGACAGGTGACAAAAACGTCCGATCTTTGAGAAAGCCATGCATTGATTTACTCTTGGTCGAAAACTGAGTGGCTTGAGAGCGGTCAAACCCACTTGACCGCGGGGGAAGCGTCGAGCTTCGACTAATGTTTGTCAGCCTGTGAAGAGTGATGTCCGAGTCATCCTTTGTGCTTCCTGGAATATTCAAGTGCTTCGGATAAGCACGGTTCGACTTGTTATCCTCACGTTCCTCCGAGCTGTATTGCTCAAAGTTACAGTGATTTCCCAAGTGTGCATTCATGGAAGACTCTTCACTGTCTGAGCGCGTTCCACTAGAGATGCTAAGGTTTCGATCACTGGGAGTGTCAGGGGACATAACTCCATCATCAACTGTTGGTTCATGATGTTCAACAATTGGCCATTTTTCTGCTCGATTTCTCCAAATGGACTCCCAGCCATACTGAGCAAGAAGATCAGCACCTTGTCGGGTGGAAGCAAGAAGACCAAGGGTGTAAAAGGCTGTGCTGCAATCAGAAAGAACAATTAAAAATGAAAAATAATATTAAATTCACTGTCTACATGAAGTCCATACCCAAAGCAATATACTGTCAAAATTACTTCAAACATAAATAAAATGGTCTTTTTTATTTAACAGTTAAAGTTTGAAATATCATATTTGACAGCATGTAAGGCACACTTTTTTTTTTTTTTACTAAAAATATCTTTTAAAATTCCCCTGCATCTTATATGCCATATGTAGGTTTACTAATTAGTATTTTTTTCTTGATTTGCCCTTCTGAAATTGGGGTGCATCTTATATGCCATCAAATATAGTACTTAACTGAATTATCTCCCTTGAAATTCATTTCTTAAATTATTTCACTTCAGGGCGGCCTGAGTTTTAATTATACTTTATAAATAAAAAATGAATATTCTTCCAGATCCACTCACTTATTTACTAAGGAAAGGACTGAAAATTCAGACAAAAAGCATACACAAGTTCATTTTAACATTATTCTACATTTACTATGTATTTTCAAGTTAAATGCTTACAATACCTGTTTTTATATAAGTGATCAAAATTCATATATAAAATATAAGTGATAAAAACAGACATATTAAAAGAAGAATAAATAAATAACAAAAAAGAAGAGTATAAAAAAAAACAAAAAAAAAACATCGGTTCACCTATAATCCAGTTCTAACTTCTCCCCGGACTTTTAAACAGGAGCAGAGTTTTATCCCTGATTTTCAATTTAGAATTGTGTTTCCAGTTCCATCTAAAGTCTATTTCAACTATACTTCTTATGTCTCCTCCTAAACTCTGAAATTTTATTTACTACTTACTTATTTATTTTTCCTCAATAGGAATAGATAGGTTTGTTTATTGTCCAGTTCACCCCCCTCCCCTGTCTTTTGAAAAAGGAGTAGAGGTTTATCCCTTGCTTCCAGTTTGTTCTAAAGTCTACTCCAACTCTATACATCTAACATCTCCACCTAAACTCTGAAGTTTCATTTACTATTTTA
The DNA here is from genome assembly GCA_963932145.1 of Acanthosepion lycidas. Classification (NCBI taxonomy): domain Eukaryota; kingdom Metazoa; phylum Mollusca; class Cephalopoda; order Sepiida; family Sepiidae; genus Acanthosepion; species Acanthosepion lycidas. The sequence goes on from OZ010604.1 coordinate 54,444,031, forward strand.
AATTTTTTTTTTTTTTCCCTTCAATAAGGGTTTATTACTTAATTTTTCCTCAGTAGATATTCACTCAACCCCACCACGAGGTCAGGTTGTGACACAAGGTCGATTTAATGTGGGGAGCCCGAGCGCGTGCACCCTGGCAAGGAACAAAAATTCCCCGAGCCCCCACAACCATCGGTTGCGCTGGCCTCGGTGCATGCACTGATCCTTCTCTCTAGTGCAATGAGAAGGTGCAGCCTCGGGCAGCTGTTCCCCAGGGCCAGGCACCTCACAGTATAATTTTCCTCAGTTGCGACTGTCCTTTGACGGAGTTGCTCCTGAGTGCACTCTGTCCAAAGACAGAGACGCAACTGAGAAATGATAAGTAAATGTGTACCTACTCAAAAAGAGCAAGTTACACACAGTTTACATGCTTTTTCCTCAGTAGGCGTAGATAGGTTTGCCTCTCATCTGGTTCACACTCCTCCCTTGTCTCTCAAACAGCTGTAGAGGTTTATCTCTTGTTTCCTGTTTAGGATCAGATTTCCAGTTCCTTCTAATGTCTACTTCAACTATACTTTTAACATCTCAGCCTAAACTCTAAAATTTTATTTATTATTCATTTCTTATTTATTTATTTTTTCCATCAATAACTGTACATAGGTTTGCCTTTCATCTGGTTCTCACTCCTACCCAGTCCTTTGAACAGGAGTAGAGGTTTATCTCATTTCCTGTTTAAGATTGTGTTTCTGGTGCTTTCTAAAGTTTGCTCATTCTCTTTCACTCCCAGTAGACTCTCACAGCTTAGTGGCATTATTGCCTTGTTTGGAGTGAATTGATTTTTTTTAGAAAGTGATAATATTGAAATAAAACATGATTTGCAAAAAAGCAGCTAAACCAATCAAGGACGATAAATGTGCACAGCGACTAAAACGAACACACAAGACCAATTTTTATATAACAGTCAAATTACATTTATGCCTAACCATCATTCCTTCTGCTTACAATGAGATGTCTGGTAGGACTTAATATAAATAGAGTCCAACACTGTCAAATGAAATTTCAAATTATCTTTCCTTAGTACTGAGAACATGTCTTGGTTATAAGACTGGGCACATTGGTGATTTTTTAACTAATGTTCAGCTATCATCTGTAAGTTTTATATATTTTATTATATAACAATTGGTCTTTGGTGAACATTTCTTCTTCTGCACTGAGCTCTAATTAGAGATGACCAATAAACTGGTTTAGCTCTTTTTCTTGTTAATCATGTTGCAATATTGCCGTTTGACTTATGTCTTTTTTTGTTACTCCTCCTTTTTGTATGTTTTAACATTTTTATCACTTTAATTAAATATCAGCTTATAAATTTATAAATTTACATGACTTTATATATTTATCAGTCATACTGCATGATCTCTCCTACTTACTGTGATATTCTATTGTTACAAAAACACAGTAAGGGAACATGCATCTGGCTACCATAAGAACGAAATATCTCATTAATAAAAAAGAGGGAGACCAGGTTGCTAATATATTGCATTTTATTTCTTTTGTCTTATGTTAACTTTGTTTGCATGTTATTAGTTTAACAATTTAAAAGACCACATTCTTTCTTACAATTAAATAGGTAATTATATAGATAAGAATATATTACTCAGGCAGATAATACACGGTGTGGCAGAAATACTTCCGACATAATGTTAAGACATTAGCTATATGAAGACACCATTGCCACTAATGCCTTACTATTATATAGTAGGTATTTCTTGGAGCTATGTTTAGGGGGAATTTCTTGGAGGTATATGTGGGGAGTATTTCTGCCACACCCTGTATAAGTAACTGAATTTCAAAATTACTTAACCTTTAGCTCTCCACAATATTCATAAGCATTTCATCCATTTGATATAAGTGTCCTGACAATTGCAGTAGCATTATCTTTGATTTTCAGTAAGTCATTTTCTTGTTGCCATAGTAGGATATGACAACACTAGCACAAAATTCAACCACACTATTGCCTGATGATCAAAGTTGCATGCAGTTGCTTTACAAACATTTTGTTTGACAAATGAAATCACTTATATACAGAATGCTAAAGGTTAAATATCTAACAGTGTCAAAGACTATGGCAATGAATGCTGGACAATGTCATCACAGATGAAGAAGAGCTACAACAAAAATATGGTTTTACAAAAAGATGCTGAGAATACCATGGATGGATCATGTGAGCAATGATGAAGTTTTAGAGAAAATGGAAACAAGGAAGACAATTATACTTAAATTTTCTAATATACTTCTATGAAATTTTCTCTTTCCAGAACTGTAGTTTATATTTTAGATATATGGGTAAAAGAATGCGTCAACTTAAATTGATGTCAGGATGATATAGATTGAAGTAAAAATCATTGTTATTTACCCCCAAAGGCTAACGATGATTCCTTCCAAAAAGTAACAACATTTGCATGAATAGATTTATAGATAAATAACAGGTTTAAAACCACCCTCTTGACACCCACTCCAGAATCCAGAGCCCAGCATGCAGTGAATGGTTAGATCAAACTTTGATGTAAAAGCGAACTATAATGACATTAATAGTGACTATATAACATCATAAAAAAGGCTGCATAAACATTTATCATGATGTTCAAAATGATCCTATAAGAACTTACCATAATTAGAAAGAAAATAAATATTAGAAAAAGGTAACTAAATAATATTTTGTTTTGGCTATTATTACAAAATAATATTCTACTTGAAAAATCTCATGAGATTTGGGGTCTTGTGATAAACTCATCCATATAGGATTTTTTTTAACCCTTAGCACTCTGCAATATCATAAAATTTCATCCTCATCCATTGGATATATATGTCCAGATAACTGCAGTAGCATCATCTTTGATTTTCCATTCATCATTTTCCTGTTGCCATAGTAGGATATGGCAACACTAGTGCAAAATTCAACCACACTAATGTCTAAAGATCAAAATTGCATGCAATGACTGTACAAACATTTTTTTTAACAAATACAGTCACCTATGTAGAGGGTGCTAACGGTTAAATATTATTACATTTATTTTAAGGTTTAGGTAAACTAATATATTAACAATTCTTTCTAACTGACTGAATTTTAATACAAAATTTCATGGAGAACATTCCATCAGACAAAAAAATAAAAAGTCAATAAAAATAAAAGACTGTTTTTAGTACATTTTTGCACAAATTCTTACCCTCTGACTGAGAAAACACCACATTCTTCTGCTAAACGGATTATCTCTGTAACAAGAGATTCCTCTTTAAGCCAAAGTACTCCATAAGTTGATGTGCCAATGTGTCCCTGAAATAAATAAAAAATTTAAAAAAAAAACACATCAGAAACTTTTGCTTTAATAAAATGATTTATACAAAATGGCATCACACATTATGAAATGGACAAAGTTGAACAATTATTTTAAGATATTTTTATGTTTATACATTCTTTTTTATAGATACAAATATTTAAGTAAATGCTCTGTTTATAAGAAACAGTATTAAACAACATTTACCAGCCTGAATGTCCAAGAAATTTTTACAGAAAATATTCGTCCTCCGACAGGATTCGAACCTATATCCTATATGGAACCGTCATTTAGCTTGATGTGCCTTTAACCGATTTGGCCACAGAGTCATGTTCGGTTAGCAAGGTCGAATTTACAGTATTTAAACTTCAATCTTCCATGAATCTCTCACGTACATTCATATCTGTCCATGGCGTATCAAATGTAAACAAATGACGTCACACATTATGAAATGGACAAAGTCCGACAATTATTTTAAGACATTATGTTTATACATTCTTTTTATAGATACAAATATTTAAGTGCTTTTACCAATTGAGCCACAGAGGAGTGTTTCGGTTAGCAAGGTCGATTTTACTGTTTTTAAACCATAATTCTTCAGAGCATTTCCTTAAATATTTGTGTCTATAAAAGGAGTGTATAAACATAAAAATGACTTAAAATAATTGTCGGACTTTGTCCATTTCATAATGTGTGATGTCATTTGATTACATTTGGATATGCATCGAGCATATATGAATGTATGAGAGAAAATCATGGAGAATTCCTTAGTTCTGCCAGTTCTAACGGTCATAGCTAACCACCTGCTATACCAAACCATGTATATTTTTAGTGAATCACCCTCATTCCCTTTGTATTCCCTTGGTGAGATGGATGTTCAAGCTGAGTTGCTTCTTCCCACAAACTGCTGTTTTGTAAAATCAACTCCAAAGAGGATGCTTCCCCAATCCCTACAATCTTAACCTTTTGAAGTCTAGGGTCAAACATTATCTTTCCTACAAATAGTGCCTCTTACATTGCAACCCTCTTCCTCAAGTGAACATAATTGGAGAAAAAAAAAAAAAATGTATAATGCTTAATTCTTTATTGGACACAGTGGAAGATTTTTGGTTTTTTTCTTAATGTTTATTTCCAATTTAAAAATATACTTAAATTTGAAATCTAGTGTTCCCCAAAAATGTCGACATTTGTTTTTTAATGCTGACAAAATTTAATTCCTGGTAAAAGCCAAAACAGTCAAAAGTACTCAAAAAAACACAACAGAACAAAAGCTTGAACTTTGGGCAGCTTATACACAATTTTAATCTGGATGTGAAAAATTATTTGTACAAAGGGAAAAATACATTAAAAAATTAAGTAGACAAAACTTACCAGTTGAATATAATACAATTTCTCTCTCTCTCTCTATGAGACCTTACGCATAATAACATAATAAACTATTCCATACGTAATAAATACTGCACCTCAAGAGGAAGCAGAGTTCAGTCTGAAGTCTGGAGTGAGGTCCGTCAGAAGTCCATCAGGAGTCTGTCAGAGAAAGCTAGTCAGTCTGTCGAGTCAGAGGCAGTCCAAAACAGAGTCGCGTTCAGACAATTACTACAAGACATTGGAATAGTGATACTGGTCGAGACTACATTGTTCTCCCTACTAAACCTGATTGTTCATACTAACACTTTCTACTTCTCTGTATATATTCCTGTTTGTAATATATCTGTGTTATTCCATATACGTGTTCTTCTTATTTGGTTCTACCTTGGACCATAACAATATATATATATATATATATATATATATATATGTAATTATTAAAAAAAAAATGTGATTTAGCTGATAGATGTTATATTCAGGACCTCGAATTTGGAGTTTCATAGACCAACTTTTTTTAAAATTGTTTGGTCCACTTGCCAGGAGGTTTCAGTGATTCACTGTGGATTTTCTCATTTTTGTTATTTTTATGCTAAGTTTGACATAATTTATGCATTTATATATATATATATATATATATATATATATATATATAACTCAAAATGTAAAAATATTAATAAGATGACAACTATTTCTGCATTTGATGGCATAATCACCCCCTCTCCCATTTCGGTCGGTCAGGATTATGAAAAAGGAAATTGTTGAGTGGTATATTGAATGTTATAAGAAATTAATTCATGTTCCGTATTTAGCTCAATTCAAAAACAAGTTTCTTTTTGTGCATTGTACAAATCCATGAAATTCTAATACTTGGGTGAAAATGTGGGTCTTATATGTACTCAAATATGGTAACTACTTGCCATTCATTTTATTGGGATTATTAATAGGTCCCAAGATTAGAAAATTTTAAAGTTGTTTAATGTGAGTCCATGTGTTTTTATTTTGTTTTTTTTTATCTACATAGACTTTGATTACTGATTTATGCTTCTTTTTTTTTTTTTCTTTTTTTTTTTTTTTTTTTTTTTTTTTTTACTTTGACAGAGATAAAACCAGAAAGTGTTACAATTTTTGTGTTTTTTGGTTGTTTGTTTTAGGGCAGCAAAACATTCATTATTAGAATCCATAGACAAAAAGATAAAATGCTTTTTTGATCAATTCATTTCAGATAAGAAAAGTTTTTGAACTGGTAGATGAGGGAATGGCAGAGAGAGAAAATAAATAAGAAAAGGAACCTTTCTTTTCTTCTGAGAAATTCTTTAGATAGAGTATCTAACATCTTGCACAAAATAAATTAGCTGAATGCCATTTGCTTTTACTCCTATCTAAAAAACTAATGTGAAGTAAACAGACATTAGTGTAGCATACCTCTCTACCATTAACAAGCAAAACTTGAAAAAATATCTTAAATTACCTCAAAAAGAAAAAAAAAAAAATTAAACTTATCTGATCTTGAATAAAAGTGTGTCACTTTTGCATCATTTATATTCCACAGTGTTAAAAAGAAAAATATCAAAAATTTTCAGAAAATAATTTATTATACTGTCTCATAATCATTGTGCCATTTGGTGTATGAAACATTTATGCAGATGTAACAACTATTATAGGACATGTCACTTCAGAATTTAGGTGATTGTGGCCCTCAACATCTTCCTGTTCCTTGTAGGTCTTATTAAGTTTTTCTCATTTCTCTCAAAGCCTGTTCTACCATCCATTTAATCAAGCTCATCAAGTATATTATGCACTGCTCTCCTCTGTCTTGTGAGTATCAGATTTTCCAAGTCTTCCTTCCTCATTACATACTCCAGAAATTTCAACTGCCTCTTCCTGATGTTAATATGTTTCCTTTTCATTTTTCTCTAAAAACCTCACATAATCGGTCTATGGTATCATCAACATCTTTCTGTAGAACAACATTTCTGTTGCTTCAAGTCTCTTCTTCATCTTTGAGAAGATTATCCAGCATTCATTGGCATATACGAAGACAGATATCACATCATAGTTCAACACTCTTTGTTTCTAACAAAATTTTTATACTATCTGTCCCATAATCAATCTGACATTTGGTGTATGAAATGTGTATACAGATGTAACAACCATTATAGGACAGAGGTGATCACAGGAAACAACACCTAGTGTGATAAAGTCCTATTTCTCCAGAGTAGAGTCTAATGCAACTAAGGAAGGGGACATTTTCTGGTAGAGTGATTTCAAGAGATGTGTATAATGTACAGAGAAACATAGGAAACCCTGGGTAATTTGAGAAATAAGCAGAATGATCTGTATATTCAAGTTTGAATTTCTGCATAGTGTCTAAGGCTCTCCGAAGTAAAGACCGAACAACCAAACAGATGATGTTTTTGAGTGAAGGCAAGTATGTTAATCCTCAATTAATAGTAACGTACAATAATTAAGAACCTTTTTACTTAGACTTATTAGTGACTAGCAGCATAACCCGGCATTGCCCATGCTTGATTCAAAAATCATATGACTCATACAGCAATCACTATCACTTGCCCTTCCTTGCCTTTAAAGGAGTACCCTTTGCCGTGCTGGTGTTGCTATATGCCTTACTTCTTGCCTATCTCACACTGCGAGTTTTTTCGAAGCTCTATGCTAAACATTAAATCTGTTATGAAAAAAGAACTAAACAAAATGAACACAAAACGATCAGCTTTAAAAAAGGACTCGTAACAAATACTTTTTCACACCCAACCCAGTTCTGCGGAATCAGAATCAACATTGAGTTTAAGCAAGCGAATGAGACAATTGGAGTAAAGTGCCATGTAGATTTAAATTTTTCTCACTTGTGACGAAAGCAGCTATCGATTTTTTTTTTTGCATGCTAGCATGCTAATTAACATTCATGTCAGTCAGCTGTTGTCTCTCACGCTGGCCAATAGAATCTCCCTGCCGATTCCTGGCAGCCAGCTATAGGCTCTCACTCTGGCCAGTACAAAATAGCCACAAACTACATGAAAACTGCCGTAGAAGCATGAAAAAATCAATTATTTCCACTATCGATGGGAATTGGGAAATGCAAAGTCGGTCTTGGCCTTCCCGCTAACTTGGAGCATGTGCGTGTAAATTTTGGTGCAAATCCGTCGAAAATTGCGGCTGTGCATTCGTTACACACACACACACACATCCTGCCTTTTATAGATAGAGATATCCAATAATTAACTAATTAACAAGTATTTCTAATACCAGGAATCAATTCCTATTTCTTATTTAGAAGAAAACAGAGAAAATTTACTTGTATATAACAATTAGTGATTTCACCTTTTACCAAAATATTCATCAAGGAAGAATGAAAATACTTTTAAAAAATTGTTAATTTGTTAATTGACAGAAGTCGTTGCTGTGTATTAAGGCATTCATTGACATTTCCTTCTATGTGAAATGAATCCTATATTGGATCTGAAGAGACATCTGCAATCACTGCATGGTAGGGATGGAGAGCTCTGGATTTTCTTTGACCTCTCTCTTTATTACTCCTTCTAGACTTCTAGGGTGCAATAAGAAACAAAATGGCTAAGAAGGTTTTCATTTTGTCAAAAAAGTGACTAGAAGACTATACATATTTGTAAGTGTGTGTGTTCATATATGTTTAGTAGAGATTATGTTTGTTGGTTTTTTTGTAAGTTTATTTGGGACATTTTTATGTACATACTGTTTGTTTTAGATAAACATACATTAGATTCTTTAACCATTACCATGCTAATTTCTTTCTAGAATTGTTCCCCTTGCTGCCGCAATTTTTTTTGAGAGCACAAAAACAAACACTTACTGTTTTAAAATAGTTATATAGATTTATGTATACTAATAAAAATAAGCAAGAGTAATATTTTGGTGTAATACATTATGTTTTGTACACATGTTTTGATGGTGAAACCAAGAAGAAAATTGAAACACAAAATAAAAAACAAATACATTAACAATTTAACATACTTTATCTTTTATTACTCCTTGTAGACTTCTAGAGTGCAATAAGAAACAAAATGGCTAAGATTTTCATTTTGTCAAAAAAGTGACGTGTTTCTTCATGTTTACATACAAGAAGACATCAGCATTTGCTTGCTCTTTCTTTCACCTGACTTGCATATTTATTTATCTCGAGAAAGAAAGTTATTTTGTTGTTTGTAAATAAACAAAATAATTCACCTTCAGAAAGGCTTTTAGGTATATTGATGGTCACCAGTAGCTTCCTTAAAATTAGTCATTTATGGATGATAGTAGTTTACTAATAGTCACTATCACTTTCATCCACATCACTAGCATGGATCTTTGGCCACTTCACCATCAATATCCACTTGGGTAAAGCCTTCAAAATCATCATCAGATCCCTCATAAATCTCATGGTCATCATCACTTTCCTTCATGTCCCTAGCATAATTATCATCTCCCAACCACTTCACCATCAATATCCACTTGAGTAAAGCCTTCAAAATCATCATCAGATCCCTCATAAATCTCATGGTCATCATCACTTTCCTTCATGTCCCTAGCATAATTATCATCTCCCAACCACTTCACCATCAATATCCACTTGGGTAAAGCCTTCAAAATCATCATCAGAGTCAAATCAAAGAAAAACTCCTGAATAAAGGCTTTGTTGGATGTTGATGCGGCCATTTTTGTTTACAAAAAATTGTGAAAAAATTAACATGGCTTTGATTGATGTTAGATCTCATATAGAGTTTAGAAGAATTTAAAATGGCATTGGAAAATGGAAGTTTAGCCTTATTCCAAAGCTGTAGTAGGCTATTTCCAGCTTAAAATACCAGAAATAACAGTTGACAAGTGTTTATGCATAGCAACCGCTTCAAGGTAACAGAATGTGCCTAGAGTAGCAAAGGGAGTGAATTCAACAGTGACAATTTTTGCCTCCAATGTAGTAACGGTTAAGGGATTCAGTAAAAGTTGGTGATGTAATATGTTTTTGATGTGTTTTTATAGTTGGTAATATTCTTTTTAGTTGTCCCACATAGTAAATATAAATATAAAAGGGAAAAAACATTTTAAGAAACTTTTAAAACTTATTTTCCTTAAGTGTTTTTATGCTTCAGTGGTAAGTATTTTTCTGAAGTTTTTCAGCTCAGTTAAAATTCAAATGTAAGAGATACAGAATAGGATGATATCATCATGATTTTTTCCCCAGGGCTAAAAATCACTAAGATTATTGAAATTCATCTTTGGGTGTAACCCACTTTAAATGGAGGGTAACTCAAATCGAAGTTCAAATAAGTAATGCCTTCAGATGTGCAGGTAGGGGTAACAGTTATTGAACAGAGTTTAAATTCAAGTCTGTTGCATTCACTTTCACACTAGTGCTTGTGGAAAAAAAAAACATGAATCTATCTCTTCTCAACTATGAACTCAACTTTAAACAGGGTAGACACCAACATGCTCTCTCTATTCTTTTTCTCTCTCTCTCTCACACACACACACACACACAAAAAAAAACCCTGACATATATAATCTGTCACTTTCACAAACACAGTTTTTTCTCATAGACAGACACATCCTCACATTGTCATGCACTCTCTCTCTCACACACACATACAAGATTTCTCTTTCACACAATCACATACACTCTCTCCTGCACATATACACACAGAGATGCTCCCTTAACAACACACACACATTGATATGCTCCTTCTCACAGACACACAAAGACATGTTCTCTTTCTCTCACACACATGATCTCTCTCTCACACAAACACACATGCACACACAAAGCTCTCTCTCTCTCTCACACACACAGACATGCTCTCTCATAGACAGACACAGACACATACACTGTCATACACTCTCTCGCTCAGACATAATTTCTCTTTCACATGATATACACTCTCTTGCATGCATACACACACACACATTGATATCCCTTTCTCAGACACACAAACATGCTCTCTTTCTCAGACACAAACACATGAACTCACTATCACACACACTCTTTCACACACGCACATGCTTTATCTCTCTCACACACACACGCGCTTTCTCGCACGCATGCAGAACATGCTCTCACAAGATCTCTTTGCACACATTGGCATGCTCTCTCTTTCTCTCTCTCTCTCACCTGCTCACACATACAATGACATGCACTCTTTCATGCACATACAAATTTATGAGAACAAAGACCATATCAATGAATTCTGGGTATGATGAGGAAGTCATTTATCCTTTCCTTAAAGGTTAAAAGATGGTAGATTAACTTCTCAACTATAGTTTAAACAGCAGGGTAGATTGGACTCTCTAGCCTTGTGTAGCTACCAGTATAGGAGAAGGATTATTCTGAATTCCAAACCATACCAGTAGGTAACAGGAAATCACTAAGTTTCCCAAAAAGTCATAGCCATTCATAGATATTAAAGAAATTTGTAGAGAGCCATGGTTGTCTACATCTTGGTGAAAAAAGTGCCTCCAGAAAAGTATGTACTCTTCTCCCTCATCTGCTCTGGGTTAAATAGCAGTCTGGAGTCCCTCACTTTTGTTGGCAATCAGCCTAAAAGAGGGAAAACTGTGAATTCAAAATTGTGGCGAAGGCAATATGAAACCATTTCACCACCTTTCCCAAGAACTGTCATCGTAATGTATTGTTTATTGTTAATTCAGAAAAATTAAGCTGTGAAGTGCCATAATTGCTTCTGTCTTGAAAAGACAAGGCAATTTAAAACAGAAGAAACTTGATTAAGGTTTAATGACCACAGGTGATTTGATCTCGTACTTGAATATAAGGAGTTAATATATTGAAATAAAACCGCAACTGCTTCGTCTCCAACAGCTCACAAAATTTAAGAGGCAAAAAATAAGCAATCAAACATTAATAAATCAGCCAGTGGTATAATTCAAGTCCACTAATAAATCATTAACTTAAAAAAAATAAAAAATAAATCAGTTCTTTAAACAGAGAAAATCTGAGATTGTAACATATAAGATTCAATTACAGTCACTCCCCATTTTAGATATAATCAGCCAAAGTAGGAAATTAAAAATGAAATCAGGATCAGGTATCCATTCTAGTAGAAAACTACAACAATGGAAAGGTTTTCTGGCTCAAAACACCTCAAGTATTTAATGAATAATAATGGCAGCTGTCAACAAGTTTGTTCAGGTTTTTGTTTTGCTGACATAGCATTTAGGCAAAGTCTAGAAAAGCCTAGTATTTTAGATAGATCAAACTTCATCATGGCTATTTTTAAAATAATATGCATTGTCCTAACGTACAAAAGATCCGTGTGAAATTGAAAGAATCAACAAAAAAAGAAGCTGACAATTGAGTATAACCAACAGACAAGATTAAATGCACAAGACTCTATGGCAGACGTATAAACCTGAAGAAAATATTGTGAAGCAAGAAAAGGGAGGAGGAGAACAACAACAATAATAATAATAATAATTGGAGCAATTGACCTGAAAAACTTTTTTTGCCTTTTTCCTTCATCAGATTTAATGTTTGAAGTGGAATTTTTAAGTATTTGTCATTAACATGACTGTCAGGGTGACAGTGTGTATGACAGAGAATGTCAGAGGGTGAGAGTATGTATGTTTCTGTGAGTGAGAGAGAGAGAATGTTTGAACCTCAGTGCGTATATGTGTGACTGAATGTCGAATTTTGTGTGTGACAAAGAGAAAATACAGAGTCCACATGGAAGAGAATGTGGGTGCGCATGTGTGTGCATACATGTAAGAGAATGTCAGTTTGTGTACATTTGACAGAATGCTAATGTGTCTATACAAGAGAGAGAATGTGTGCAAGAGAAAGAAAAAGAATGTTTGTGTGTGTGTGTGTGTGTGTGTGTGTGAGAGAGAGGTGTGTGTATAGGTTAGAGAGAGAAAGAATGCGTGTGAGAGAGAGAGAGAAAGAACGTTTGTGTGAGAGAGAGAGAAAGAATGAGAGTGTGAGAGAGAGAATGTGTGAGAGAGAGAATGTGTGAGAGAGAAAGAGAGAAAGAATGTGTGAGAGAGAAAGAATGTGTGAGAGAGAAAGAATGTGTGTGAGAGAAAGTGAGAAAGAATGTGTGTGAGAGAAAGAGAGAAAGAATGTGTGTGAGAGAAAGAGAGAAAGAATGTGTGTGAGAGAAAGAGAGAAAGAATGTGTAAGAGAGAATGCACGAGAGAGAGAATGCGTGAGAGAGAGAGAATGCGTGTGAGGCAGAGGAAGAATGTGTGTGAGGCAGAGGAAGAATGTGTGTGTGTGTGAGAGAGAGAAAGAATGTGTGAGAGAGAATGTGTGAGAGAGAGAGAATGTGTGCGAGAGAGAATGTGTGCGAGAGAGAATGTGTGCGAGAGAGAATGTGTGCGAGAGAGAATGTGTGCGAGAGAGAATGTGTGCGAGAGAGAATGTGTGAGAGAGAGAGCAAGAATGTGTGAGAGAGAGAGCAAGAATGTGTGAGAGAGAGAGCAAGAATGTGTGAGAGAGAGAGAAAGAATGTGTGAGAGAGAGAGAAAGAATGTGTGAGAGAGAGAGAAAGAATGTGTGAGAGAGAGAGAAAGAATGTGTGAGAGAGAGAGAAAGAATGTGTGAGAGAGAGAGAAAGAATGTGTGTGTGTGAGAGAGAGAGAAAGAGAAAGAATGTGTGTGAGAGAGAGAGAGAGAGAGAAAGAATGTGTGTGAGAGAGAGAGAGAGAATGTGTTGATTTCAATGTTATGGGGAATGAATCCCCCACCACCACCACTTTTATAAGCAGAAGTCCACAAATGTATGCTGGGATATATTTCTTAGCCAATAAAATAGGCCGGTTTGCAGTTTGATATGACTCAGTCCAGATCTGCTTTGTCTGTAAGACAGACAACTATGTTTGCTTGCCCAAATCTTGCTTTTATGTATTGACACTAATTCTTAGTTTGTAAACTTTTTGCCTTCTTACCTGTTAATTGACCTTGCATATATTATTTGCTTGCTTTCTTGATATTATTTCATTTTTGCCCTGTTCCTTTTTCTTTTTATTGCAAACTTTTTTTATTCCTCCTAGTTGGAGAGTTCTGTTCTTTATTCTGCATTTGACCATGGTTACTTACTTCACAGAATGCGTGTGCAAGAGATAAAGAATGTTAAAGTGTGTGTGTGTGTGTGTGTGTGTGAGTGAGAGAGAGAGAGAGAGAGAGAGAAAAAGAGAGAATGTTAGAGTGTCAGTGCACATGAAAATGTCAGTGTGTATGTCATCAGGTACAAATCTTAAACTTCCCTTGAAACAAAAACAATTTAGGTGAAACCAAATAAAAGCTAAAATCCTTCTCCAAATATCAAAAGTGTTCATGCATCCTGCAAATGGTACAAAGTCGTGCGCGTGTGTGTGTGTGAGGGGGGGGGGCAGCCTGTCTGTTTCTCTACTGTTATTTTCACTGCATTCAGTATTACCCACTTCCTGTCACAAGATCTAGACACAGCGAACAGATGACAAACAGACAAATAATCAAAAAGACATTTGATCTGACAAATAACATCATGTTGAAAAAACATTTAAACTAGAAATAACAAAAAAAAACAAAAAAACATAACCAGTGAGTAAAAAAAGGGCAAAGGAGCAGACAGACAAATAATAAAGGGACAAGGTGCTTGATAGAAACACATGTGCATGCAAGTACACACACACACACACACATATTGACATGCTTGCTTTTTCTCTCTCCCTCATGCATAACAATATGCACTCTCACACACATACCGACATGCTTTCTCTCTCACACACACTGACATACTCTCTCTCCTGCACACCATACTCTTTCACATACACAAACCCCAACATACTCTCACTCACACAAACTGTCCTCTCACTCACACACCAATTTTCACACACTCTTTCAGACATGCACACATTGTCATTCTCTGTTTCAAACACACACAGACAAGATTTCTCTTGCATACTCTTTTCCACACACATACATTGACATGCTCTAACACACACGAACAAGATCTCTCTCTTGCGCAGTGATATGCTCCTTCTCTCTTATGCACACACACACAACACTTTTACGCAAACACACAATAACACTCTTCCATGCACACACATAAATTTATAAAGACAATTGCAAAAGACAGAAGGGTAAAAATAGTATCAAATTTCATTTGTTATTCAAAGAACAAGGACAACGACAATATCAATGAATTCTGGGTATGATGAGGAAGTTATTTATCTTTTCCTTTAGGGTTAAAAGATGATGGATTGACTTGGCACACAGAACATTCATACACAATGATGCTAGATTTTAAATGAAACAGGAGAGAAATACGTGTACAAAAGGGGGTGATGAATGAAACCCAAACATCCACCAATGATATAAGTGTTTATTGACATCCTCAATTGTTCGCCACCACCCCCTGCCACTGCAGCTGCCACCGCATCTCACCTCAGCTACCACCACCACTATTCTTCATCACTAACAATCTCCACTACCACACTACCATGAGAGTCACATGATAAAAAAGCCTGGGGGCAAGCAATGTACAGCTAATATGATAATTGAGAACAATCTGACACCTTTTCACCTCTGCCTCCCCACCACCAACTTCACATCAATAACAAGAACAACAATTTAGCTTTAATAAGAAAGAAAGACAGAAAGAAAGAAAGAAAGAAAGAAAGAAAGGTGATAGTACTCCCCTTTTCCTTCTTATTCTTATGAAATAAGCCAGTGTTTAAAGTTATCTTTAGTACAGCAGATAATAAGCCAAGACAGATAACCCCTGCCAAGTAGCCATGGGCTTGACCCTTACTCCCACCCTAACCAACCTGCAATCCAAAGAAGGATTGGAGGCAAAAGAACTGAAGGAGCAGAAATTTTCAATTTGCAGCATTTGTCTAAGAGTCTGCAAGAAATTCCTGAAACAGTTCCAATATCGATGGTTCTAATGATAAGCACTGCACAAATGTCAACTCTGTTCCTCACTTAATATTTTATTCATAAGAGACCAGATAAAAAGGTGTGGAAATTAAGGAAAATGGCAGAAAGAAAATTTCATTATTTTGGTTAAAGTGTGACTTAAAAACTGCAGACATTTATATGATCAGTTCTAATATGTTAGCATATTACAAACGGGAGAAAAGCATGAAACCATCTGTTCACCCACTAGCTAGAGTTGAAATAAGAAAGCAGACCGGAAACTTTAACTTTGAAAGATGAACAATTCTTACTTGAAAGCCATGAACAGCATAATAAAGAAACCATTCCACCACCCGTCTCAAAAATAGTCATATGTATGCAGCACAGTTTTCTTTTTTTTTTTTTTTAATCATGTCACCCCATGTAAGGCAATAGAACCACTAAGACACAAAGGGGGTGTGAAAGAATAAGAAAAAAAGAGAAATATAATTAAGAAGCGAGAACAATAGAAGAGTAATCAAGAGGACAGTAGATAACGACTGACATTGCCTTTAAATTTTTCAAGATCAAAGTTGGAAAGCATGGAGAGAGAAGAGAGTTCCACAAGTGTGAGAAAAGAGAAAATTACTGACCACAGCCCAAAGGGCAGCCTTGAGATGAAGAAGATCAAGGTCTGTGTGTAACACCTGGCACTTGATACAACGGAAATATTCCAAAATGCATTCCTGCAAAAGAAAAAGAAAAAAAGTTTACTTGAGAGAGTAGAAGTCTTCTAAAGATCTTAGTTTTAAAATTTAAATCCATTTAGTTTGGATGAGTAACATACAATATTATTACACTTGATAAGAGGAACAACTATTTTTTTTTATTTCAATAAACATGTTGATGCACAACACCTGACCAACCGATTGGACATCAACTCCAAAGTCCTGCAACAAAAGCCAGGACAGTTGGAAGATTAGTTGCAGTGAATATCCAAGAGGTTTTGATGTAATTTTCACATATATGGTTTGGGTTAATCCATGGCATGGTTTCCATGCACTTCCCAAAGGTGCAGCACACTGGGATTGTCTCCCCAGACCAATAATATCAAAAAGTCAACTTCCTAACAAGTTATTCATGGTGAGATTTGAACCTGGCTCTCATGGTCAGAAAGTGAATGTTTTAACAACGCACTCATCAGTAGAGTAATATATAAAGCAGATAAACCTCATGGATATACAGAAAAAATCCAGATAAATATCAGTAGCATACATAAAAATCAATATTTCTTTTTGTTCTGACAGATGTTGCTACCTAAGGAAAGCCTCTAAGGAAGGCCTTATGATGTGGACCAAGCTAAAGACGACCTAATGATGTGGACCAATCTGCCTTTTGATGTGGACCAATCTGCCTTATGATGTGGACCAATCTAAGGAAGGCCTTATGATGTGGACCAATCTAAGGAAGGCCTTATGAAGTGGACCAATCTAAGGAAGGCTTAAAAATGTGGACCAATCTAAAGACAGCCTAGTGATGTGGACCAATATAAAGACGGCCTAATGATGTGGACCAATCTGCCTAAAGATGTGGATCAATCTAAACATGGCATAATGATGTAGACCAATCTAAAGAAGGCGTAAGGATGTGGACCAATCTATGGAAGGCCAAATGATGTGGACCAATCTATGGAAGGTCAGATGATGTGGACAAATCTATGGAAGGTCAGATGATGTGGACCAACCTGCCTAAAGATGTGGGCCAATCTAAGAAAGGCTTAAAGATGTGGACCAATCTAAAGACGGCCTAATGATGTGGACCAATCTGCCTAAAGATGTGGACCAATCTAAACATGGAATAATGATGTAGACCAATCTAAAGAAGGCATAATGATGTGGACCAATCTATGGAAGGCCAAATGATGCGGACCAATCTACAGAAGGCCAAATGATGCGGACCAATCTACAGAAGGCCAAATGATGTAGACCAATCTACAGAAGGCCAAATGATGTAGACCAATCTACAGAAGGCCAAATGATGTAGACCAATCTACAGAAGGCCTAATGATGCGGACCAATCTATGGAAGGCCTAATGATGCAGACCAATCTATGGAAGGCCTAATGATGCGGACCAATCTATGGAAGGCCTAATGATGCGGACCAATCTATGGAAGGCCTAATGATGCGGACCAATCTAAAGAAGGCTTAAAGATGTGGACCAATCTAAAGACGGCCTAATGATGTGGACCAATCTGCCTAAAGATGTGGACCAATCTAAACACGGCATAATGATGTAGACCAATCTAAAGAAGGCGTAATGATGTGGACCAATCTATGGAAGAGCAAATGATGTGGACCAATCTATGGAAGGCCAAATGATGTGGACAAATCTATGGAAGGCCTAATGATGTGGACAAGTCTATGGAAGGCCTAATGATGTGGACCAATCTATGGAAGGCCTAATGATGTGGACCAACCTAAGGAAGGCCTAATGATGTGGACCAACCTAAGGAAGGCCTTATGATGTGGACCAATCTAAGGAAGGCTTAAAAATGTGGACCAATCTAAAGACAGCCTAGTGATGTGGACCAATTTAAAGACGGCCTAATGATGTGGACCAATCTGCCTAAAGATGTGAACCAATCTAAACATGGCATAATGATGTAGACCAATCTAAAGAAGGCGTAAGGATGTGGACCAATCTATGGAAGGCCAAATGATGTAGACCAATCTATGAAAGGCCAAATGATGTGGATCAATCTATGGAAGGCCAGATGATGTGGACCAATCTAAGGAAGGCCTAATGATGTGGACCAATCTGCCTAAAGGTGTGGACCAATCTAAAGAAGGCATAATGATGTGGACCAATCTATGGAAGGCCAAATGATGCGGACCAATCTATGGAAGGCCAGATGATGTGGACCAATCTAAGAAAGGCCTAATGATGTGGACCAATCTAAGGAAGGACTAATGATGCGGACCAATCTATGGAAGGCCTAATGATGCGGACCAATCTAAGGAAGGCCTAATGATGCGGACCAATCTATGGAAGGCCTAATGATGCGGACCAATCTAAGGAAGGCCTAATGATGCGGACCAATCTAAGGAAGGCCTAATGATGCGGACCAATCTAAGGAAGGCCTAATGATGCGGACCAATCTATGGAAGGCCTAATGATGTGGACCAATCTATGGAAGGCCTAACGATGACGACCAATCTAAGGGAGGCCTAATGATGTGGACCAATCTATGGAGGGCCTAACGATGACGACCAATCTAAGGAAGGCCAAATGATTCGGACCAATCTAAGGAAGGCCTAATGATGTGGACCAATCTGCCTAAAGATGTGGGCCAATCTAAGAAAGGCTTAAAGATGTGGACCAGTCTAAAGACGGCCTAAAGATGTGGACCAGTCTAAAGACGGCCTAATGATGTGGACCAATCTGCCTAAAGATGTGGACCAATCTAAACATGGCATAATGATGTAGACCAATCTAAAGAAGGCGTAATGATGCGGACCAATCTAAGGAAGGCCTAATGATGCGGACCAATCTATGGAAGGCCTAATGATGCGGACCAATCTATGGAAGGCCTAGTGATGCGGACCAATCTATGGAAGGCCTAGTGATGTGGACAAATCTAAGGAAGGCCTAATGATGCGGACCAATCTATGGAAGGCCTAATGATGCGGACCAATCTAAGGAAGGCCTAATGATGTGGACCAATCTAAGGAAGGCCTAATGATGTGGACCAATCTGCCTAAAGATGTGGGCCAATCTAAGAAAGGTTTAAAGATGTGGACCAATCTAAAGACGGCCTAATGATGTGGACCAATCTAAAGACGGCCTAATGATGTGGACCAATCTGCCTAAAGATGTGGACCAATCTAAACATGGCATAATGATGTAGACCAATCTAAAGAAGGCGTAATGATGTGGACCAATCTAAGAAAAGCCTAATGATGTGGACGAATCTAAGGAAGGCCTAATGATGTGGACGAATCTAAGGAAGGCCTAATGATGTGGACCAATCTATGGAAGGCCTAATGATGCGGACCAATCTAAGGAAGGCCTAATGATGTGGACCAATCTAAGGAAGGCCTAATGATGTGGACCAATCTAGGGATGGCTTAATGCTATGGACCAATCTGCAGAAGCCCTAATGATGTGGGCTAATCTTAGGAAGGCTTAAAGATGTGGACCAATCTGAAGATGGCCTAATGATGTGGACCAATATGTGAAAGGCTTAAAGATGTGAACCAATATGCGAAAGGCTTAAAGATGTGAACCAATCTAATGG
Source organism: Acanthosepion lycidas (assembly GCA_963932145.1). Lineage (NCBI taxonomy): Eukaryota > Metazoa > Mollusca > Cephalopoda > Sepiida > Sepiidae > Acanthosepion > Acanthosepion lycidas. The sequence goes on from OZ010604.1 coordinate 54,463,872, forward strand.
AGGCCTAATGATGTGGACCAATCTAACGAAGGCCCAATGATGTGGACCAATCTAAGGAAGGCCTAATGATGTGGACCAATCTACCTAAAGATGTGGACCAATCTAAGGAAGGCTTAAAAATGTGGACCAATCTAAAGATGGCCTTATGATGTGGACCAATCTATGGAAGGCCTAATGATGTGGACCAACCGAAGGAAGGCCCAATGATGTGGACCAATCTAAGGAAGGCCCAATGATGTGGACAAATCTAAGGAAGGCCCAATGATGTGGACCAATCTATGGAAGGCCAAATGATGTGGACCAATCTCAGGAAGGCCAAATGATGTGGACCAAACTAGGGAAGGCCTAATGATGTGGACCAATCTATCTAAAGATGTGGACCAATCTAAGGAAGGCTTAAAAATGTGGACCAATCTAAAGATGGCCTTATGATGTGGACCAATCTATGAAAGGCCTAATGATGTGGACCAATCTATGAAAGGCCTAATGATGTGAACCAATCTAAAGACAGCCTAATGACGTGGACCAATCTAAGGAAGGCCGAAAGATGTCAAAGTATGGCCAACATACACATATATATAAGGCTAGGATGAGGTCACAAGCCTTGAATAGCAAGCTTCCTAAAGATGGTGTATCTATAAAAACACCTTGTGTAATTGGAGTATTGTGAATGTCTGAGTTTGGCATCAAAAAGAGCATCTGGTCTTGTAAAACCCTGTCTTAAATCATTATAACAAATGATTCTGTCAGGCAAGACCCACCTTGCTTTGTATGAGATTAATCCAGGTCCTGCATTAACAAAAGTTTATGGCTATGTATGTATGTTTTTGTAGTAGCTTGACATTTATAGAAATATGAAACAATGTCTAATTAAGTAAAAAAATTTGTTAATTGCTTAAAATTACTTTTTTAAAACAATTCTTACTGCGTAAATACACAACTCTCTTACTCTCATACACACACACTATATATATATATATATATATATATATATATATATATATATATATATATGATAGGATTAGGAACAAATAGAAAACTTTTATAAATTTAACATGTTTCACTTTTATTTAAACTTCATCAGAAAATGAAATATGGAGGAAAGAAAATTCTGCTATTTTTTATTTTTGTCATTTGCTTTTAATTGTTTAATCAGACCTCCTGCATATCTGTCCTGTCAAGCAGGTTCGAGCCTATAATTCATATGTTTATGTGTATCATAATTTTAGTTTTTCTACATAGGATTCAGATGACAATATGTGTGCAATTTTCTAGTAGACAATTTCCATCTGTGTTTGGTGGTTAACCATATGTTGACTGGGAGATACTATCTATGAGAGTAAAAAAATTTAAGCTACACTGGTTGTAGTTGTAGGCAGGCAATATCTAAGACAGGGACCAGCAACCATTTGGAGACAGTAGACCAGGCAGCTATGCAGTGTCTCAAAGAGCCATGATATCAAATGTATTAAATTGTCTCAACCCCAGATCACTCTACAAAAAATGCAACTTCCTTACTATGATAAAAATCCTTCACAGGCCAGATTTGGCTTTGAAGAAGGGGGGTTACCAACTCCTGATCTAAGATATTGTCTACTACAACCATAACAAATATAGATAAAAAATGCCTACTAGACAGTCAAACACCACACAAATGTATGTAATAAGCCTTTTGATGAGCTAGATAGGTAGCCCTTTTCATCATTTATTAAAAGAAAAAGTTGTCTACACAAATACTAAAATCACATCTATATAATAAATGCAAATATTGGTGTTTCACTGTGTGACACTTTTTCAACTTTACTCCTAGAGGTCATAGCTCAACATAACATACCATTTTGGTATTAAGCCAATTCTGTGAACTAATTAAAAACACTCCAAGTCAGATCCACACCCACAATCCTGAAATTTTGGATTCCCAAGTTTCCATTATCTCGATTATTTTTGAATTCCACCATCTTGGCTTCTACTGAGAGAATCAATTAAAGGGGTACAATTCTCTAAGTTTCAATAGCTCATGTTCCAATGAAAAAGTTACTGTTCCCAAATTACAGAGTTTCAAAATAAAATTTCCATGTTTTCAAGTTTACTCCTAGAGGCCGTGGCCCAACACATAAAAGCATTTTGGAATCAGGCCGACTCCATGAGCAAATTCAAAACATTCTGGGACAGATCCAGACCCAAAATCCTGAAATTTTGGATTCCCAAGTTTTCATTACTGCGATTGTTTTTGGTGATTTTTTTAAACTGATTTTTTGTGAAAAATATTTTTTGAAAAATAATTTCTATAACTTGGAAATAAATTTGGGAATAATCAAAATTAATTGCAACATCCAGCAAAAGTCACCCATGAAATAAAAATAATTGTTTGTACAGAAAGTAAGACACTACACACATCAAATTGTCCTTAAATTAAGTGGCAGCAGAAGAATTATCAATGAACTTTTAAAATGTAAGCTTAAATATTAATGCAATACTTAAATACAGTGATCAATTTTGAGTTCTTCTATAGTTTATTGTTGCCTATCTATCATATACAAATGAAAAGTGTCACTGCTGGCACCAAAGTTTGAACATGAATCTCTAGACAATGAAAATGTAGACCACCATTTACTATAAATAGAGATATCATGCCACTGACTGGGTGGTTACAATTATGCGTTGACTATTGTGTTAACCAGGACATTAAAGTCAAATATCACATGGTTCAAGATAAATTAGTACTTTTCTTAGCAGCTCTACGCAGAAGTGAATTAACTGATAAGTAATCAATAATCTTTCCGTTGACTCTTTAATTCTTTGTTGTTAATGTATTTTAATTGCATTTGCTAATTAAATACTTTATTATTTTACATTGAAGTCTTTCTGTCATTACTTGTATTATATATGTGTGATAGATTACAAAACTATCACATCTACTCCTCGCTACCTATTGTGATGAAGGTCTAATCAATCAGGAGCTAGCTTAAATTCCACCCAATAGAGCAGCTTCTTTTAGGCTAGTTTATAATAATAGGAGATACAAAGATTTCTACCCAAGTAAAACACAATAACATACACTTCTAAAACATCAAATTTACATACCTGAGATTTCAGTAACTGGAATCCTTCTTTGTGTTGGGTCAGCTGACCATATAAATGAATTGGTAAGTAAACATCCTTTTTTGGACGTCTGCAAAGAAATTAAAAACTGTTTAAACAATAGGAGACATTAGCCACTCAAAAAATTGAATGCATCTACTAAAGATATCAAAGTGTGACCAACATATATACAACATTTACTGGCCTGAATATCCGAGAAATTTTCATAGAAAATATGTGTCCTCTGACAAGAATCGAACCTGTATCCTAAACAGAACCGTCATATAGCCTAACGTTCTATACCAATTTAACTACAGAGGAGCATCTGGTTAGGAAGGTCAATTTTAATGCTTTTAAACTACATTTTTCCAGGATTTCCCTCGAACGATTGGGGGGACACATATTTTCTCTGAAAATTTCTTGGACATTCAGTTGTTAATACTGTTTATTATAAATGGAGCATTTTTTAAAAATATTTGCATGTATATAAATAACATATAACAATAAAATATATTAAAATAATTGTTGGATTTTGTCCATTTTGTATATATATATATATATATATATATATATATATATATATATATATATATATATATATGTATTTATATTTACCTGGCCTACCTACTGTGGCAGATTATGACACAAGGTTGATTATTTTTACATGGGGAGCCCATACACATATGTATGTATCTGAACAAAGGTAAAAAATTTCCCAATTCTTGCAACCACTATCAAACTGGCATCATTATTAGAACAACCTTCACCTTACTGAGGAAGGTTATACTTTAGGGTTAGAATCCCCCCCTCCCAAGAACAGGCACCTGTTTAATGAGTAAACCGAGCATCTACTCAAATATAAGTAACCACTAAAAATAACATCTGAAGTGATAAAATCTATCATATTAATAAATAAAAAATCAGTTACTTCTTTAGAAATTGCTTTGTTTATACAGTGTAACCCGGATATAAGAGAGATTTTCTCTGGTCCCAAATTAGAGCCTGTGTTAACGCATATAAATTAGAACATACCCGGATATAAGAGAAACCCGGATATAAGAGACTTCTTCTCCGGTCCCAACAACTCTCTTATATCCGGGTTACACTGTATTAGCATACAAAACTGAGTTCAGTTTCATACCCTAACATAAACAAATCCTTCATATCAAAATTTCAGATATGAAACTTTGATAAGGATAAGAAGGATTTTGCTTAAAGGAACTATTCAGCCTTTCTTGATTGGTAAACGTTCTTTGTGAATCAGTCAGTTAAAGCATGTTGGATCTAATGACAACTCCTCTGCCTAAGGAGATCTCTGCCAGATATTGATAAAAATTTTAAGGAATTGATAGATTTTATTTTTATTCTGATATTATTTCTTATTACTGCAAATGTTATTTTAATGGATATACATAATTGATTAGACACCCTGGTTTTTTTTTTTTTTTTTTTTTTTTTTAAGAATGTGAGTTGTATCAACCGGCATGTGCAAATCAAGTGACTTCATAAGGAACATGTGAGAAAGCCTATTTCCTTTATTTAGTCACTTGAATGCACAGGACATATATGTAATTCACAGGGTTGTCAGCTCAAGTATCTGCATCCACTTAAACTAACGTTTGGAATATATATATGTATATATAAATAAAAAGAAAGAACAGTAAGATATATGATCTGGTGTTCTTATAGATATTTTTAGTTTTACAAAATAGTGCTCAATGTAAATTTACAGAGCATTAATATTATAAATTGATTTATTTAAAATATGTTTTTTTTTTTCGCTACACAGTTCTAATCATGTTTCAAAAATGGAAGCTAAAAGCTACGAATTTAATTTTGTAATTAAATTAAAGACATAAGTTCCATTTCATCCTCAAGCAAATTTTGGAGTAACTTTTAAACGTTTTGGTAAGGGGTAGGGATGTATCTTTCAATGAAATCTGACATCCGCTGAATGTATGTCATCTGGATTTTTTTTTAAATTTATTGTTAACGGCAAAAAAATTCTAACTGCATTTTTTCTATTTGTAAATTTAAAGATTTTTGAGGGTGTTTAGATTAGAATACGTTTTATTTAACTACGATTTGAAATATTTTAATTTTTAATTTTTATTATACTATATTTTTTAAGAACAATTAAATATATTAGAATCCCTTATAGTATGTAGAAATATTTTTACATCAATTATAAGTATGTATATTAGGTTACAAATTTTTTTTTTTTTGTATTTAAATATTATTTAAGTAAAATTTATGACAATGACGGCAAAAATAGTTACTTAATTTCACTGATTTAGTAAACTTTTATTTTTTATATAAACCTAGTAATATATTGTTTCTCATGTAAGTACAAAGGACATGGGTCATTCAAAAGCTTACATCTTCTGGCATTTCTTATTAATTTTATTTTACTATAGGTGTTTTATTGGATTCTTTTAAGTGCGTGTAGTACTAAGTAAAAGAAGTTTAGGTTAGAATTCATTTTATTTAAGTACAATTTTAATTACAACTTTAAAATATTTTCATTGTTAGTTTTAATAGACTATATTACTTTATAATAGAAGGAAATGTATTTGAATTACTTATAGTAAGTAAAATTATTTTTCCATATCAAGTATATGTATATTACTATTTTTAAACTTTTATATTTAAACATTATTTAAGTAATATTTATGGTACTTACTGCAAAAATAGCTAATTCATTTCTCAGATTTAGTAAACTTTATTTATTTATTTATTTTTTATATATAAACTTAGTAATATATAGTTTCATATGTATGTACAAAGGACATGGGTCATTCAATGGCCTACATCATCTAGCTTTTCGTTATAATTTCATTTTTCAGTAGGTGTTTTATTGGATTCATTTAAGTGCCGGTAGTACTTTTTGAGAGGTGTTTAGGTTAGAATACATTTTATTTAACTACAATTTTAAAAGATGTTTAGGTTAGAATTCGTTTTAACTACAATTTTAAACACAACTTTAACATATTTTCACTGTTATTTTAATAGAATTTTTTTTTTTTTTTTCCATAAAGAAAAAACAAGTAAATGTAATATAATTACTTACAGTATATAAAATTATTTTTCATGTTAAATATAAGTACGTATACTACCTGATCGCACATTTTTAAATTTATTTTTAAATTTTAAATATTATTTAAGGAAAATTTTTGACAATGACGGCATAAAATAGCTATTTCATTTCTCTGATTCAGTAAATTTTTATTTTTTATAAACATAGTAATATATAGTTTCTCATGTATGCATAAAGGACATGACCTACATATTCTAGCTTTTCTTATTAACTTCCATATGAAATGGAACTAATGTCTTTAATTTAATTACAAAATTAAATTTGTAGCTTTTAGCTTCCATTTTTGAAACATGGTTAGAACAATGTAGCGAAAAAAAACATATTATAAATAAATCAATTTATAATATATATATATATATAAATAAACAGAAACATACACCCAAGCCATACACCCACTTAAAAAGCAAAAATAAAATCATCCTTGATAATGATTAAAAGTATAGCCGAAAGCACTCAGAATTACAGAACATTTGAACCATTTCTATACACTGTGTCCAGAAAAGAAAACACTTGTTCAAACACAAGAAAAATTAAATAAACAGCTTAATCAGAGTACCTTGTTTGTCAGCTTTAATGAAACATGTATAAATGAGGGATTGCTGCCTAAATACACACACACACATATATATATATATATATGAGAGAGAGATAGATATGTGCATCCCTCTGTCTGTATCTGAGTGTGAGTTTATCTGTGCCTGTGTGTATCTACTGTCAAAAATGCATGTTATCAATATGGAGGCCAGTTATATTTTACATATATTATTTTTAATCATTTCACCCAAAGCAAGGCAACAAAGCCACTAAAGGGCTTTTGCATCTTTCCTTGCATTGGGTGCTGTAGAGTATTTTTGTATTATCCACTAATAACTGTCTTATACTGACAGTTAGATTTTGCTTGTTCATAATGTGCTGGTCAATATGTGCATGGACTGCACTGAGTCCCGACAACTGACAGATTAATCTACAGAAGAGTATGATGCATGCATGCCCAATGTAAGAAATTGATGAGGGTTTTTTTTTTTTTTTTAATAATGTTAGAGATACTATTAACAGTTTATTCCACTTCTGGCCAAAAGTCAACTTCTGTGATGGCTTCAATCTTTCCTAGATGACCTACAATTGTTACTTTGTATCATACTAAGCTTAGATTAGTAAATGGGAAGGATTTATAGTCCTTAATAATCATATTGTCCAAAAGATGAGGTACTGTTATTCAACAATGTTTTGGAACTAATAGCAAAATTTAATCATAAAATGTACTTTTTTCTTTTTCCTTAATAAAATTTCTAATAAAAATCATGTCTTTTTTTTAACAATATATAATAATTTTCTGCTATTTAAAGTTCAAGACAGCTACTTTTGAGACCATTTAAAAAATTACCAGCTTCAAACTTTTGAACTATAATGTATATGATAAAACACGGTTTTAAGTTATGTTATATCTATGACTAAACATTTTTTCTCTTTCACTCATATATATATATATATATATATATATATATATATATATATATATATATATATATATATTTGGTTGGATTGATGTGAGTTTGTGACCCTGGGTTTCATGCTTTTGCGATCTTCAGACAAACTAGTTTGTCTGATGATCGCAAAAGCGTGAAACCCAAACTCACATCAATCCAACCAAATATGTTAGCTCTATCTCTGATATTGAGCGCTTTCTAATAAGTACCGCGCATATAATTTATAAATAATTATATATATATATATATATATATATGAAATGAGAGAGGTTGGTAGTTTCAAAATTTTTGAAAGAATATTTTTATCTTATTTTTTTTTCACTCTAGCCAAATTTATTTGTATTCTTTTTCTTTCCATCATCTTTGTCTCTGATTATCCTGTTTTTGTGACAACAGAAAATCTATCAAAAATTTCTTGTGACATTTCATCCGTTAAGATTTCATCAGACTGAGCTTTGAATATCTTGATATATTTTGTTGATGTTGCCACATCTACACATGTGCATGAAATGAAAAACGTGGGTAGTTTCAAATTTTGTGCACATGTGTAAACATGTGATGACATCAACAAAGCCCATTCCAATGAAATCCTAATGGATGAAACACATCACAAGAAATTTTCCAGTTTGTCATATTTTTCTAAATAGTTTGTTGAAATATAAAATCGTACAAAATAGAATATATATATATATATATATATATATATTTACATTACGAAATGGTCTAAGTCCGACAATTATTTTAATCTATCTTCTGTTTATACATTATTTTCCAGTTTGTCATATTTTTCTAAATAGTTTGTTGAAATATAAATTTATACAAAGTTGAATATATATATATATATATATATATATATATATATATATATATATTATGAAATGGACCAAGTCCGACAATTATTTTAATATATTTTTTGTTTATACATTATTTTTGTAGATAGAAATAATGAGAGAGAGAGAGAAAGAGAGAGGTGCCTCTTCTCTTTGGTTCTATCTTTAAGTCCTTGTGAGCTTAACTCTTGATTTTTATCCATCATTGACACTCAACCAAAACTCTTAGTGTTAATGATATAACTAATATAGAATCTAATTAGAATTTACAAGTATAACACAAGGCTGTGGTAATTAAAGTGTTTTTTTTGTTTTTTATCCTTTTTCAAACTAAGATTCCCTTTTGCCAGGAAATATTTAGATTGATTCTACTAGCATGAAAGCTTAGAATAAAACTTTTGCTCCTGGCCTTCCAGTTGGGCTAAACACGCAAATTGATTTGTATTACTCATATTTGTAAGGAAAAATAAGAGAGAATAATATAATAAACATATAATAATATGTATATAATACATACGAAGTCTATATATTAGACTAATTGTAGATAATTGAATGACAAATTAGAAACAGAACTTATATGGCATGTTTCATCTTTCGAAAAGTCTTGTTCAGAAATCTTCTGAAGAAGAAATCCTTTTGAAGGACAAAATGAGAGACGTTTTTTTTTAATCATTTCACCCCAAGCAAGGCAATAAAGCCACCAAGACACAAGGGATTACCGAGTATGAAAGAATAAGAAACAAAAGAAACATTAATAAAGAACAAGAACAATAGAAGAGGAACCAAGATGACAGTAGATAACGATTGACATTGCATTTAAATTTTTGAAGATCAAAGTTAGCTGGAAAGCCATGAATTTATTTAGAAAAAAGGCACAGGGAAGCTACATTATAGTGATGGGAAAGTGACTGACTCCAGGATGCCAGGTCAAGACCATTAACAATGCAGATTTTTCTTTGGATTTTATCTAGAATCTCTAAATATATAGCAGGAGCACCAGCCAAGATGTGGTAGTAGTATTCAAAGCAAAAACAAATGACAGACATATAAATATGTAAGATAGATTCTGGAGAAAAAATGGTCTGGCATGACAGTGAACCACTTTTCCTAGCAAAAGACCTAGCAACTTTCTACTTTATGTCAGTGGAGAACGTTTGTCCAAGAAGACACAGTAAGTCACTCTCCTGGAGGTTAGCATCAGCCATGGATGGTAGAATGGACATCTCAGAATGTTTTTTTTTTCATTTTGTTACTCAAAAGAAAATATACAAGCTAAGAAATCTTTACACAACTTAGAAATTATAACCCATTGTATCTAGTAGAGCTCAGTGTTTAAATTTCTAGCTTTTTGTATTCTTTTCCTGATTACATGTTTAAAAATATTTAGGTAAAATGGATTTCTTCAAAAAAAAGAGACTTGTTGGAAACATCAAATATTTTGAAATACTCCACAATCATTATTTGTTGAAGCTGATCTCAGCATCCCATCATTCCATCACTAATACAATGATTTATCATCAAGTGTGGTAAGATCAAAATGGTTGTTTAGAAGCAAGATTTTTTTTTCTAAAGATGAATGCATGTTTATGACAACAGCTGCAGACTATGTTAAACTAATGTTTTGTAAAATGTTCTTTTCTAGGCAGGTGTGCAACAGCTGATTTAAAAAAAAAAAAAATCCTTAATACAGCTACCATGAGTTCTTTCGAAGAGAAGTCTTTCAATTCTAGCTTAAACAAACAACAATAGAAGAGATGTAAAGAAGTGCACCAACTGAGTTGGTTAAGAGACAATCTGGAGAGGCAGACCAATGCAGCTGTAGAATTCTTTAAAGTCCTACACACATCAACCAATTAACTTGCCATCTGAATTGTGATGGGAGTCTTTCTGACTTGGGTTGTTTGTTTAAGAAAGAAACAAAAGAGTGCCAATTCCAAAGAGCATCCTCACCACCTGCTCTCGGGGCTGCTTTTGTTTTTGTTTTTTTGCCTAGCCAAAAAACAAACATACATCAGGACAACAAACATTACAAAAGAGGCACTTTGTACAACATGCACTCTAATATCTATTACGAATGGGGAAGCAGTTCAAAAGCTGGTCAGCAGGTTCATAAGACGATTCAGAAAAGTTAAGCAGGTACTCCAGAGTTCTGAATAAAAGAGTAGGGTGGAATAAATGAGGATGGTTGGAATTTTTTTTTTTTTTTTTAAATCTAGTAAGTAGAGGGTCTGTAATAAGGAGAATAGTGGTTTTGTTTTTGTTTTACAGCATATCAACCTCAATGGTTTATTTAATGCCAACAATTTTTTATTGCTGGTAATATTTTTTTTTCTTTCCAAAAATCTATTTTCTGG